>CM047805.1:65932554-66419780 GCA_026214975.1 Gentiana macrophylla
CATCATCAATGCAAGTATGCAATGAATTTTTTCTTGACCTTGAAGATAAAAGGGTGGAAGAAGTTGTTATATAAGGGATGAAAGAAATTAGTTGGAGGGAAAAGGGGACCTTTGCCGAAATACCACTATTGAGGCAAGACAATTTCTGGACTACCATTCCTTTGTCGAAATACCACTCCGTTTTTCGCGTTTTAGGTGTTTTTGGAACCAAACTAAACCCTAATTGGGAAGGGGAACCCCAATAGAGGATTTGTGTACCTTAAGATCATGCACATTTGTGAAAAAAAATGGGAGAAAATCACGAACCAAAATCGTGAAAATTACACTAAAGTGGTATTTCCACATTTACACCACAGAATGGTGGCATTCCAGAAATAATCCCAGGGAAAAGTGTTGAAGCAAAAATGGAGCCCCGTTGAACATGCCATCACCAACAGGAGGCCACGCCAGCTTTGTTTTTTATAAATCAGGTCCCCTGTTAGCTAGTTCCAGCAACGGTGGACGATTTTTGCAAGAAAAAATTACAGGACTAGAATTGTCACCGGAGAATAGGATTAAAACGCTAAATATGCCGGCATACAAAACTATATTTTACAATTTTTCCCAATATAGAAGATTTGTTCATTAATGTATTGATTACCACTACGTTCGAGTGTTTGAGCATGAAGATCGGAATGCCTCGACTATACACATGAAGAGATGTTCAAATCATGGGGAGCAAAACAAAAATAAATGTTGTAACATTTAACGGTGCAAATTTTTGTGTAATGAACATCCGAGGGTAGTGTTACAAGTATGTATGTAATATGTGGATATCTATTATATGTGATAAACATTTTCGGTGTAAAGTACTATCTTACATCTATTGTACACAATAGCTAAGTTCGACGTCAAAGACGACTAAGCAGATAGTATTGATGCAAGCACGACTATGCAGCTTATAATGAAACATGTGGCTGGTTAAGCAACTTCTGATGAAGCATGTTGCTGACAAGCGGCTGGAACCAAATAGAATAAATTCTATAACTAAAATCACTTGTATAACCATTGATATAGAGAAATGAAATTAGATCTTTCACGCTTATGGTATTGTGTCTCGATTGTAGTTTTACGTTGGATTATTGAAACATTATTTCACTAGTTTTACAACATTATAACAATTTATAAAGAACAAAACTATATATGCTAAAGTTAAACATAATAACAAAAGAGTCTATTATTTGCATCATATTCGTTCTACCCTTGCATACTCTTAACCCCGTTGTATCATATAAGAAATAAAATAAAGAAACAGAAAACGAATAACACTTTTATTTATATGTTTGTAGAAGAAGAATTACAGTAAAGAAAAGAAATGAAATAACAAAACAGTAAGGATATATTTTCAAAGTGAGGCGAGAAAGACTCTACATCCTTAAGACAAATTTGTTCGACATGTACCTACACGGATGTGCAATTATGTCCCGGATACAATGATTTACTTGTTCAAGAGGGAGATACTTCAACTCTGAACATCAGCGAACTCTTCTGGTGTTTCAAAAAACTCTTCAACAACATTATGCAGTAGTATGATTGTGTTGTGTTTCTTTTGTGTGTGTTTTTCCATTGCTGCAGAGGATCTATTGTTAGGAAATTTACGTGCGAACGCAGCGGAATTCAAAATTTATTTCCTTTTTAACCAGGATTGACTTCATTTAAGCAACAAGCATAAACGAAGTAGACATAGAATATACCTTGGATGATCTAAAATAGATCGTTGCTTTATCTACGGTTGTAGTTTCTGCAAGAAGCCCCCAAGTGTTCGGCCTCTACCGTTAATCCACACGAACAACCTGCCGGAATCCACCATTGAATTGCTACCGGAAAAAGTCAGCTGCTAGGCCGTCTTCTGTTGAAATAGTGTCCTAAACCCAATCGGGTTGGACCGGATCCGACCGGGTCGGATCATTTCTACTATTTCTTTATGTTTGTACATATTTTAAATGGATTTTATGTTGTCATAATTGTGAATTGTTATATGATAACGTCCTTAATATTAAACTGCGACAGAGAAACCATGACAGGCGATTATGGTTGATGAGATCTCTAATCACTTTAATAAGTTTGATACTTAAATGTCTCTAGGCTGATGTACTATTAAACAGGGCATTCATAGTATGAACAGGCTAGCACGTATTAGATGTCTTCTGTCTTTAAGGGCATGGATAAATCTCGTCTATCGAAGTGTAGAGACACTTGGACTGTACGAGGACGTGTATTAAAGAATGTGTACGTTAAACTGGCCCATTTACACGGATAAGTGTCACACTATGTGACAGTTGTGTAATTATCCTTAGGACCGGAGTCTACATGGCATCACGGTGTGGATTGTCATGCTTTGACACTATTGAGGTTTTCCCTAGCCACGGGGCGATCATACGGTAGTGATTGGGTGTGATACTGAAGCATGCAGAGTATACATGTTTGGTCGTCTAGAAATCGCGTACCCTATCAATAGGGTAAATATCCGAAAGGGCCTTATTATAAGGAATGTCTTACTCTCATGAATATTTACAAAGTGGAAGTAAATGAGTTACTTCGAGAGAGAATGATATCCAGATTATAAGATACGGTCGTTAATGTTTGACACTCGACGTACGACCGTATGAATATTATTACAGCGATAAGATTGTAATTTACACGGTAACTGTTTCACATGAAAGGTAGTAGTCATTGCATTTGACTCTTCCGATGATTGGGGGTCACGGTGTGTTGCTAGACGCTATCCCGTGATCGTTAGGCATGAAGGGCATTTTCGTAAATTGCACTTTGTGTCTACGGCCAACATATTCGAGAGCCTATCGGGTCACACACATAAGAACATCTATCCGGATTAAAATGTGGTTATAGATGATAACCAAATGAGGAAAGTTTATCTCGACTATAAAGTGTTATAGTGGTAAATTAATATGGTGGTATTTATTTATTATGAATAAATATAATACAAGATATTAATTATGTTGATTAATTAAATATATGTATTTTTGATACATATGGGGCGCATATAATAGTGTATTAATATACACTTGGATTGTGCAATTTAATTAATAGTGTTACCAAATATTAATATTAGATATTGATATATAAATAATATATGTGCCTGCGTGTGTTTGCACTAATGCAAATTGGTGATTCATGCGCACCATAGTATTTATATATATATATTTGATATATATATATAGATTTATATGTGTAGTATATATATGTGATATATACACATGTGTAAATTGATTTATGGTAATAAGATAAATATAGTCAATATAAGATATTAACAATATATTAGAAATATTTAATATAAGATATTGAATATTAATGAGATAAATCAATCAATTATATTTTTCTTATTTTACTAGTAAAATGTTTCTTCCTCTCTACTCTACATTGGGGCGCCACATGCATTATAAATAGGAGGTGGGTGTCAAGCTTTTTTGTACAACACAACTCCAAGAGCTAATAGTTCTTGTGAAAAATAGAGAGAGTTTTGAGAGAGAGAAAAAGCCGGTCTAGCAGCCGGATTTTTCTAGTAGCAATCCAATGGTGGATTCCGACGGGTTGTTCGTGTGGACTAGCGGTAGAGGCCAAGTGATTGGGCGGCTCTGTGCATCGCTACTCTCCTTAGACGGTCAAAGCGTCGATCTTTTAGATCAAGCAAGGTAACCACCGTCTTTAGCTTTATATGTTTGTTGCTTAAACGAAGTCGATCTTGAGTCAATAGGAAATAAAATTTTGAATTCCGCTGCGTTTCTGCGTAGATTTCCTAACAGTGGTATCAGAGCGATGTTCGAACTTAAGCAATAAGCATGTTTTTTTTTTGCGTAGTTAATTTTATCGTTTAATCACATAATTAAAAGATGAAAGATTTTTTATTCGCAAAAGTGATACATGAAAAAAAAAAAACGAGATCGGGTGGTGCTCGGCCGACTGGCGGCGGCACCACCACCGGCGGCAGCAGGGCAACCTACTGCCGGAGTCGGTTGACCGGTCAATGCTGGCGGATCTGCAAAATTTTGTTTTGTGTTTTTTGTGATTCAATATGGTTCATAGTTGTAATTGGTAATTCCTCATTTGTTTAGTTATGTGATGTGGCTAAGAATGGTTCAAATAGTTTGGGCCATTGGGATGCCACATGATATTAAAATAATAATGGTATTTCCAAACATTGTTTGGAATAGGCCTAGGCCATTTCTTAATATTTGATTTGAAAAAAGGCTTATGCCACTTTCAAAATTTTGATTTTGGAAAGTGGCCAGGCATATCAACCAAAATATTGGTCTTTCCAAATTTTGTTTGGAATAGGCATATACTCTTTTCAAAATTTTGATTTTGGAAAGGGCCAAGGGAGATGCCTTTTGGTTTAGGAAACCATAGGCATCCCTTTTGATTATGAATCAAAAGGAAAGAAACAAAATAGACCTAATTTTAATTTTGATTTATTTTTGGAATAGTTCCTATTAATTAAATTAAAATTGAAATCGGTTTAAAATTAATCGTTAATTTTATTTCGCTTAAAATCATTAATTAATTAAATGTTAATTAGTTAATTGATTGGATAAAATTATTTAATAGATTAAATGTTAATTGATTAATTAAGATGCAAGTAGTTAAATTTTAATTTTATCTTTTTCATAAGATGTTATTGTATGGATTTGATATAGTAGATATAATATGATTATATGGATCGATTGATCGATGCGATTTCACCAATAGGATAGATGTGAATGATTTTATTTTTGTTGGTTTAAAAATTGTCTCTATATCACAGTTATGAAGAGCCTGGGCAGTTTATTTTCTTCATTTATCTCATTTCCGTTAGCTCCCCCCGTGTGCGATGTGTGTATTTATTTGATTAGATAGAATTAAATGTAACAAGAATGGAGCAAAAGACGGAGACCAAAGAAAGAAGAATAAAGATCCCATTGGTGATGGAACATTAAAGTTTAGCACACGAATCTTGTTTCCATATTGACGTGTTTACACACGAATGATTCCGGTTGTTGATTAGAAGATCTGATTCAGCTCATCGTATAATCCTTTGATTAAAATATATCACTGAACTTTTGCCATAATTTATGCGACTCGTTAAACAAGTATTTGTCGAATTCCAGCATACATATGTTTAAAAATAGGGTAAACTTCCAGCATACATACCTTTTTTTATTCCAGCATCGTAATTATTCCAGCATACAATAATCAATTTTAAACTTCCAGCATAATTAGCATAATTAATTAATAAATAAATAAGGTATGCTGGAATAAAATTAATTTTAAACAATACCTTTTTTTATAATTAATTAGTATTTTATTTTTTGAGAAAATATATTAGTATTATTTATTTAGTACAGTTATATTTCAAATAGATTTTTGTCAAGAAGCACGCAGATTTACGGGACGAGATCACATGTCTAAGTTGTGTGTCTAATTTCGGTGTTTAAGTAAAAACTACGTCGTTTCATGTGTATTTGATTTTTCAAAGAAATAAGAAAAAACAAAACATAAAAATCAAATACCTATGAAACGACGTAGTTTTTACTGAGATAATCTAAATTTATACACACAACTTAGACATGTGATCTCATCCCCAGATTTACACTATTCAAGGAAACTGATGATTAATCTGGACAAAAATAGGGTAAACTTCCAACAATACCTTTTTTATTTATTAATTTTAACTGCCATATTTTTTTTGAAGGGAATTTTAACAGCCATATCTGATATACTTGATTCATGCCCGAGGTTATAACGAGTGGCGGATCAAGAATTTTTTTGTTCAGCGGGGTCCGTAAATATTTAACAAAGTAAATAATTTTTTACGGGTCCAAAATATTTTAATATAGGTAAAACGTTAAGTTTTCTCATTTTTAGCGGGGTCCGCAGACCCCATTTAGATCAAGGTAAATTCGCCTCTAGTTATAGCTAATCTGATGCGAATCTAGGGGAAATAATTTCAGCGTGATTCATGGTCGTACAAAATTGTATCTTACCTTTTCTCTTATGCTTTCTATCGCTGATTGAATGAAGACTCTGCAGTAAAGTTTTTTTGATTTTTTTTCCGGTTTCGATCTAATTTTGTACGAATAATTCTATCTACAATTTTGATTCAAAATTACTGATGTCGTCGATTCATATCAGTGTTACTACATTTTTTTTATTTACTACATGTATATTATCGGTTGTTACTACTACCTTTTTAATGTTAGTATATTTTTTGATTGTAACTATGTCTATTTTATTGACTGTTACTGCTCGTTTTTCGAGTTTCACTACATCTTTTTGGTTGTAATTATATTTTATTGGTTTTAACTACTTTTTATATGTTACTACATTTTTTCTAGTGTTACTACATAGTCAATGTGTAAAAAAAAATAATGGGTATTTCGGTCAATTTATTATAAATTTGTCATTTTTAATCACAAAAAATGGAAGTTGCTTCCATCCCCATTTATGATTTTTTTTTGGGTTTATTGTTAAAAAGGACAATTTGAAAGTAGACATATGTAAACAGGACCGTGGAATTTTTTATTGGGTAAAAAGTACAAGTGTTTATTCCAATATAATTTAAATTGTCTCCTATTTATTTACAAAAATAAATATATCTATTGATCTGAACGTTAAAAATCGTAATTATTTCACCATATTTTTCTTTTTTTCGTTCTCTTTATTTAGACATCCAATTAATTGGATATTTTTTCCGATGCCATTTCGAGGCAATTAATGTCAAAAACAACGAAACAATGGAATAGTGGATTTTAAGTCAATTCCACTTTACTGAATAATAGATTTGGAGTAACTAACAGTGGAATTGTCCATATCACCCAATTTATATTTCCACTGTCCTTATTCCTATTTTTTCCCTCTTATTTGTCCTTTTAAACCACTTCCCCCTTTTTTCTGTTCTTCTGGCCCGTTTCCCCTATTTAAAAAATGTACTACATTCCTTTCAAAAACATTGTACTACATTTATCCCGTAATATATATATATATATATATCTATATATATAAATGGTTTTTCAAAAAAAAAAAACATTATGATTAAATCATCTTTCATTGTATTAGACCAAAATATCACTTTCAATTTACATAAGAAGTGCTTTATGAAAAAACAACAGATGAAGAAAAAAAAATTGAAAAGGAAAACTAAAATAAAATACATCATTCCAAAGAAAACTTTACATTGGCATCGCAATACAAAAGAGAGCTACA
This sequence comes from Gentiana macrophylla, assembly GCA_026214975.1. NCBI lineage: Eukaryota > Viridiplantae > Streptophyta > Magnoliopsida > Gentianales > Gentianaceae > Gentiana > Gentiana macrophylla. The sequence goes on from CM047805.1 coordinate 65,939,794, forward strand.
TAACTATGTAACAACCTTAACTTATTTTTCATAATCAAACTAGCAAACCCCTAACACCTAATCAACTTATACACTTAAACTAAATTTGGCCAACCAAATAGCCAAGAAAGTACCCCCAACTAGCTACAATTTAAGTTAATACACCATCATTTTCAGTCATTTCACTTCATCTTCATACACATTAAGTTTCACAGTAATCTTGAGATAATTTTCAGTGATCTTGAGCACATTGAAGGAACCACCCAAACAAAAAACGGCATCCACCTCTCTATTGCATCAGAAAGAAATTCACACAACGTACATTGAATATTATGTAGAAATCTAGGCCCAAACTCATATAAGAGGAGGGGCCTCATCCCCGAAACCTAGGTTGTGAGGTGAGGGAAGTCCATCTCTTAATATGGTGGGTTACACTATTTCAAGTTCCCAATGTGGGATACTTTAACACGTCCCCTCAAGTGTGGGCTTGGGCACTCTCAAGGCCAACAAAGAGGCCCAACACTTGCATAATAATGGGGTGGCGCTGATACCATGTAGAAAATCTAGGCCCAAACCCATATAAGAGGAGGGACCTCATCCCCAAAACCTAGGTTGTGAGTTGAGGGAAGTCCATCTCTTAATATGGTGGGTTACACTATCACAAGTTCCCAATGTGGGATACTTTAACACACCCCCTCTCTTATATGGGTTTGGGCTTCTACTTAGTATTGGAGCCACTCTTTATTATGCAAGTGTTGGGTCTATTTGTTGGCCTTGTGTGCCCGGCCCACACTTGAGGGGGTGTGTTAAAGTGTCCCACATTGGGAACTTATGGTTGATTCACCCACCATATTAAGAGATGGACTCTCTCACCTCAAAACCTAGGTTTTGGGATGAGGGTCCTCTCTTTTATGGGTTTGGGCCTATGTTTTCCACATGCACATAGGCCCAAGCTCATATAAGAGAATGGGCCTCATCCCCAAAACATAGGTTGTGATGTGAGGGAAGTCCATCTCTTAATATGGTGGGTTACACTATCACAAGTTCCCAATATGGGATACTTTAACATATTATGCATTTTTGGTTAAAATTATGTACAGAAAAAATATACATGAAACACAACCTGCCATCGAGGACATTCATAGAACCTCCTCCCTTGGTTTAATCAGTCCAGGAGGTACGTAACTGTAATATTCCGATTTTTGAGAAATGGCAGACGTGTCATTTTACGAAAACGAAATATTATTATTCTTTACTTCTATTATGGAGTTAAGTATTTCTTTAATATATACATATATAAAAGTCGAGATATGTATATATATTTGGGAGAAAATCTGATTTTTAAATAATAGGGAAAAATAACAAGAAATTATTATTTTTGGGATTTTCTATTTAAGAAAAACAAATCTCATTAGTTTACCAAAAAGAAATCAGAAATTTCTTCTACGTTCTTGAGGGGCGGCATGTGAGAGCAAGTTTAGGGCTGAAACATTTCTTCCAGTTTCTAAGTCAAATCTTAACGGTTTTTAGATCAGAGTAGAGCAGCGGAATCGTCGTGAAGAGAGCGTCGATTCAACACCAGAAAGTTGGAGTTTACTTAAGGTATGTTTCGAGCCCTAATTATGTTTTTGACTGAGTTTGATGGATTCAAACTCATGAATTCGTAGTTTTACATGTTTAGAGAGTGTGATCGAATATAATCTGATTTTGTATTGATCACGTAGGTTTTCTGTAGTAAGATTCAAGTTTTGCTGCAGTATATAGAGAGTTTGCTTTGGAATAACTTGCTAAAAGGTAAGAGACTCTTCCTACGAATTAATTATGGTTTAGGGAGGATAGATCGTGTTTTTTATACGTTTGTGTATCAAGGTTTATGCCTATATGTTGTTTAAGGATTGATTGAGATCATAAAAGTGATGTTTTCTGCTATTTTTTCTGAGTATTATTATGTTGAACATGTTTGGGAACGAGTAGGGATCGTTTAAGGGTAGAAAAACTGCATTTTGGGTGTTCTGACACTTAGTGCGGGCCTTTTGAGGAGGCGCAAGGGCGACTTTGGGTAGGTAGAAAGTCTATTTTTACATTTAGAGGCTTGGTGCGGACGCACTTTGAACATCGAAGAGTTTCGATGAGCTTCAGGATGCTCGCAGTCTGGCGACTAGATCAGTCTTGGCAGTCATCGCCTGCTTTTTTATGAATAACTTGTTTTAAGCCATGAATCTAGTCTTGAATGTTAATCTTTGATCTTATAACATTAATTAAACCTAAACAAGCCTTGATTGAGCTTCTGATGCGTTTAGTTCCGGCACTGAATGTACTCTTCAAGGGAGTTGAAGTTCGGGACCGTCGAAAGGGCATGAAAGGGCTTGTGCTTTGATGAACTAGAGTTCATCAATGTCTATGTTCTTGATATGATGTAAATTCAAGCTGTCTAAGTGAGGGAGTAGAGTTGGTAAGGTGAGCTTTTTCCTTGAAAACACTTAGGTGGCTAGTTAATGACAAATAATAAGTACATACTTGCATAGTAATAAGCTTAAACGTCATGTCACTTTTGGTTAGGCACATGTGAACATCGGCTATGTGACTCGTCCGGTCAGGTGGATAACCCTGTGACCTTCTAGAGGCCAAATGACAGAGGAGCTTCACCGGACATGTATACATACTGGGGAAACCCGGGACTAACAGTGCAAGCCACTATTGGTTGGCACTCTATCATGGTGGACACACCTCGCGTAGTGCCCTTAAGTGCTAACGTAACCAATATAAGCTAAGCTAGAAACGTATAGTCAAGACATGTTGATGGAAATAAAGTGAACCCTAGATTGAGTCGGTCTCGGAAAGATAATTTATTAAGTATAAAACTTGAATTATAAACATTAATTAATTTGTAGCTTCTACCTCTTATTGACTACTTTGTACTTACCTCAAATGCATTTTTTTTCTATGTGTTTTGGGGGATAGAAGATGAACAGGTAGATCCGGAGTTCGAGGAAGACTTTGATGACGACGTTTGAGGACGCCGACGCTGAAGCGTTTATTTATTTCCGTTTTTTATTCATATACTAGACTTGTTGTTTCTTTGGAAACTATGTAATTTATTTTTAGTTCTTTTGGAATATTTCATATGATTTAAGTTTCGTTTGGTTTTTCCATTGTAATAAATGTTACATTTCTATCTTTAGTTTCTTGAGTTTCTATTCTTGGTTGTTTGGAAATAAAATTATTACCCGAGTCTTTGCTTCCATTTTGCTTAACTCGTTACGACGTAGTAGAGGCTGACGTATAATATGAAATTTATTTTGTATTATACGCGCCGAATGTTCCTTTTCCAGATAAGGCTCGGTGTCCGGGAAAAAGAGGCGTTACAATTGGTGTTACAGTAACTGGGCACATTTGGTTTGGTTCAAGACGGGGCGTTACAGTAACTGAGCACGTTTTACGCAACCACAATAGACATTTCAAATTAATGCGGAAGATGATGACATCTTCTTGAAGAAAACATGTGAATGCAGCCGACACATCATCAATGCAAGTATGCAATGAATTTTTTTAACCTAAAAGATAAAAGGGTGGAAGAAGTTGTTATTTAAGGGATGAAAGAAATTAGTTGGAGGGAAAAGTGTTGGTGCAAAATGGAGCCCCGTTGAACATGCCACCACAAACAGGAGGCCACGCCAACTTTGTTTTTTATAAATCAAGTCCCCTATCAGCTAGTTCCGGCAACGATGGACTATTTTTGCAAGAAAAAATTACGGGACTAAAATTGTCACTAGAGAAAATTTAGGATTAAAACGCTAAATATGCCAGCTTACAGGACTATTTTTGCAATTTTTCCTAGTCTAGGAGATTTGTTCACTAATGTATTGACTACCACTACGTTCGAGAGTTTGAGCAAGAAGATCGGAATGCACTGACTATACACATGAAGAGATGTTCAAATCATGGGGAGAAAAACACAAATAAATGTTGTAACAGTTAACGGTGCAAATTATTCGTGTAATGAACATTTGAGGGGGAGTGTTACATGTATAAATGTAATATATGTTGGAAGATATTGACCACACTCTTGAATGCCTAAATAAATACAGTTTCTACTTTACTACCACCAATTGGTTTTAGTAGAATGGTAAACGCTTGATCTTGACATTGTATCGGAGCCAGAGGTCAAGGGATCAAACCCTTGTTGGACATTATTTTAAAAAAAAATTAAATTGTGAAAGTGTTGAGAGAGATTGCCCACACTTGAAGGGGGTGGTGGGAGAGATTGTACACACTCTTGAATGAAAAAATGTGCAAGTGTTGGGACAGATTGCCCACACTTGAGGGGGAGTGTTGAATATATTTGGATTTAGTAGAATGGTTATGCTAAAATATTTATGGAAAAATTATGTTATGGAAAATATTGTTTGTTTTTTAAGTAGTAAGGGTAGTTTCGTAATCTTATATATATATAGATGTAGAAGCCCTGGTAGTGGCTATAAATATTGTACTCGTTGATTGATAATGGGATACGTAATACATTGACTAAAATTTGTCATCGTATCAGAACCCGAAAAACCCTAGCTACCGAAAAAAAATCTTTCGTTGTCTTCTACGGTTCTACCTTGGAGAAGCTTCAACTATGGCAGCAACCGGAGAAGTAGACACGGTAGAGAAGAAGTTTTTATTCTAATATTGTAGACACGGCTGTGATGTATTGTTTAAGCTTTTATTCTAATATTGTAGAAATAACGTGATTTACCAAAAAAATTTCTTCGTTTCTTCTTCAATGACCCTCATATAGCTTCATGGTCGAGCAAGATGGCCGTTTTCGGCAGTATTAGACACTCATACAGAAGCAAGGTAACGGCTTGTTGATAAAAGCTTCCAAACAATCAGATCATAGCGCCAATATGGCGTTTGAGGTCTGTTGGAAAGACTAACCGAAAAAACTGGTAGCCTTATTTGCTAAATCTTTTCACCAAAGCAAAGTGAGAAAGATGATGTGGACTCCGTATATTATGCCCATCGTTACTCCGAGAGTAGGGATGATTGTCACCGGTGACTATGGTGACAGACCAGTGCTCAAGCGGTCCTCATATTGGTGCGGTGAGGGTGGAAGACATTCCCACCAAATTTCTTTACTGATCAAAGGTGAATCAGGTGGTCCGTCCGGCTCGGTTCGGGTCACTCAGGGGTTTAGGTTCAGTAGCCCACCTTAAACGAATCCGTGCTCGCGAACATATCATTGGCCCAATGTCAAGAAATTTTAGATCGATGAATAGAACTAAACCACGAGATCGATTGACAGGTAAGTACTCATGGATTATTGATACCGGGGCCTCTCATCACGTGACAGGTGACCAAAATTTATCTATTGATTTCCAACCAATAGAACATTTTCCTATTGGCTTACCTAATGGGTGTTCGTCATTTGCAACTCATACTGGAACAGTTATCTTGTCAGGAAATTTACGGCTTTCAAATGTTTTATATGTACCAAAATTAAATTGTAACTTGATTTTGGCCTCTCAATTCTTGGATGATCATCATTGTGTTATGCAGATTACTGCTCGACAAATGTATTATGCAGGACCGAGTGACGAGGACACTGATTGGACTGGGTGAGCGTGTGGATGGACTTTTTATGTTCTTGGGAGTTCCAAAGGTTCATATTATAGCCGTTGATGGTGGACAGACTGGAGATTTGTGGCACCGGCGATTAGGACACCCATCGGAAAAGGTCCTTCGGCAGGTGCCTAATATTTCTATCCCAAACCTTTAATATAGATGGATGTGATATTTGTTTTTGGGCTAAGCAGCCCCGTGAACCTTTTTGCCTTAGTGAAAATAAAGCGAGTCGTATTTTTTAATTAATACATTGTGATTTGTGGGGACCATGTAGTGTGCTTTCAACGTGTGGTGCTTCATATTTTTTTACTATTGTTGATGACTATTCCCGTTCGGTCTGGATTTATTTATTATTGAATAAAATAGAGGCTGGGTCGGCTTTCATGGAATTTGTTGCTTTAATTTCTCGTCAGTTCGAGGTTCAAATTAAACGGGTTCGCAGTGACAACATGACAGAATTTAGACCTTTGCTTCCTTATTTTCATAAAGAATGTATCATCTTTGAAACGTCTTGTGTTAGTACTCCTCAACAGAACCGGGGGGTAGAATTTAAACACCAACACATGCTTATTGTTGCACGTGCACTGCGTTTTGATGGACATTTTCCACTTAAGTTCTAGGGGGAGTGTGTTATGGAGGCTGCTTATATCATTAACCGAACACCCTCTAGTGTTTTGAATTATAAAACGCCATATGAGTCTTTCTTTGGCAAAGAACCGGATGTTGAAATAGTGTCCTAAACCCAAACGGGTTGGACCGGATCCGACCGGGTCGGATCAATTCTACTATTTCCTTTATGTTTATACATATGATAAATGGCTTTAATGTTATCATATATTCTGTTTATCTATATGAACCAATTTGTGATTGTATATATGATATCATCCTTAGTATCAAACTATGAGAGAGAAACCATGATAGTGATTATGGTTGATGAGATCTCGACTCACTTCAAAAGGTTTGATACTTAAATGTCCCTGGTCGTATGTACTATCAAACAGGACATTGATAGTGCGATTAGACTAGTACGTATTAGATGTCTTTTATCTTATGAAGGTAGGGATAGATCTCGTCTATCGAAGTGTACAGACGCTTGGACTGTAACTGGAAGTGGATTAGAGAATGCGTATGTTAGACTGACCCACTTACTTCTTTTAGTGTCACACTATGTGGCGGTTGTGTAATTTTCCTGAGAAAGGAGTCTTCATGGCATCACGGTGTGGATTGTCATTCTTTGACACTATTGAGGTTTCCCCTAGCCATGGGGTGATCATTGTTGGAAGTAGCGCCCGAAAGACAATTTATGTAATTGTTTTTATAATTAATAAATGATAGATTTATTCACATCTTATTGTTTGCTTTGTGCTTATATTTAAGACACTGCTAAAAACCCTAAGTCGTATCATATGTAGCCATATAACTTAGTGTGTGTCACACATGAGGATTAAGTTTATGGTGATACACTTGAACTGTTAGTCCATGGTGAACTTAATCAAAGTATGGGGTCTATTGATTAAACCACCATTATGCGCGCCTAACACTTTATGGTGTGACCGTCTTATCCGGACCGTCGACATTGGTTGTCTAAGTGGGGCATTTATATATGATGTAGTCATATAGGACTGGACCGATTTAATCTGCGTTTCTCATATAATTCCGTGATTGAGAAATCTTATTAAATCACAAGATGATCATATATGGATTAACCTTAATCCTGAAGTGATTATAGACTCCTACTTGTTTCAGGATAGGGTTTGATGTGTTCGTTAAGGATCACTAAGAGGCGCGGTCCAAATCACTTTCATGTTGGCACTATTCTGGAATGAGTGAGAAGTGTGTGTCTCACAGATATGAAATCCATTCCTTCCTACGGGAAGTAGAAAGACAATCCCCTTATTTGTTAATCCTAGAAACTGATCGATCCGCGGAGTTCGTATTGGTTATGAACTAATTGATCACTAGTGGGTTAATGGTAAATAAGGATAAGATGTATTGAAGAGGGTTTACGGAAATAATCCCGCTTCATTACGGATAGTCTATGGAGGGTTAGTTTATATATAATGATTATATGAATGGACACTTATCGACTCGACTCGACGTTTTGAGAATAAGTTATATCTATAATCGATAAAGTTTAGTTTCGGATTTATGGTGGCGTAAATTCGGAATTAATAAGTTGAGTAGAAATATTCTGTTCGATGAATATTTTATTCAATTTATTGTAGCTACTGGTTATAGGTCCATGGTCCCCGGGTTGGCTCCTAACACGTGAGTGTTTTCTCGTTTTATGGAACCTTGAGAATAAATTAAATAGTTGGCCTATTTAATGAATATAAGATATTATTTATTTAGTAAATAATATGTAAAATAGAGAAGACATTTTCTATTAATTTAATGATTTAAGTGGCGCCTTCTTTTGTGGATAAATTAGGAAAAGAAATTTTTTTAGATTATGTCACATGTGTAATTAATTAATTATCTATTTGTTGGATAATTAATGGAAAAATAAGAGATTGGTTTTTTGGGAATTATCTCTTATCTTTTGGCAAATATATTTTCCTTATGGGAATAGGCAATTGTGGTGTGAAAAGGATAACTCTCTTGACTAGTTATTTTCCTATATAAAGAGAGTTCCTCCTGACACAATACACATTCATAATTTGCACCACATTATAATCAAAAGAAGAGAAAAATTAGTTTCTCATTCTAGTCATTAAGAGAAGAAAAACCTAGGTTTTTCTTGTGCATATTCGAGGAGGTTCTACAGTGAGGATCGACATCTACCAGTCGTCGCTCGGAGATACAATCTGGAAGATTATGGCTTCTCCCTTGGTCGATTGCCTATTTAATTCTCTCCGGTTGGGGTAAATCTACTAACCTTCTTGTAGATTAATTTATTATGCAAATCATATCATGGTAAAATTGTAAAGGAATTTAATTCGTAGCTTCCGCTGTGCAAGATCGACTGTCTCGATAAGTGATGTGGATCAGATCCGACGATCCAATCATGGATAGGATCTGGATTCGGGTTTCTATATATCTAGCATGTGGTATCGGTGCCAGGTTAAAGCGATTTTGCGATCACGATTGCATAATTAATTAATAAGGAGTGGAATAGAATAAAAATTGCACCTTTTAATTTAATTTACGCCATTGAATGTTTGGTTGACGAGATGGATTGCGGTTGGTATTTGTTTACTGTTAGATCTATTGTAAACCCGTTTTAAGGGTATCGGAAATCATGTAATTTAATTTTGCAATTTTAATTTTCTGGTTTTAATAATTCGGCCGAAGGCCCCTTTAAATTTAATTCTGAGTGAAGACACGAAGAGTAAAAGGCACAGCACATTGGTCAAGACACAGGTTCAATGGTGTGCAGATTCGAGTTTGATTCCCCTTGGCTGTATAATATTCTTTCTTTTTTTTGGGGTTCGTAAATAAATATTTTGTTTGGTTCGAAATTTTTTTTTACGATTAAAAAAAAACGAAGAAAAAAATAAATTAAAATAATAAGCCAAAGGGGATTCGAACTCAAACGGTGATGAAGGAAGAATAAGACTCTTACCAACTCGGATGGAGCAGTTTTTGATAAAGAAACAAGAGCATAAAATCAAATATCTGAGGTGGCTGAAGAAAATAGTGAATTGATATTTTTTTATGCTTAGGGTTTATTTATTTATAGATTAGATACGGGGGTACCAACGGTCCATCTCAGTGGTTTATTTTTCGCACTTATTTTCTTGTATGATTATTTATGTGATATAACCATGCCATGACATGCATCATATTCATAAATTCCACTCCTAGCATATACATACATGTAGATAATTACTCGTGATATTAAATAGGCATGTATGAGACGCAATTAATTTAGGTAATAAATTAAATTAATTAAAACGAACGTAATTTTATCGGAATATAAAATTCACATGATAAAATAAAATTTACTCGGTAAATTTAATTTTGGGTTCTAAAAATCATTCGTGGATTTTTATTATGTAGTGACTACATAAAAGAATTTTAATAATTTAAAATTTAAAAAATCCGGAAAAGTTGGACACCAACTGAGCAAAAGGTTCGAAAATTGGTTCGGGCGGTCAACAGGGCTTTGGCTCGACTCGACTTGTCCGTCCAAGTGCGGGGTTAGCCACGGGGGTCCGGAAAGGTCAAGCTATCCGGCGAGCTGAGGCTCAATAGGGCAACCTTAGCCCGATTTTCAACCCAGCACCCGCACATGTGCGACATTAGCGTCGGGGGTCCGGCAAGGTCAAGCTATCCGGCGAGTTTCGGCTCAATGGGACAGCCTTAGCCCGATTCATCCAGTAGTCGTCTATGATCCAACGAAGAGGACGGGTCGGCTTAGCCAATCCCGACACCATTCGGTGAACTCGGTTAAAGCTCAACCAGGGTTTAATACCGATAAGTTGTTGTTTGCTTTTCAAGATTTATTGTTTTCAAATTATTGAAATAAAATTCTACGATCCTAAAATTTTATCATGTTGACATTAGGACTATAAAATCCTTTTAGTGAATTTTAATTGTGTAGTGACTACACAAGAGATTTCTAAATAATCGACAAATTGGAAAATCATGAATATAGTGTCACTAGTTAGATGGTATTTGGAACGGATAAACTAGTGGGAGCTTAAAATTTTGTGATTTATCGTTTTTCAAATTATTAGAAAATTCATGAAGTCCTAATGGATTAGGATTATACAATTCTTGGTGAATTTTAATTATGTAGTGTCTACACAAAGATTTTATAAATCTGAAAAATTGGAAAGTCGTGGATAAGTGACACTAGTGAAACGGTATTTGGAACCGTTGAACTAGTGGGAGGAATAATTTAAATATTCATGATTTATTGTTTTTCAGATTATAAATAAATTCTGAAAATCCTAAAAAGACTAATTAAATTTTCAAAATAACAAGTGGGAGCGGGGAAGGTGACAACCGACCCCACAGCCTCTACTGTTGACACAAGCACGTGTGAGAATGGTGACGCCTAGTGCCGTTTTGATTTTGGCCCCCTGAGGTTGGCTTTCACCGCTATCAAAATTCAAGGCTTGATCTCCGAAAGGATAGGATTTGGGGTACTTGTAGAGTCACTGATTGACGCTGAGGCGGCATACTCGGGGCGTACTTTGAGATCTGAAATAGTAGGTAACACTCTGAAGGATATTTTAGGAAATATCTTGGCTGAAAAAGAAAGGTAATCAATAATTAAATAGAGATGTCTGATTCTCAGTTAGTTGTTGAGAGATATTGTCTCAATTTAATCGTCACCTCTTTGACCTACCCCGAGGCGTGCCTTTGTAGGTGTGAGATTAAATCCTTGGAATGGTAGGATAAAGCGCATGCATGACATCACGTTTATAATTCCTAAAATAATTATTTGTTGTGGTGTATGATTTGATTTATATTTCTGTCATGATTTATTTTTTACAACTGTATATTATCTCTTGGTATCTAAATTGCTAAACATGATAAATTGACTATGATGACTTCGTAAAAGGGGAAAAGCAACAAGAACGTTGAACTCAATAATCGAGAATGCAAATTAATTTTTTCGGAAGAGGATGTTCCTCTTGAGCCTACAAACTTAAGTTACATCAATAAGTGTGTCACTGCTGTCACTCGTGATGAACGGAAGACAAATTAAAATTAGTTCAAAGATGACGAGAATGATTTGGTATCAATCTCATTGGACATCCACGTTCACGTAGTAGTGTCTACTCATATGAACTGCTAGTTCGCGGCTATTTCCTTTAAAGAAATCCAAGAATGGGAAAGAATGTCTACAAGCGCAAGTCATTTAAACTAAATAAGTTAAAGGCTAAACCGAATTATTAATAAAAGAAAGTAAAGGATAAGGAGAGTGATTTCTGATCACTAACCTATGAATCTTTAAAGACTCTCTTACCCGAGTAATTTGACTCAAAAGCTAAAGTTTGCTTGTAATGAACAATGTAGCTTGGCATTCATGATTAAAGAGTAGACAACGGGCAATTATTTGGTGAGATAGTGGGAGTGATATAAGGAAATAAATTTTGATTTTAATCCTTGAATATCAAAGAAATATAATTTACGGTTTTGATTCGTTGGAACAAATGGATTCACTTTCACATCAATAATATGCTTACCTTAAAGAAAGTGAATATGACATTTGTATACGATTATGATACTCGGACTTTTGTCCGATAAAGTCAAAACCACTAAGTAATCTTTGAAAATGTATATGTAACACATAATAACTATTAAGACAAATGGTTTCGTATTTAGATAAACGATTCTTCAGCATCTATTTATTAGTGCATATATCCTAAAGATAAGATCTGAAGACTAGCTAAGTGTGATTCCTAACTCCAGTCTAAGAACACTTTCTCAAAGGAAAAATGACTAAGTAAGCTTTCAATTAGGAAAGGTTAATAGCGCTAAAGAAGTATCATAGCTTGTTCATATTGACCTTCGGGGTCTTATGAAGGATACAAGCTAGTGGGAGCTTTCGAGTAATAGACCTTCTTTGTCTAATGACTACTCGAAGCGCCGATTAGTTTATCTAAATATTTGGAGGAATCTCTGATGTCATCAGAGAATAGAGTATTCCATGCTCAGATATAGGCTATAGCATAGTATTTGGAACTGATGCTCGGCCTACCTCCGAGTGAAATGATTCACTGAAAGGATAAACCATGGATTTCCTTATATAGTTATTGATATGTTACGATACACTGCTTAACTCAATTAAGATATTGATTGCAAGATAACGGTTTACATTATTATGTAATATTGAGAAGTCTACCTAGAAGGTGCTTATGAATTTATGGATAATGAGTGAACTACGTTTACTCCACTTCCGTAAATAGAGGCATTTAGCACTTTATGCTTGAAGGTAGCACTGGAGATTTTGCATACACGTTCAGATGGTGACTTTTCATGAAACATCTTAATACAATGAGTGAAGGTTGGTTATAAGATTCTTAAGATCAGATATTGATGGTTGATCTGTCACACACCTTCTGAAAGAATTTGAAAATAACAACCTTGGACCTTGAAGTAATGATACTCAAGGAGTTACTATCTAATTTAATCAGACCACATCCAACATCGGTTGTTGGGGATTACATTGATAAATACTACTGAACTAGATTAGAATGTCAATCCACCCAAATACAGTGGGAGTATAGTTTAACCATTGACCCGCTGTGATTATGCAGACTTAACAGTCTGCTGGGGGAAATTGATAACCTATGGTTTTTTTTGCAAGGACTGTATAGGATTCTGATAAAAGAGGTTGGTTTAAAGCCATAAAGCCTGAAAATGGAGTTTTGGTACTCTGTCTGTTCATACTCTTGTAGAACCACCTGAGTCTCTCAGGCCCAGTGGGAGTAATTGGATCTACATGGAAAAGAGTCGAATGAATGAGAAAGTTTATCTTTCTAAGCAAAGCCAAGTGGTCTAGGGTTAATTCTCTAAGAAGTAGATAGTTCAAAAGAGGTGATGCCCTAAAACTTTCTCACCACTCAACCTTGCTTGACTCCATGAAAGCAGAAAGATTACCAGGGGTGAGACCCTGAAACTTTATTGCCCAACAACAGAGCTTGAATTCATTTGGAACAGAAGGGTTTTTTGTTTAAAGCCAATGGCAGATTGACTGCCTATGCTTATATCCATTGGTGGATTAAAGTAAACCTCTAGGTCATTAAAAGTCACATGATTGAAATGTGTGGGCTTGACCATAATATTGATGAGTCTTTTGTAGACTGGAGAATCAAGATTGGTAAAGTAGTAGACGTTAGTGTTTATAAAGGATAACACTCCAACAGTTGAGAACAACATGAGTGTGTTATCTGAAGTCAAGAACTGACGAGCCAAAGCTTCTCTGAATCAGAGAAGTGGACTATATTCTCATAAATTGATTCGGTCGAGTTCATGTGAACAAGTTGTGGCTGTGTCCCATCCATCTTATTGGTTAAGATGATGATGCATTTCTTCTCATGCTAGATTCAACGAGAGGTTTCCTACCCAACCCCTCACTGAATAATTCTTTAGATCTTGAGATCTGAGAGAAAATGGGATGATTCTCCTTTGGATAGAGAAAGTCAAATCACTAAAAGTCAATTGTAATCGAATCTTAGATTCAAGTATTGATAGCAGTATAGTGCATCCTCAAGTATCTTTAGAGAACGTGGAATCATATGCTTATGTATTCGGTTGCAAACCTGAATGTTGTTGACTACACTGATTCTGATTTTTGTCAGATTTTGGATGATCGTGAATCGATCTCAGGCTCAGTGTTTACTCATAGTGATGGAGCAATAGTCTGGAGCAATCCAACACTACCAATTTGACTCTGTTAGTCGAATACATAGTAGCTTTTGGATTAGCTAAAACGGCAGTGTGGCTTGAGAAGTTCTTTGTGGATCGGGAAGTGATTCCAGGTCTCCATGAGCCGATACCATTTTACTGTGAAAACAGTAAGATGTAGCTCATGCAAATGGTCTTCGCAGTCACAAGAGGTCAAAAGCATAGTGAGAGAGAGTACCACCTGGTCAGACCGTTCATGCAAAGAGGCGACGTTTCGGTCCTAAAGATCGCCTTGAGCCGACAACCCAGCTGATCAGTTTACCAAGACACGTGGCATCTAATGTCACTGATAAGCACTTGGAGGGTATGAAATTAGGTGATATGTCTCATATGCTTTAGAGCAAGTGGGAGAATGTTGTGGACATATAGAATAAGGGTGTGGTGCTCTAAAAACAAGCATTGCTTGTCTTTACAAGCAAGTGGGAGATTGTTCGATATAGTGTGCCCGAAAGACAATTGTTGCTTGTCCTTATGGGCAAGTGGGAGATTGTTGGAAGTAGCGCCCGAAAGACAATTTAAGTAATTGTTTTTATAATTAATAAATGACAGATTTATTCTCATCTTATTATTTGCTTTGTACTTATATTTAATACACTGCTGAAAACCCCAAGTCGTATCATACGTAGCCATATAACTTTGTGTATGTCACACATGGGGATTAAGTTTATGGTGATACACTTGAACTGTTAGTCCGTGGTGAACTTAATCAAAGTATGGGGTCTATTGATTAAACCACCATTAATGCGCCCAGAACACTTTATGGTGTGACCGTCTTATGCGGACCGTCGACATTGGTTGTCTAAGTGGGGCATTTATATATGATGTAGTCATATAGGACTGGACCGATTCAATCTGCCTTTCTCATATAATTCCATGATTGAGAAATCTTATTAAATCACAAGATGATCATATATGGATTAACCTTACTTCTGAAGTGATTCCAGACTCCTACTTGTTTCAGGATAGGGTTTGATGTGTTCGTTAAGGATCGCTAAGAGGCACGGTCCGAATCACTTTCATGTTGGAACTATTCTGGAATGAGTGAAAAGTGTGTGTCTCACAGATATGGAATCCATTCCTTCCAACGGGAAAAGTGTGTGTCTCACAGATATGGAATCCATTCCTTCCAACGGGAACTAGAAACCGATCGATCCGCGGAGTTCGTATTGGTTATGAACTAATTGATCACTAGTGGGTTAATGGTAAATAAGGATAAGATGTATTGAAAAGGGTTTACGAAAATAATTCCGCTTCATTACGGATAGTCTATGGAGGGTTAGTTTATATGTAATGATTATATCAATGGACACTTATCGACTCGACTCGACGTTTTGAGAATAAGTTATACATAATCGATAGAGTTCATTTTCGGATTTATGGTGGCGTAATTCCGGAATTAATAAGTTGAGTAGAAATATTCTGTTCGATGAATATTTTATTTAATTTATTGTAGCTACTGGTTATAGGTCCATGGTCCCTGGGTTGGCTCCTAACACACAAGTGTTTTCTCGTTTTATGGAACCTCGAGAATAAATTAAATAGTTGCTCAATTTAATGAATATGCAATATTATTTATTTATTAAATAATATGTAAAATAGAAAAGACATTTTCTATTAATTTAATGATGTATGTGGCGCCTTCTTTTGTGGATAAATTAGGAAAATAAAATTTTCTAGATTTTGTCACATGTGTAATTAATTAATTATCTATTTTTTGGATAATTAATGGAAAAATAAGATATTGATTTCTTTGGGAATTATCTCTTATCTTTTGGCAAATATCTTTTCCTTATGGGAATAGGTAATTATTGTGTGAAAAGGATAACTCTCTTGACTAGTTATTTTCCTATATAAAGAGAGTTCCTATTAACACAATACACATTCATAATTTGATCCACATTATAATAAAAAGAAGAGAAAAATTAGTTTCTCGTTCTAGTTATTAAGAGTGTGCATATTCGAGGTGGTTCCACGGCGAGGATTGACGTCCACCAGTCGTCGGTCGGAGATACTATCCGGAAGATCATGGCTTCTCCCTTGGTCGATTGCCTATTTCTCTCCGGTTGGGGTAAATCTACTAACCTTCTTGTAGATTAATTTAATATGCGAATCATATCATGGTAAAATCGTAAACGAATTTAATACATAGCTTCCGATGTGCAAGATCGAGTGTCTCGATCGGTCCTGTGAATCAGATCTGACGATCCAATCATGGATCGGATCCGGATTCGGGTTTCTGTATATCTAGCAATCATGCTGTAGTGATAGGGTGTGATATTGAAGCATGCGTAGGATTCATGTTGCTCGTCCGGAAATCGCGTATCCTATTATTAGGAGTGAATATCCGAAAGGGCCTTCTTATAAGGATTGTCTTACTCTCGTGAATCTTTGCAAAGTGGAAGTAAATGAGTTACTTCGAGAGAGCATGATATCCAGATTATAAGATACGGTCGTTGATGCTTGACACTCGACGTACGACCGTATGAATATAATTACAGCGATAGGATTCTATTTACACGGTAACCATTTCACATTAAAGGTAGTGTCATTGCATTTGACTCTTACGATGATTGGGGGTTGTGGACGTGTTACTAGACGCTTTACATGATCGTTAGGTATGAAGGGCATTTTCGTAATTTGCACTTTGTGCCTACGGCCAACATATTCGGAAGCCTACCGGGTCACACACATAAGAACATATAGACGGAATAAAATGTGGTTATAGCGATAACCAAATAAGGAAAGTTTATCTCGACTATAAATTAATAGGGTGGTATTTATTTATTATAAATAAATTAAATACAAGATATTAATTATGTTCATTAATTAAATTTACATATAATGTATATGTATGTCGAAATTACTTGTGTATATTGATACACATGTATTTTGCAAATTAATTAATCATAGTATTATATTAGTTAAACAATATTCCAGATGCCAATTTATGGATAAAAGGGGGCGCCACTTTCTGGTGTACTAAATACACTTGGATTGTGCAATTTAATTAATGAGATTACCATATATTAATATTGGATATTAATTGATTTATGAAAAATAGATTTATGATAATAAGATAAAGATAGTCAATATTAGATGTTTACACTATCTTGGAAATATTTAATATAAGATATTAAATTAAATGAGATAATTCAATCAAAGATACATTCCTTATTTTATTAGGAAAATGTTTTCTTTCTCCTCAATCTACTAGGAAGCTTCACCCAATCAGATTGGGATTGACAGTGGGGCGCCACTCACAATATTTAAGGGAGGTTTGGCTTGCTCTTTTGTACATCACAATTAGAAGAGTTCTAATTTACTAGAAAAGTTGAGAGATTCCTAGAAAGAGATTTTGAGAGAGAGAAAAGGTCGGCCTAGCAACCGAGTTTTTCTGGTAGCAATCAATGATGGGATTCCGACGGGCTGTTAGTGTGGATCACCGGTAGAGGCCGAACACTTGGTCGGCTTCATGCAGAATCTACAACTATGGACAAAGCTGCGATCCAATTAGATCAACCAATGCATTATCTTGTCTACTTATTTTATGCTTGTTGTTTACACGAAGTTGATCTTGGGTAAAATGGAAATAAATTTTTGAATTGCGCTGCATTCCCACGTAGATTTCTAACAGTGGTATCGGTGCGAGCTTCGAGCTTAAGCAATAAGCATGTTAATTTGTGTAGTTGATTTATTGTTTAAATCACGTAATTAAAAGATGAAAGATTTTTTATTCGTAAAATGATACACGAAAATAAAAAATGAGATCGGGTGGTGCTTGGCCGACTGGCAGCGGCACCACTACCGGCGGTTGGTCGGCGGCAACGGGGCAACCTGCTGCCGGCGTTTGTTGACTGGTCAAAGGTGGTGGATCACCAATTTTTTGTTTTGTGTATTTGTGATTCGAAATGGTTCATAGTTCTGATTGATATCTCTGTTTTTTAAAATTTTGATTTTGGAAAAGACATCCCTTTTGATTAAGAATCAAAAGGAAATAAACTAACGAGGTCCTGATTTTAATTTTGATTTAAATTTGAATAGTTCTTATTAATTAAAATTGAAATTGCTTAAAATTAATAGTTAATTTTATTTCGATTAAAATTATTTAATTAATTAAATGTTTATTGGTTAATTGATTAGATAAAATTAATTAATTGATTAAACGTTAATCGAATAATTAAAGACGCAAGTTGGTAGTTTTAATATTTATCTTTTTTATAAAATTTTATTGTATGGATTAGATATTTAGATATAATATGATTATAAAGACCCGATTGATGATGGACTCAACCAATAAGATAGATGTGAATGATTTTATTTTTCTGTTAATTTAAAAATTGTCCTAGGCCGTTATGAAGAACATGACCTAGTTTATTTTCTGCATTCATCCCATTCCCGTTAGCTCCCCCCGTGTTCAGCGGGTGTATTTATTTTATTAGATAGAATTTTATTTAACAAGAATGGAGCAGAAGACGAAGGCCAAAAAAAGACAAAAATAAAAATCCCATTGGAGAATAGCGCATTAAAAAAAGGGTAAACCCTACCCCCGAGGGTCCCCATACTCCCGATCCCACAGGTGTATGGAGATGTAAATCTGGGTACCTAGTAGCTTAGAACACAAAGTTGCCCATTGACAGAGACAAAAGCGATTCGCCCTTGTGGGGTTCGAACCTTAGACCTCCCGCTCCTGTTCAGGCTGTTTTTAAACACCCATGCCTTCACCACTAGGTCATATCCAGGGGATGAGAATAGCGCATTAAAGATCCTATTGGCGGTTGCAGCTACCTTAGATTGTGGCCCACGGTTTCGTCAGTTTGTATTCAAAATCGCACCTAGGAAAAGTCCATGATCATACCGGTTACTTTACGCATTTATTAGTTTTGTGCTTGTATTTATTTTGTATGAAACGATAGAAGCATGACTTGGCACGATCTAGATGAATGTGTAGGATGTATGTTTATAAAGATAGCTGTATTTGATGAGACCGTAATTAATTGAAATTAATTAAGTGAAATGATTTAAAATTACTCCACAACAAAAATCGAGTTAAATTTGTCTCCCGATATTTTAATGACGGTGATGAGCCTTTGCTCGGATCCAACTGATTGGCCCACGTCGGGAGTTGACCTATTTTGGGTATATCGTTATTATTGAGATATGAGATCTCATGAATATTTGGATTACGACTCGACTAAAGTTTTGTTGTGATTGGCCCACGTCAGGACCGTCTAACTTTAGAGACAATGGGTTGGCTATCACATAGTGATGTGAATTGTCAAAGAGTTGACTAGTCAACCATCAAGAGTCGCATAGAGATGTGATTGGTAAAGTGTTACCTACTTGTCGAATTATCTCGGTTGATCAGCCCACGTCGAGAATCGGGATAACTAGATGAGATCTTGACCACTAAAGAATATTTAAAAATTCCTGAAAGTCAATTGGGAGTAGTTGACTAGTAGGAGCAAAATCAAAAACCATAAGACCATTTTTGATTTTGAATGTATAAACAACAACACTCTTTTATCTTTATTTTATGTTGTAGTTTTTAAAAAACTTTTATATTTATGTTTTCATTCTCGATTAGTAAAACCAAATTATGACAGTTACCTTTTGAGAAATATTCTCAAATATGGTTGAGTAATTTTTAATCCTTGTAAAATAAGCAATAACACGAGCAACCTCGTTATAGTAGTAAGAGACAAGGAGACTACATATTTGATGGAGTGCTCCCAGACTTTAATTAATAATGAAAAATGGAAGCTCATGATATGACTGAATCACTCGAAATAAGATTCAACGAATTAATCATCAATTGGATACGATCCAATATAATCATTCTGTCATACGATGACAATTAATGTTAGGAAATCTACGTGGGAACGCAGCAGAATTCAAAATTTTATTTCCTTTTTATCCAAGATCGACTTCGTTTAAGCAACAAGCATAATAGAAGTAGACAAGAGAATACCTTGGTTGATCCAATTGGATCGACGCTTTGTCTATGGTTGTAGTTTCTGCACGAAGCCGCCCAAGTGTTCGGCCTCTACCGTTGATCCACACGAACAACTCGCCAGAATCCACCATTGGATTGCTACCGGAAAAATTCAGCTGCTAGGCCGCCTTTTTCTCTCTCCCAAAACTCTCTCTCTAGAAGCTCTCTTTTTACCTCACTAAAATATTGCAAGAATATTGTGTTGTAAAAGAGTTGGCACAACTCCCCATTTAAAGGAAAAAGGTACGCTAGTTTTTCTTCCCAATTTCATTGGGAAAAGCTTCCTAATGGATAAAGGAGAAAGAAAACCAATTTCGAATAAAATAAGGAAAATAGATATTCTAGATTTATCTCATTAATATTCTATATCTTATACTAATTATTTTTCCACGTTATATATTGTCAATAACTTATATTGAATATATCTTTATCTTATTACCATAAATCAATTTACACATGTTTATATATCATATATTTACTACATGCATAAATTAATATACAATAATATATCTTTTGCACATGCATTTATAACAGACGCACAAACAAATATATATATACCTTTATTAATAGCTAATATTAATAATAATATAATACTATGATTAATTAATTCACAAAATACATGTATATCATATATACACATATTTCGACATACACATACATTATGTGTATATTTAATTAATAAACATAATTAATATCCTGTATTTAATTTATAAATAAATATGACCATATTAATTTATCACTATAACACTTTATAGTCGAGATAAACTTTCCTTATTTGGTTATCGCCATAACCGCATTTTAATCCGGCTGGATGTTCTTATTTGTGTGACCCGATATGCTTCCGAATATGTTGACTGTAGGCACAAAGTGCAAATTACGAAAATGTCCTTCAAACCTAACGATCACGGGATAGTGTCTAGCAACACACCGTGACCCCCAATCATCGGAAGAGTCAAATGCAATGACTACTACCTTTCATGCGAAACAGTTACTGTGTAAATAGAATCCTATCGCTCTAATAATATCCATACGGTCGTTCGTCGAGTGTCAAACATCTACGACCGTATCTTATAATATGGATACCATGCTCTCTCAAAGTAACTCATTTACTTTCACTTTGCAAAGATTCACGAGAGTAAGACCTTCCGGATATTCACCCCTTCTAATAAGGTACGCAATTTCCGGACGAACAAACATGTATACTCCGCATGCTTCTGTATCACACCCAATCACTACCGTATGATCTCCCCGTCGCTAGGGGAAACCTCAATAGAGTCAAAGCATGACAATCCAAGCCGTGATGCCTTGAAGACTCTGGCTCTAAGGATAATTACACAACCGCCACATAGTGTGACACTTAACAGTGTAAGTGGGTCAGTCTAACATTCGCATTCTCTAATACACGTCCACGTATGTCCAAGTGTCTCTACACTTCGATAGACGAGATCTATCCCCGCCTTTAAAGACGAAGACATCTAATACGTGCTGCTTTGTTTGTACTATCAATGCCCTATTTAATAGTACATAAGCCTAGAGACATTTAAGTATGAAACTTATTAAAGTGATTAGAGATCTCATCAACCATAATCGCCTATCATGGTTTCTCTATCACAGTTTAATACTAAGGACGTTATCATATAACAATTCATAATTGGTTCTTTAAAAGAACAAATATATGACAATAGAAAAGCCATTTAATATATGTATAAACATATAGAAATAGCAGAAATGATCCGACCCAGTAATCTATATTTATCCAATTCCAAGTTTCGATAAACTAGGAAACCATCCTTAACTTGTTTAAGGATATTCTCGACATTCACTAGATTTACTTTCATACTTTCTCATGGCTCTTCATGAACTATGAACATCTGGCATTACTTTTATGATGGTTCCTATCGTAGTAGCAAAGGAAACCTTCCATAAGCATCATATTTCACCTTATTTTTAGGACTAACGTCCTAACATAGCTAGATCTTGAGAACACCGGCTAGCAGTATCCCTATCGCGATCTACGCTAAACTCTTTTAGCATCACATCTATATAGGTAAACTATAAACTAACAGCAGTTAAATCTATCATTATAGATTATTTTTTCAAAAAACAAGAACTGCTAATCCAAGTGCTTTCGTAAAGACCTTGAACTACCAAACATTAATCGACTGTGCCATGGGGTGATAATCCCAAGAGAGATATCCAATACCTTACTCAAAAATCGTAACACACTCCCACTATCCCTTTTGGACATTGGGCATATCCCTTCTTTTGACTAAATCAAACTCCTTTGATTATCAAACAAAGAAATTGTCTAGAGAAACTTGTTTGAGTCCATAAATAGATCTCTTGGGCTCACATGTCATGTTATCGTCTATGAACATCGGGTTGTTTTCCCAACATTTTCAACACTATCTTATAGCCATGATACGAAGCTATAACAAGCCTAGTCTTAATAGAACTAGGCTCAGCTGGCAGCTTAAAGATAATTACAAGGTTTACACCCCGTACCCTTCAGCCGTCACTATAGCCTTATGGTAATCATATTACTATCCATGTCAGCCTTTCAGGGACATTTCCTCTAGGTAAGACAGACTAGGTTCATAACCTGGTTGTCACTGATGGAATCTAATTCAGATATTATGGCTCCTAGACATATCTCTCAGTCTTGCCTTTCAAACATTCCTTCATAAGTTGTGAGATATTCATTCTTCGGGAAGAACATTCCAATAGCCTTTTTAGGCTTGAGGTTATCTATAGACTTATAGAACATTTGTGTGCACTGAGTAGTGCCCTCCACCTTATCGCTATGTCGCGTCTGCTCACGTTCCAATGATTGAATAACTCTTTGTGGTTCTCAAACACTTTTGAGATCTAAATTTACTCCCACTGTTTCTTTTGGAAGAAACACTTTCTCTAGAAGACAACATGTTTGGAGACAAACACCTTTTTCTCCGTGGACAAGTAAATGATATCTAGCATGCTTGCAAAGATATTCCACAAAGTTGCATATGTCATACTACGCTCTAAGCCTTTCAGACACTACCTGCTTGCTAGAAGCATGACAACCCTAAATCATCAGTTAAGATGGATTTGATGTCATTGATTCCATATCTAATATGGATTATTCAACCTCCATTCTTTGGAACTCGGATAAGTATATGTATCGTATAAGGGCACTATCCTGATACATGTAAGGGATACTTCGCATGGCTTACGTCACACATTTATCATATAAAGTGTTGTTTCCATTTTAGGAACACAATTTAATTGTGTAACTCAAAGATGGTATCCTTCAGGGGATAATCTGATTATATTTCAGACGACTTCTGAAACACCCTTCAGTTATTAATTGCTTCAATCCAATTAAAGATTAATTCCTAAGTTTCATGTATCTCATATTTGTACTAGCTCAAAATTTTTGGATTTTCAGAATTGTCATACTTCAATAATTACATTCAACTATTTCTAAAATAGTCCAATAGAGAGATAAACAATTATTTATGGTATAAATTGTCATAAGCCAACAAACATAAATATGTTTAGGCTCTAGTCAAAATTCTTGATTTCATAACCTTTTCTTAAAAAGGTATTTTAGTCATCTTTAGCTAAGATACGTATTACCCACATGATTCATAATCACATGGTTCAGACATCATCTGAATGACATTTGATTATACGTTTTTCTTCCAGAGAGTCGACATCTAGAACAACCACAATTATCAAAGATAACAACCATATAAATGTTTAGTTGAGATTTCATCACTGTTGGAAATAAAATTTATGTTTTGATGATAATTCATCATAATTATTCAAAGTATTATTTTAACCTTATTGATGAAGTGCTGAAGCTAGCTGTTATAATGAAAAGCTAAAGATGTCTAGAACTAAATGTTTAGGTTTTACTAGAGTCTAATATTTGTAGAGGTTACATCAGACAAGCACTGTAATAGTTAGTGTGTCGTGAAAAAGCGGCCGGAAATCATTACAAAGCTCGGAAATCATCAAGATAAACAAACTGACTCAGAATACACCTAGATGAAACTGAAGAAGATAAGTTCGTTGAGGGACACAGACTCAGTTGGCTTATCTGGAAATTGAAGAACTGAGGGTCACAGACTCAGTTATTGAAGATCGAAGAACTGAGGGTTCAAACTCAGTTATGAAGACTACGTCGAGACTATAAAGTTAGACTTCAGGCAAGATTGTGGTGACCTGAACTGACTTTATGGATCTTGTATGAAGACCTAAGAATCATAAGGACAATGAATTCTTAGAAGACAATGAGTCATGGTGTACTCTGATTAAATCAATTATAATCAGATGAAAAGCGAGTCCGATTTTTAAAGAAGAGTAAAATCTCGATTAATGCTCCAAGTCGGTCAAGAAAGCGACAAGTGAAAATCTCGATTATGAAAGCGATAAGGAAACTTCGGTCTCATATGTCGGTCATCCAACAAGCGATAGTACAATCGAGCGTTATAAAGGAAGCGATTCTATTGGATGAAACATCGACACAACAGTGAGCGGTCGAGAAATATATCCGTTACAAGATAGCGTTGATACAATTCGAATTCAAGCCAGATGAACGTTGGACCTTACACTATAAATAGATTAATATAGAACGAATACTAAGATTTACCAAGAATTAACGTGTGCATTAGTCATTCGAATTGCTATCATCTCTGCGCTATAACAAGATCATATCTAGAATTTCTTCAAGTGTTCAAGCTACCAAGAATTTATCAAGAATCAAACACTTTGAAGAACCACAAACAAGAATCAATTTATTGATTCTCAACCCAACTTTGATTCTACATCAAATGTTTAGACTGTGAAGCAAACCGGGAAGGTTTTGTCAAGGACGATTATTCTTGCGATCAAGCAGACTGTGTTTGTGGTGGTAGCTGGTGAAGAGGTAAATTCAACCCTCTAAGGACCAGTGTTCAAGAAATTTAAGAGCAGCAATTCTACCTATTCTACAACTGTTTAGATAGTGAAGCTAGGGATTAGACAAGGACTATTTTTTAGGACTTTTTGTAACAGTTCACCTCAAGAAGTTCTAGTGGAATTTTCTGTTAGGAAATCACTAGTTTAAAACAGCGGAATTTAAAATTTGATTTCCTTTTCTAGATCGTTCTTCGTTTTAATGCAATAAACACGTTAAGTAGTTTGACGGTTATACCTCAGATGATCTATAAGATCGTCTCTTTGACCGCCAATAGAGAGTAGTTCAATACGCAAGCCGTCCACACGTCCGGCCTCTATCGTTAATCTATACGAACCCCTCGCCGGAATCCTCCTTGGATTGCTATCGGAAAAACTCCGGTTGCTAGACCGGACCTTTTCTTCCCTCACAAACTCACTATGGATAGCTCTCTATTTTACACAAGAACTATGAGTTCTTACAATTGTGTTGTACAAAAGAGCTTGACACCCACCTCCTATATATAGTGGTTGGGGCGCCCCATATGGTGTGGAGGAGAAGAAAACATTTTCCCAATAAAATAAAGAAAATCTCCTAGATTGATTTATCTCTTTAATTATAATTTATTTTGCCAACATCTTATATTGATTATAATTATCTTATTACCATAAATCTATTTTTTCCAAAATCAATTAATATCTTATATTAATATTATGGCAATCTTATTAATTAAAGTGCACAATCCAAGTGTATCTCATACACTCAATTGTGGCGCCCCATATGCCAATTAATTGGCTTCCGAGTATGTTGGCCATACACACAAAGTGCAATTTACTAAAATGCCCTTCACACCTAACGATCACGGGATAGCGTCTAGCAACACACCGTGACCCCCAATTATTATTTTTTGGAATAGTTCCAATTTATTAAAATTAAAATTGAAATCGTTTAAAATTAACCGTTAATTTTATTTCGATTAAAATCATTTAATTAATTAATTGATTGGATAAAATTATTTAATTGATTAAACGTTAATCGATTAATTAAGGCGCAAGTTGTTAGCTTTCAATTTTATATTTTCATAAGATGTTGTATGGATTAGAAAGTGTGTAGATATAATATGATTATATGGACCCCGATTGATCATAGACTCGACCAATTGAACAGATGTGAATGATTTATTTTTCGTTGGTTTAAATTTTGTCCTAGGCCGTTATGAAGAACGTGACCTAGTTTATTTTCTACATTATCTCATTCCCGTTAGCTGGGGTCGTGTGCGGCGGGTGTATTTATTTTATTAGATAAAATTTATGTAACAAGAATGGAGTGGAAGATGGTGACCAAAGAAAGATGAAAATAAAGATCCCATTGGAGAATTGAGCATTAAAGATCCTATTGGTGGTTGCAGCTACCTTTAGATTGTGACCCGCGGTTTCGTCAGTTTGTATTCGAAACCGCACCTAGGAAAAGTCCATGATCATACCGGTTACTTTACGCATTCATTTATTTTGTGCTTGTATTTATTTTATTTGATACGATTGATGCATAATTAGGCATGATCTAGATGAATGTGTAGGATGTATGTCTATAGAGATAGATATACATAATGAGACCATAATTAAATTAATTAAGAGAATTAATTCAAAATTAATTAAGTGAATTAATTTAAAATTACTCCCACAAAAAAAATTGAGTTATATTTGTCTCCGAATATTATAATGACGGTGAAGAGCCCTTGTTCGGATCCAACCGATCGGCCCTCGTCGGGAGTTGACCTACCTCAGGTATACCATCGTTATCGAGAAATGATTGTTATGGGATCTCATGAATATTTGGGTTACAACTCGACTAAGAATCATGTAGTGATTGGCCCTAGTCATGACCGTCTGATTTTTAGAAACAAGAGGTTGACTTTCACATAAGATGTGAATCTTCAAAGAGTTGACTAGTCAACCACCAAGAGTCACATAGAGATGTGATTGGTAAAATGTTACCTACCTTTCGAAATATTCTGGTTGATCGCCCTCATCAGGAATCGGGACAACTAGATGGGATCTTGGCCACTAAAGAATTTTTGAAAGATTCTTGAAAGTCAATTGAGAGTAGTTGACTAGTGGGAACAAAATCATAAACCATAAGACCATTTTGATTTTGCATGTGTAAATGTTCGGTAAAAACTAGTTTTACAATTTATAACCGAAACACCCCAAGTATAAGGATCTGTAGTAATGGATGTTATCGGGTCGTCCTAAGGGAGTGGAACGTTTATCGAATTCAAATATAAATCTATATCAATTATGTCACGGTTATAAACTAAACTACTAAACTAAGGCTGAAACTAACTAAAACCTAAACCTAAGAATTAAAACTAGGACAAGAATAAAAACAAGCAGAAAATAAGAAAACAGAAAGGTGGACGAGCGTTCACTTTAATGAACGAGCGTCTGGAAACTAAATCTACTGGACGAGCGTTCGCTATTGCGGACGAGCATCTGAATATGAACTGGAACAGAAAATTGCAGAAAAGTTGCAGGAAATCTAAAGGTCTAAAAACTAGAACTTACACTAAACTTAATCTAAACGATTACGAACGAATTGATTAATAAATAAGTAAAGGAAAACAGCGAGGCAACGAATCCACCCATCAACCAACAACCCCCAACTAGATGGTGATCTAAAGATGTAGTTTTTAGTAGTGATCCATTCACGAATTCAATTAAATCTCTTCAACCAAATTCTAGGGTTTCGTTTATCTTTTCCAAGTAATCTAAACAGCATACCAAACATGATCACGAGATTATCTCTAATACTCTTACTCAATCAACTATGCATAATCTCTTATAACACAATTAATTGCATCACTTGAACGAAATAAAACTTAAACCAATATATTCTCATATATTAATCCAAGCATCAAATATAAATAGATCGTTTCATCAAATTCATAATCCAATAAAACATAACAATGCAAACCAAAGCGTTAAAGTAATGAAAAACTAAATCTTTTACTCACTAAACATAGGCATAAAATCTCTAGTTGGTTGTGTTGATGATGAGCTTCCTTAAATCGTCTCACCGCTGAGTTGCTTAGCCAACAATCATGTTGGTGATCATGATTGTTGGGTTGGAAGAGTTCATCTTCTTGTTTTCCTTGAGGATGCGGCTGCTAGGGTTTCTTTTTAGTGAATAATGCGTATGAGATGTCTCTTAGGGTTTAACACACATATTTGCTATTTATAGAATTTTAAGGCGGCTAGGGTTAAGTCGGCCCTGAACGCCCGCCTGGTCTTGTGGGCGCCCGCCTGGTGGATCTTGACTTTGCTCTGAGCGTCCGTCCATGCTGCGTCCAAACTCTCAGACGTGATTTCTCTCCTGGACGCTCGTCCATGAAATCAAACGCCCGTCACGGTGGATGCTACATCAAGCGTCGTTCAACTTGGGGTCAAATTGATTTTCTCATCTTGATCTTTAAACGATTTCATCTCTATCCTTTCTCCATCATAAAAATCCAATCATGCACCTCCTGCAATCATTTTTAAGCTCGAAAAATGTGTATCTACAAGAGGTCAAAAACATGCAAGCTGTAGAAATACATATATAGATAGAAAATGACTAATAAACCACATAAATAGCTCGAATTTTGCGTTTTAATAAATTCTAAACCCATTCTTCCAATTTATCCTTTTAGCCATGTGATTTTCTATAAAAATCACTAAAACACGGAAGATATTGCTACGAAATAACTCGATAAAAACCATAAAATTAGTCGTAAACAACTCCCCCACACTTAAACTTTTGTTCGTCCCGAACAAAACAATCAAAACTATAGCTCAACTTTATAAATAATCCACATAGATCTCTAACTCACGTAACAAAAGATACAACAACTATAGCAAATGATACCAACACAGAGACAGATTCGGTGTAAGTGTGACAAGCCGTTCTCAATCTTAACAAGCCTTTCAAAGAAATATCCTCTCAAAAATCCAATGACTATCCTAGGTACAGACAGTAATAGCTCCACTCAAAGCCTTCCCACGCACTCTGTAGGATAATCCCTACAGCATATCATGCGGTTTATACTGGGTATAAGATCCATGATAACAAAGACTTAACTTTTATTTTTATTCATCATTTCCAAAAATTTTCAAATTTGACGCATATCAGAATGAGCTCTTACCCATCATAGTAGAATAGGATGTTTCGTGATAACACCCTACCTTACTCAAATCATAAGGTAGCTTCTCCTGACTGTCGTGAGCTTTTGGTCATCATAGTGGAATAGGACATACGAGGTATACCCTACCGCACTCAAATAATAAACCAGCTTCCGACAAACGTATTTATTAACAATTACTTACTCACTTTATTCATTCACTATTCCAAGTCATAAGTTACATCTCACTTATCACATTCAAACTTTATGATATTCACAGTACACGGTCTAACTTAGGTGTAACTATACTGATCTTACTAAGATAAATCACTAAAACAATGAAAGGATATAGTTCAAAAATCTTGCTTCAAAATCAAAGGCTCTCGTGAACGTGAAAAATGAATACTAGCTCCATGAAAGTAAAGACATGCTATAATTATCTCACTAAGTCACATACTATCATTGTTAGAAAACTACAACTAGCAAGCATTAAAGTTTCAATTATATGCTCGAGACTCACAAAATTTTTTTTTAAATTTCGTGGAAATTTAACATTCACTCATATTTCAAAGATATAGCATAAAAACATACCCAAACACCCCCCACACTTAAATCACATTATGTCCTCAGAATGTGCAAATATAAAAGAAAAGAAAACTTAGCTGGTTTCAACAGTGGTTGTCGGATGAAAGTTGGCAGAGGTCAGGCCGGAGCATGAATATACCGCGATAACTCGAATAGACAACACTGGACATAAAAGCTTGTGAACCTGCTCAAAAGTATCTGCAACACTCGACATACCATATAATCTCGGGGTACACGGGGTATAGAGCAACACATAACACAAAACACTTACAACGAATGTAGGAGGAATAACCATCAACACAAAATCAACTAAAGTACTACTGCTAAAACAATAAAACAAAACAACCTAAAAGAAACAAATAACTAGGTTGCCTCCTAGGAGCGCTCTTTTAATGTCAATAGCTTGACACAAAGTTCAAGAATCAACCCGGATCGGGCCACTTTGGTTTGACTACCGCCACCTCAGTATCAGAATCAGAAGTATTGGGGCGGAAATGATTTTCACCACAACAACAAGTCAAGTGTGCAATAAGATCATTAAACTTTTCTCTCCAAACTACACTTACTCTCTTCTTCTTGTTCTTGCGGATGATAGGCGTAGGTGTGCTAACCTGCTCAGGGGTCTCAGGAGAAGGTTCCTCATAGGTAGAGGTAGGAATGTCATCATCATCTGACTCAAAGAAATAAGATGGAACCTCTTCACAAATCATGACATCTGTATTCTCATCTCTTCTGTGGAAATAAAGAAGCTCAGGCTTTTCCTTCGGTTGCCCAAAATATTTCTTAAGTCTATGACCATTCACTTTGAAAGCTTGATTACCATACCCGTTCAAAGTAATTACTCCACTCGGATTAACCTTGAGAATCTCAAAGGGACCAGACCATTTAGACTTTAGCTTACCAGGAAACAAATGAAGTCTGGTATTATAGAGTAAAGCCATTTCACCAACTTTGAATTCTCGGTCCTTGATCTTAGAGTCATGGAGTATCTTAGTTCTCTCCTTGCTGATTTTAGCATTCTCGTATGCTCTGAGTCTGAATTCGTCGAGCTCGTTCAATCAGAATAACCTTTTCTCCCCACGAGTTGGCTATCAAAATTTAAGAATTTAATTGCCCAGAAAGCTCTGTGTTCAAGTTCGACAGGTAAATGACATGCTTTGCCATAGACCATTTGGAAGGGTGACGTGCCCATCGGGGTTTTGAATGCAGTACGATAAGCCCACAATGCGTCATCCAACTTAAGACTCCAATTAGATCGATTATTGTTCACGGTCTTCTCTAAAATTCTTTTCAAGCTCTAGTTGCTTACCTCGACTTGGCCACTAGTTTGAGGATGATATGGTGTACCAATCTTATGTTTGACACCATACTTCTCAAGGATCTTGTCAAGCGGCGCATTGCAAAAGTGAGTACCTTCATCACTAATGAGTGCTCGGACAATCGAATCTAGTAAAGATATTCTTTTGCAAGAATTTCTTTACAACCTTGTGATCATTAGTTTGAGTATCTATGGCCTCGACCCACTTTGAAACATAATCCACACGCAGGCGAGGATATACTTATTACCACATGAGGATGGAAAGGGTCCCATAAAATCTATGCCCCATACATCGAAAACTTCGCATTCAAGAATGGGCTTAAGTGGCATTTCCATCATACTACTCGCCTTCTGTTCTCTCGGCACCTATCACAACCTTTACAAAAGGCTTCGCATCTTTAAACAGAGTCGGCCAAGAGAATCCGGCTTGAAGAATCTTTGCAACCGTCTTCGGTGTTCCATAGTGACCTCTCAGTAGGACATTTGCGTGGCATTGTCCTAGGATATCCCACCGATCATGCACAGAACACACCTTGAAGCAAACCATCCTTACTGGACCTTGAACAAATAAGGATCTTCCCATACGAGATATTTAAGGTCAGAAAAGAACTTTTTCTTCTCCTGATACGTCATATCCTCTAAATGACCACTCGCTAAATAGTTGACGTAATTAGCGTACCATGGCCTAACAGTTTCAAGCTTCATCAATTGCTCAGTTGGAAAATCAATGCCTATATCATTGTGATTCTCTGCACCCTCATTTACTAAGCGAGATAAATGATCAGCCACAATATTCTCACTACCTTTCTTATCTTTAATCACAAGGTCAAACTCTTGTAAAATCAAAATCCATCGAAGTAACCTTGGTTTGGCATCTGCCTTATCCATAAGGTAGCGTAAAGTCTGCGTGGTCTGTCCAAACAACAACTTGAGACCCTAGAAGATAACTCTAAACTTGTCAATGGCAAAAACAACAACTAAGAATTCCTTCTCGGTTGTGGTATAATTGCATTGAGCCGGGTTCAAAGGTGCGGCTCGCATAATAGATGGGCTGAACCTTTTATCAACTCTCTTTACTTAAAGCTGCGCGCCACGGCGTAATTAGAGGCATCGCACATCAACTCGAAAGGCTTGGTCCAGTCAGGTGCTACTAAAATAGGGGCACTGATAAGCTTATCTTTCAAACAATTGAAAGCTTCCTTACACTTCGCATCGAACAAGAAATCGACATCTTCTTTCAAGAGATTTGATAAAGGCTTGGCAATCGTAGAAAAGTCTCTAATGAAACGCCGGTAGAAGCCAACATGTCCTAGAAAACCTCGTACCTCCTTCACTGTCTTAGGGTACGTCATCCTTTCGATGGCTTCGACCTTAGCCTTATCAACTTGA
Source organism: Gentiana macrophylla (assembly GCA_026214975.1). Taxonomy (NCBI): domain Eukaryota; kingdom Viridiplantae; phylum Streptophyta; class Magnoliopsida; order Gentianales; family Gentianaceae; genus Gentiana; species Gentiana macrophylla. Next base: position 65,972,111 of record CM047805.1, read on the forward strand.
ATGCCAGCATTGAACACCTTGTGTCCCAAAACTATTCCTTCATCAACTAGAAAATGGCATTTTTCCCAGTTAAGCACCAGATTCTTCTCAACGCAATGTTGGAGTACCATATCTAGATTCCTTAAGATTTCATCAAAGCTATCGCCGTAGACTGAGAAGTCATCCATGAAGACCTCCATGCATTGCTCCACAAGTCCATCAAAAATGGCCAACATACACCATTGAAAAGTCGCGGGTGCATTGCATAGACCGAATGGCATTCTACGAAAAGCAAAAGTACCAGATGGACACGTAAACGTGGTCTTCTCTTGGTCATTGGGGTCGATGGCTATCCGGAAGTAAACGAGTATCCATCGAGAAAACAATAATACTTGTGACCACTCGGTCTTTCAATTAGTTGGTCAATGAAGGGTAAGGGGAAGTGATCTTTTGCGGTGACTTCATTCGATCTCACGATAGTCGTCTGCACTCTGTGAGCGATCACGAGACGTAGGGCAACTTCCTCCCTTTTTCATTCTTTTCAACCGTAATACCGCCCTTCTTGGCACCACTTGAGTAGGGTGACCCACTCGCTATCGGCGATTGCGTAGATGATTCCCATGTCGAGCCACTTTATAACCTCCTTCTTGACAACCTCTTGCATATGCGGATTCAGCCTTCACGAGGTTGTCTTACCTTTAGCTCCTTCCTCCGTTCGGATTTTATGCATGCATATGTCTGGGTGATCCTCGGATATCACCCACTTGCCAACCGAAGCGAGGATGTTTTTCTTAAGCACTTCTATCAATTTGTGCTTCTTGCTCTTGGTCGAGTTTCAAGAAATGATCAAAGGCAATTTATCTCCATCCTTAAGAAAGATATACTTAAGGTGTTTTGGAAGCGGTTTAAGCTCTAAATCAAGTAGGTGGTTGCCCGATACTAGACTTTAACGGGCCACCTTTCTCTTTATGAGCTTGGAGTGGTTGACTAAAGAATAACTCATCTTCCCGAGGCTCAACCCCCAGAAGGTCTTTGGATCAAATCATCCATCGGAATCCTCCGATCAACACTTCCTTCCTTTTTCTTGTGATCGATCATTTTTCTTAACTCTTCATCTTTAAGCTCTTCTCGCAACTCTTCCCAATCATCTACTTCCCAATGAGTAGCTTCTCTCCAAAACTCTACCTCGTCCCAACTACCCATCGAGAGCTTCTTCTTCACCAGGGATGAAGTCTTCCTTACTCATTCTTTGAAATTATCGTTTGTTGTCGGGCATCTCCATGCTTCTAACTCAATAATGAGGCCCAGATGAGCGAGTGAAGATGACTCGTCAATGCCTACGGCTTGAAATGAATTAGAAGATGGTCCGCAGTCAGCCGGATCCTCAATGTCCATGACTTCAAAAACACCTATCTCTGTAAGCTCCATTGCATCTTCATAATAGGCATCTCCTCCGTCCTCATATATGGCTTCGACAAGCGATATTTCATCAATTACGGCTCTTTCTCGGATGTGTCCTCGTGTGAAGGTGACAGATGTGTCACCGACTCTAAGAGTAATCTGTCCTTTGCAGAAGTCGATGAGAGCGTTAGAAGTGTCTAAAAAGGTTCGGCCTAGAATTAGAGGCATCTCCTTATCAGGTGGATAGTCTAGAATAACCCAATGGTAGGGAAGACTAAATGTTCAATTTGAAGGAGAACATTAGCTACACAACCGGTCGCGATCGGCTAGATTTATCTACCATCGAAGAGAAATCGGACGTCCCGCATCCTTTTATCTAACCCGAGCTTTTGCATACGTTTAATGGCATCACATTAATAGAGGCCCCCGAGTCGCATAAGGCGTTTTGAATAAATGGCCTTCGATCTCACAGAGATTGAAGGTCCGCCAGTGGTCACCTCGCTAAACAAAGACAATTTTCTGTGAAACCATCGAGCAATCCTCGCGTAGCACTTCTTGACCATCCTCAAGCTTTCTCTTACTCCCACAGAATTCTTTAAGATACTTAGAGCATTTAGTCATTTCAGTTAATACCTCGGCTAAGGGCATACTCACTTTAGTGTCCCTAAGTATCCTCCTCACCCCATCATCTTTGCTTGTCTTTGGCGAGGCTCTCTCCTTGCTCTTCGGTGGATAAGGAAGGGCTTTATCATTCTTCATGGCCTGATTCTTTATCGCCTCATCCTCCTTATCCTTCCATCTCACAAACTTTTCTTCCTTTTTCTTAGTCGTGAGTACTGACCTCCGACTTTCCTTCTTTTCCTCATCATCGAATTATTTTCGTCCTCCGAAGAATTGTCACTACGCTCCTCATCGTTGCTTTCTTCGGCATGTGGTTTCTCGATTTCCCCTCCCGAACTCATGGCGTCGGAGGGCTACTCGCTTTCCGACATCTTGCCGGGTCCGGCTGTTACCACTTCTCAAGCGTTACTTCATTCAACTCCTCTTCTTGCCCATACTCCCACCGAGGTGTAATGGCGGTGCAAACATTCACATCACTTTCGATTTCTCTCGGTATAACTCGGAAGTTTACCGTGAGGTCCGCTTGCTTATTTGAGTCCGCCATTTGACCAACTTGTCTCTCAATTGCTTTAACACTAGTAGATTGCGAGTCTTCACCATGTCTACCGACTCATCGAATTTGTGTTGAGGGACACATGAGGTGGTATGATTGTTGTTACGAGTTTGATTCCATCCTCCTTGAGGCCTTTGGGAGTTAGAGTCGTCCTTTGATAGTTTGAGTTGAAAGAATTGAATTTGAAGGCCGGTGGTAACTTGGCTTGATTGAAGTTTTGTCGTTGAAATCTGAGTAGTTCGGCTTTGATTGAAGTTTCGGAAGGGTTGGTTTTGATTATCCATTAAATTTACTTCTTCCGTCATCTCCGTTCCTACCTGCATTCCCTGATCAGAAGGCTGCATTTGAAGATTGGCCAGCTGCTTGCTTATCAATTCCATCTGAGCAACCAACAGCTTTGTATCAGGATTGCTTGCAGTACCTTCTTTCTTAACAACATTGGTCTTCAAGGGAGTCGACCACATATTGTTCTTGGCGATGGTCTCAGCCACTCTGTAGGCAGTCTCATCACCTCCCCCTAAGAAGGATCCATGAGCTGTGGAGTCAAGATAGTCTCTATTAGGTTGAGAGACACCTCTATAGAACAGTTCCAGCAACTCATGTCTGTCATATCCGTGATTGGGGCATTTCCTCATCAAGAGATTCAATCTCTCCCAAGCTTTGCCAATGATCTCATCCTCCAATTGCTCAAACGTAGCTATTTCCCGTTTCATCTCCATAATCTTGCCTGGTGAAACCCACTTAAGAGCGAAGGCTCTTTTGACATCATTCCATGTATGGAGAGAATGATGTGCCAACGATTTAAACCATCGACTTGCCTCACCTTTCAAAGCAAAAGGAAATAGCTTTAACTTAACTATCTCGTAATCAACACCAGGATAATGGCACGCTTCATGATTTGTGCGAATGTGGATAAGAAGTCGTGTGGATCTTCCCGAGCGAGCACCATGGAAAGAGCTATTCGAACTAGAGCAACTACTCCGTTCTTTAGATCGAAATTCACTCCTCCCATGTCGGGAGGCGAACAGTTCATGCCCCTCGAGAAAATCTTGATTTAGATATGGGGTGTAGGGGTCCTGGTTCAGTTGATTAAGCTGGTTTTGTCTAAATTGTTGAAGTTGTTGATTTATGCCAGCTTGTTGATTCTGTTGTTGCTGCAGAGCTTGCATCTGCTGAAGGATTAAATTTAATTGAGCTTGGGGATCAGGATTTGGAATTGGTGGATCTTGATCCGCCATTTTGTCCAAATCAGAGAAAAGCCTCCTTCTAAGAATAGATCGTTCAGTCTCGGGATCGAAGATTAGAGGTCCCTTCTTACTTCTTGTTTGCATAAACCAGAAGAAAGGAAAAGGAAGAAATCAACCTTAGGGTTGATTAGAACGAGTTTAGAGAAGATTGGAGGATTTAGAAGTGTAGAAAGATAGAAGAGCAGAGAAAAGAAAAGTGGAATTTTCAGGGACTGAACTGGCGTTCAGTGTACGTGGACGCTAGTTCAGAGAGGATTCAGGAAGTGAACGCTCGTTTGAGTAATCGCCGGCAAGCGAGAGAAGAGATGGGGGACAAGGAGACGGGCGTTCAGTATGGGTGAACGCTGCTCGTTGAAGGCTTTAGTATTTTTTTAATTTTTTATTTTAGAAAATATATAGAAACCAGGCTGGAAAAGAAACCTACCTACTTAAAAGTTTAAAAACAAGAAAAACACTAAGACGGTAAAAAAAAACGTGTTGAAACCTTCTAGGGCCAAAATGGAGGGGAAAACAGTGGATTTTGACCTCGAAAACGCACTGAACGGCCTACGGCGGTTCACCACGTCGTCGGCGTCGGAACGAGCTTTCCGAATTGGGGTCCTGCGTTCCCAAACGGACACTCGAGCGAAAGTTATGGTCAAAATACTACCGCGTGCCCTAACGACCCCTTTTGACTCAGAAAATTGTCCTAAATAGAATCCGACAACCGTTACCGACTCCCCGGCAACGGCGCCAAAAACTTGTTCGGTAAAAACTAGTTTTACAATTTATAACCGAAACACCCCAAGTATAAGGATCTGTAGTAAAGGATGTTATCGGGTCGTCCTAAGGGAGTGGAACGTTTATCGAATTCAAATATAAATCTATATCAATTATGTCACGGTTATAAACTAAACTACTAAACTAAGGCTGAAACTAACTAAAACCTAAACCTAAGAATTAAAACTAGGACAAGAATAAAAACAAGCAGAAAATAAGAAAACAGAAAGGTGGATGGCGTTCACTTTAATGAACAGCGTCTGGAAACTAAATCATCGGACGAGCGTTCGCTATTATGACGACGGCGTCTGAATATGAACTGGAGCAGAAAATTGCAGAAAAGTTGCAGGAAATCTAAAGGTCTAAAAACTAGAACTTAAACTAAACTTAATCTAAACGATTACGAGCGAATTGATTAATAAATAAGTAAAGGAAAGCAAATGAGTCAACGAATCCACCCATCAACCAACAACCCCAACTAGATGGTGATCTAAAGATGTAGTTTTTAGTAGTGATCCATTCACGAATTCAATTAAATCTCTTCAACCAAATTCTAGGGTTTCGTTTATCTTTTCCAAGTAAACTAAACAGCATACCAAACATGATCACGAGATTATCTCTAATACTCTTACTCAATCAACTATGCATAATCTCTTATAACACAATTAATTGCATCACTTGAACGAAATAAAACTTAAACCAATATATTCTCATTTATTAATCCAAGCATCAAATATAAATAGATCGTTTCATCAAATTCATAATCCAATAAAACATAACAATGCAAACCAGCGTTAAAGTAATGAAAAACTAAATCTTTTACTCACTAAACATAGGCATAAAATCTCTAGTTGGTTGTGTTGATGATGAGCTTCCTTCGTCGTCTCACCGCGAGTTGCTTAGCCAACAATCATGTTGGTGATCATGATTGTTGGGTTGGAAGAGTTCATCTTCTTGTTTTCCTTGAGGATGCGGCTGCTAGGGTTTCTTTTTAGTGAATAATGCGTATGAGATGTCTCTTAGGGTTTAACACACGCTGCTATTTATAGAATTTTAAGGCGGCTAGGGTTAAGTCGGCCCTGAACGCCCGTCTGGTCTTGTGGACGCCCGTCTGGTGGATCTTGACTTTGCTCTAGACGTCCGTCCATGCTGCGTCCAAACTCTCTGTACGTGATTTCCTCTCCTGGACGCTCGTCCATGAAATCAAACGCCCGTCTGGTGGACGCTACATCAAACGTGCGTTCAACTTGGGGTCAAATTGATTTTCTCATCTTGATCTTTAAACGATTTCATCTCTATCCTTTCTCCATCATATAAATCCAATCATGCACCTCCTGCAATCCTTTTTAAGCTCGAAAAATGTGTATCTACAAGAGAGGTCAAAACATGCAAAATCAGAGAAATACATATATAGATAGAAAATGACTAATAAACCACATAAATAGCTCGAATTTGCATTTTAATAAATTCTAAACCCATTCTTCCAATTTATCCTTTTAGCCATGTGATTTTCTATAAAAATCACTAAAACACGGAAGATATTGCTACGAAATAACTCGATAAAAACCATAAAATTAGTCGTAAACAGTAAACAACAACACTCTTTTATCTTTATTTTTTTATGTTGTAGTTTTAGCAAACTTTTATATTTATGTTTTTATTCTCGATTAGTAAAACCAAACTGTTACCTATGGAGAAACGTTCTCAAATATGGTTACGTAATTTTAATCCTTTTAAATAAGCAATGACACGAGCAACCCCGTTATATTAGTTAGAGACAAGGAGACTATATAATTGATGCAGTGCTCCAAGACTTTAATTATTAATGAAAAATGGAAGCTCATGATATGATTGAATCACTTGAAATGAGTTTCAATGAATTAAATCATATATTGAATACGATCCAATATGATCATTCTGTCATACGATGATAATTAATGCAAACGTTGAATAACAATGACCGTATCGAAATTTGAAAAGGTTGCTTTCAAAATTGGAAGATTTAAGTATTGACTTAATTCTATAATCATTGCTTAAAGGTTAATTAAATAGTTAATGTTTTGAATACGATTCAAAAGGTTAAATTAACTATTTAATAAACTTTGGATTTTTTTTATGAAAGGAAATTAAAGACATAGCTCTTGTGATCTTTCTTGAGTCTTATGAATACTACACTAAGAAATATTTACAAGTGCTTAAAGGATTAGAAAGGAAAGTTAGGGCATATGCTTAAATAGAGAACTTATTGAAGTTTCTATTCTAGGCAAGTGTGTTGAGATAAATCTATCTAAGTTCAAAGTCGACTCTAAGATATATGATATCTTACGAGTGTGTTTAAATTAGAAAGATTAAATACAGATATGGAAGGTGAAGCAAATGTTGTAACACTTACCATATTCCGGATCTAGTAAACTGTTAAGGGAACTAAATAAATGTTATTATGTTCCGGTTCTTATGAAGAACATACTTTCAGTTATCCGTTAGGATTTAATGGACAAATTCAATTGTAAGGAATAAACGTTATTCCGATAAAGTTGAAAAGTCATCAAGTCTAACATACTAGACTACAGTCACTATATAGTCGATATAGGTGATGAAATCTTAACCAAATATTAGTATAGTTGTTATCCTTGATATTTGTGGTTGTTCTGGATAGAGTCTTTGTGGAAGAGAATTGTATAATCAAATGTCATTCTGATGATATCTGAACCGCGTGATTATGAATCATGTGGGTAATGTATATCTTATCTAAAGATGACTGAAATACCCTTTTATGAAAAGGTTACAAAATCTAGAAAATTGTCTAAATCCTAAACATACCGATGTTTGTTGGCTTATGACAATACATGCCATAAATAACTGTTTATTAATCTCTATGACTATTTTTAGAAATAGTTGAATGTACTTGGTGAAGTACAACAATTCAGAAAACCAGAAAAGTTCGAGCTAGTACAAACATGAGGTTGATGAGGTACTTAAGAATTAATCTCCAATTGGATTGAAGCAATTAATACCTGGAGGGTGTTTCATAAGTCGTCTGAAATAGAATCAGATTCTCCATTGAAGGATACCATTTTTGGGATACGCAATTAGATTGTGTTCCTAAATTGGAAACAACACTTTATATGATAAATGAGTGACGCAAGCCATGCGAGTATCCCTTACCCGTTCCGGGATAGTGCCCTTATACTTAACCGAGTTCCAAAGAATAAAAGTTGAATAAATTCCATATTAGATATGGAAGGGGATAATGTCGAATCTATCTTAACCAATGATTTGAAATTGTCATAGGCAAAGTCAGAAAGGCTCGGAGCCTAGTACAACATATGCAACTTTGTGGGATATCTTAGCAATTACGTACGCTAGATAATGTTTACATGTCCATGGGGCAAAAGGTGTTTGTCTCCAAACATGCTATCTTCTAGAGGAAGTGATTCTTCCAAAAGAGATAGTGGGAGTAAATAAGATCTCAAAAGAGTTTGAGAACCACAAAGATATATTCAACCATTGGAACATGAGCAGACGCTGCATAACGATAAGGTGTAGAACACTGCTCAGTGCACACAAATGTTCTATAAGTCTGTGGATCACCTCAAACCTGAAAATGCTGCTGGTATGTTCATCTTGAAGAATGAATATCTCACGACTTATGAAGGAATGTTTGAAAGGTAAGATTGAGAGATATGGCCAGAAGCCATAATATCCGAATTAGATTCCATTAGCGACAACCAGGTTATGAACCTAGTCTGTCTTACCTAGAGGCAATGTCCCTGAAAGGCTGACATGGATAGTAATATGATTACTATAAGGCTATAGTGACGGTTGAAGGATACGGGGTGTAAACCTTGTAATTATCTTTATGCTGCCAGCTGAGCCTAGTTCTATTCAGACTATGCTTGTTGTAACTTCGTATCAAGGCTATGAGATAAGTGTTGAAGACGTTGGGCAAACAGCCCGATGTTCATAGACGATAACATGATATGCGAGCCCACGAGATCCATTTATGGACGAAGACAAGTTTTTCTAGATTTAGTCAAAAGAAGGGATATGCCCAATGTGCAAGATGGATAGTGAGAGTGTGTTACGATTTTTTAGTAAGGTATTGGATATTTCTCTAGGGAATTATCACCCCATGTCACAGTCAATTAATGTTTGTTAGTTCAAGGTCTTTACGGAAGCACTTGGATTAGCAGTTCTTATTTTAGAAATAAGAATCTATAATGATTGATTTAACTCTTGTTAGTTTATAGTTTACCTATACAAATGTGATGCTAAATGAGTTTAGCATAGTAAGTTAGGATGTTAGTCCTAAAGATAAGGTGAAATATGATGCTTATGGAAGGTTTCCTTTGCTACTGCAATAGGAACCATCATAAAAGTAATGCCAGGTGTTCATAGTCCATGAAGAGTCATGAGCAAGTATGAAAGTAAATCTGGTGAATGTCAAGAATATCCTTAAACAAGTTAAGGATGGTTTCCTAGTTTATCATAACTTAGAATCAGATAATTATAGATATACAGACATATATCCTGAGTCTTATGAAGGCGAGTGGGAGCTACATTCTGGGTTTGCAGTCACTTTGATTAAGTGATACAGTGAGCTGGAAATGTTCTTGGCTATGGGTCACTGTAAATTCTACAACTTAGCCAAAGCACAGTAGTGTCCTTGGAGGCGCGGCGGGAGTAGTATATGAGTCTATGAGGTTTATTTCTGAACCTTGTACGGTTCTTCCATCTTTTTTATATAGCTGATATAGTAAGTGGATTCATTGCTTGAAGCAAGGACCATGGTCTCGTCAGAGATTCATGTGTGTGTTGTGGAGGTTCCTTTTGGCTTGGCCATTGGAAGTATGATATGAAGATAGTCCGAGTCCCCACGGATAATGATCCGTTTATGTCTAAGGCTGGTTGCGAGTATTGCATGCGATTCTTGTGTTTCAACTTGGTCTTGTGTGTGCGAGTGATTGGTTTTAGGCCAAGTGGGAGATTGTTGAAATAGTGCCCTAAACAAAATCGGGTTGGACCGAATCCGACCGGGTCGGATCATTTCTAATATTTCTTTATGATTATACATATATAATAAATGGCTTTTATGTTGTCATATATCTGTGCTTTTAAAGAACCAATTATGAATTATTATATGATAAAGTCTTTAGTATTAAAATGTGATAGAAAAACCATGATAGGCGATTATGGTTGATGATATCTCTAATCACTTTAATAAGTTTGATACTTAAATGTCTCTAGGCTTATTACTATTAAACAGAGCATTGATAGTACAAACAGGCTAGCACGTATTAGATGTCTTCTATCTTTAAAGACATGGATAGATCTCGTCTATCGAAGTATAGAGACACTTGGACTGTATGTGGACGTGTATTAGAGAATGCATACGTCAGACTGACCCACTTACACTGATAAGTGTCACGCAATGTGACGGTTGTGTAATTGTCCTTAAGACCGGAGTCTAAATGGCATCACGGTGTGGATTGTTCATGCTTTGACACTATCCCCTAGCCACGGGGTGATCATGCGGTAGTGATTGGGTGTGATATTGAAGAATGCAGAGTATACATGTTTGGTCGTCTGGGAATCGCGTACCCTACTAATAGGGTGAATATCCGAAAGGGCCTTCTTATAAGGAATTTCTTACTCTCGTGAATCTTTGCAAAGTGGAAGTAAATGAGCTACTTCGAGAGAGCATGATATCCGAATTATAAGATACGGTCATTGATGTTTGACACTCGACGTACGACCGTATGAATATAATTACAGCGATAGGATTCTATTTACAAAGTAACTGTTTCACAAGAAAGGTAGTTGTCATTGCATTTGACTCTTCCGATGATTGGGGGTCAGAGTGTGTTGTTAGACGCCATCCCATGATCGTTAGGCATGAAGGGCATGTTTGTAAATTGCACTTTGTGTCTACGGCCAACATATTTGGAAGCCTATTGGGTCACACACATAAGAACATCTTGCCAGATTAAAATGCGGTTGTAACAATAACCAAATAAGGAAAGTTAATCTCGACTATAAAGTGTTATAGTGGTAAACTAATATGGTGGTATTCATTTATTATGAATAAATATAATACAAGATATTAATTGTGTAATTTAATTAAAGAATATTCCGGAAGTCATTTAATGGCATATGAATCGAAATTTATGTGTATGTGATACATATGGATTTTGCAAATTAATTAATCATAGTATTATATTATCTAGTATTAATATAGGATATTAATATTTATATATATATACTCATATACATGCGTGACATGCATGTGCACATTTGTAGTTAATATATATATATATATATATATATATATATATATATATATATATATATATATATGGATTTATATGTGTATATATATATATATGATATATACACACATGTGTAAATTGATTTATGGTAATATAATAAGATATATTCAATATAAGATATTGTCAATAAATATCTTGGAAAAATATTTAATATAAGATATTGAATATTAATGAGATAAATCAATCAAATATATTTTCCTTATTTTGTTAGGAAAATGTTTTCTTTCTCCCTAATCCACACAGAAGCTTTACCTATTGGGAATAGGATTCATTGGGGCGCCCCACCCTCTATATAAGAGCAGGGTTGGCTAGCTCTTTTGTACATCACAATTAGAAGAGTTCTAAGTTACTAGAAAATATGTGAGCTTCTTTAGAGAGACTTTGAGAGGGAGAAAAAGTCGGTCTAGCAACCGAGTTTTTCTGGTAGAAATCCATAATGGGATTCCGCGAAATTGCTCGTGTGGATCACCGGTGGAGGCCAAATGCTTGGGCGGCTTCGTGCAGAAACTACAACCGTCGACAAAGCGTCGATCCAATTGGATCAACCAAGATATTATCTTGTCTATTTCTTTTATGCTTGTTGATTAAACGAAGTGATATGAACCAGAATATGCTATTCCAAATGAAGAAATGGGCTAAAATTGAACTATTACTATTTTTGGACTATTTTTAGAACTATTTCCATTTATGTTGGATAAAAGCCCAACCCAACCCAAAACTATTTCCTTTAGGTTTTGAGAGGAACCGAAGCCCAAAACCTATTATCCAATAACTTTTAAGAAGAACCAAAAGCCCAAACTATTTCCATTAACTTTTAAAACAAGTCCAAAACCCAAAACCATTTTTCACTTATTTTTTTAGAGAAGCCCAAAACCCACCTAAGCTTCATGGCGTTTTTGGTAGTTGTGTATTTGTCCCACATTTGTTTTGTGGCTTTGTAGTATGCAACTTGTAGCCTATATAAGGCATCTTTCTTTTACTTGGAAAGAAGACAAACTTTGAGTGAAAATTATAAATGTTATTTGAGAGTTTTACATTTACCTTGCTGATTAGGTAGTGTTTAACTTGGAGAATCTATCAAAGTATTGAGCATTCCTTTGTTGTGATGTTCTCAAACTCGGGATTTCTAAGGTGCTGATTCCTTAGGAAGAACAAGCTTTTACTCATTTGTTCTTGTGTTCTTCATTGGTGCCTCTAGTCTAGATCCAATCCATATCAATTGGTATCTGAGCCTAGAGATTGAGGTATCAAATATCCATTTGTTTTTGTTTTTTCTTGCCTTTCATTTTTGTTTTTCTTCATAAAAAAAAAACTAAAAACGCATGAAAAAAAAAATTTCTTCTCAAATTTTCCATCGAATTTGTATGTGTTTTGCTTATCTAAGTGCTGAATCCTATGTTATATGATTGTGTTTTCATCAAATTTCCAGAAAATTTACAAAAACATTCATGTATGTTCATCTTCTATAAGTTTTCTTCAAGTTTGTTCTTCCAATCTTCAAGTTTTCTTCACATCATAATCTAATCTTCATCCATATTCATCTCATACTTATCCATATCAGCCCTAACCCCCCCCCCCCCCACGGCTGTGTTTAATTTTTGTAACCAAAAACCTTTTCCTCTTCTATCTTTAAGTGCATTCAGGTGATAGTTATTATTATTATCTTGCACAATTATACTAGATCATTAAGTAAACTAGTATTATATGCCCTTCTTTGAGTTATTAAAAAAAGAGATATTCAGACCGAAATAAAAAATAAAAAAAGGGCCTTACTAGAAACGAGTGTATCACACCCTGGTGTGATTATTCTCACACCTGTGATTCTATTCTAGTTTTTAAAAAGAGCATAGTATCCCTGTTTTGTTTGGTGATTGATTTGTGGTGCAAATACTTAGTTCACCTTGTTTGTTATCTATTTTATCCTATCACTTCGTCCAATCCTTCCCAATATTTGTCTATATTTCCCTTGTTTCGTTTTCCTAAGTGACTTGGTCCTTTGAGTCCTGTTTTTGTGGAATTGTCCGGGTTTGCTCGATTTTTGGATTCTTTTGACAGGTACAGTAACCTAAAGCAAGAGTTGAGGGTGAGTGATACACATGAGTGAATTGTGAGATACAATGAGAGAACCGGATGACACTGAATTGGAGGCTCGACTACGTTGTTATCAACAAGCTATTCATGGTGATATGACAAATCGTATTGAACAAGTACAACAAAACGTAGCGGATCAAATAACTGCACTAACTAAAATGTTACAAGCGCATGGTATTGGGAGAGTTAGAGGACATGGTGGAAGAGGGGGCCGTGGTAATATGGGTGGTCGTGGCAATAATGGTGGACGTGGTCATGTTGGTGGACATGATGCTGATGTGTATAGTGATGTAGATGATGAGTATCAACAGCCCGCTTTTGAAGATGCTTATGATGATAATTTGCGTGGGTTGAAGTATAAGATTCCTTCTTTTGATGGAAAGGCTGATCCGGGGAAATACTTGGCGTGGGAAATGAAAATGAACCAAATTTTCACGGTTCATAATTATAGTGATGCGAAGAAGGCGCGAATTGCGACCTTGGAGTTTACGGATTATGCTATGAGTTGGTGGCATAGTTTTCAAGAAAATCGTAGACGACGGGGTGAACCACCTATTAATAGTTGGACTCTTTTGACGGAGCATATGAGGCTGAAATGGGTTCCAAATCATTATTTTCGGGACCAAGGGTTTAAACTTCAGCAATTATCGCAAGTGGGTAAATCGGTTGAGGAGTTTCATGATGAGATGCAACTAACGATGATTCGGGAAAACATTATTGAACCCGAGGATGTTACAATGCAGCGTTTTCTTTGTGGTTTACGGGTTGATATTGCGGGTCAAGTTGAGTAACAAAATTACCAAACTTTATCGGCATGTTAAATGGTGCTCTTATGGTTGAAAGGAGGCTGAAAGCAAGACGAGAGGAACGTGCTAAGGCAAATAAACCATTTGGGTATCGCATCTCTTTTACACCATCTTTCCAACAAGGTGGATTTACGGACAGTGTAATGGCAGATTATAACGATGTGCTATATTTGATGCTGAAAAAAATGAGAGAGGCCACAAACGCACAATTGGTGGCTACTTGTGCTTCTGTTGTGGAGTTGACTTGTGCCAATGTGGGCAAGGTAGTTCATGTTGCGGATGATATTGTTGTTGCTACTGAGGATACGATGGTCGTTGAGGCTGAAGTAAGTCCGAAAGAGGTTGAAGTTCCCACGAATGAGGTTGTCATTGATTTTAATGTTATAGATGATATTGCTGATGCTGCTGTGTATGAAGAGGTCGTTGATGTTGAGGTATTTCCGAAGTTGAAGGCATTAGTTGATATACCTAAAGCGCATAACACTGGGATCTTTGATACACCCAATCCAGCCCCTATTCGACCTATGGTTGATATTGACATTTTTGAGGGTGGTGGAATACTGAAGCACGAGTTTGTTGACCCATATTTGGAGCAGGTTGATGCCTATCATGATTTACATTTCTATGTTGCCTCACAAGACGTCATTCCTATTTCTCTCAAGCCACGTGCACTTTCTCATGTTTCTTTGGTGAAGAATGGTGTGACCCATTACTATGTTATTGATACGAAGTTGTTTATTCGCGTTAATTTTGACCCCGGCATATTTTTGGGGTTTATTATGGAGTATCATGGTGTGAGGCTTGATGGTGCAGACTTCTATGACATCATGTTGATTCGAGGATGAATCCTTTCCAGCCGGGAGGGAATGATATGAACCAGGATGTGCTATTCCAAATGAAGAAATGGGCTAAAATTGAACTATTACTATTTTTGCACTATTTTTTGAACTATTTCCATTTATGTTTGATAAAAGCCCAACCCAACCCAAAACTATTTCCTTTAGGTTTTGAGAGGAACCAAAGCCCAAAACCTATTATCCAATATCTTTTAAGAAGAACCAAAAGCCCAAACTATTTCCATTAACTTTTAAAACAATTCCAAAACCCAAAACCATTTTTCACTTATTTTTTAGAGAAGCGCAAAACCCACCTAAGCTTAATGGCATTTTTGGTAGTTGTGTATTTGTCCCACATTTGTTTTGTGGCTTTGTAGTATGCAACTTGTAGCCTATATAAGGCATCTTTCTTTTACTTGGAAAGAAGACAAACTTTGAGTGAAAATTATAAATGTTATTTGAGAGTTTTACATTTACCTTGCTGATTAGGTAGTGTTTAACTTGGAGAATCTATCAAAGGATTGAGCATTCCTTTGTTGTGATGTTATCAAACTTGGGATTTCTATGGTGCTGATTCCTTAGGAAGAACAAGCTTTTGCTCATTTTTTCTTGTATTCTTCATTGGTGCCTCTAATCTAGATCTAAATCCATATCACGAAGTCGATCCTGGTTAAAATGAAATAAATTTTTGAATTCCGTTGCGTTCCCATGTAGATTTCCTAACAAGAATAAGAGATATGGCTTGAAGCCATAATATCTGAATTAGATTCCATAAGTGACCACCGGGTTATGAACCTAGTCTGTTAACCTGAGGGGAATATCCCTGAAAGGTGTAGCATGTCTTTATGAAAGATAGACATTGATGGTAATACGGTTACCATAAGTCTAAGTTGATATGCTGAAGGCAATAGGGTGTAAGCCTTGTAATTACCTTTAGCTATCAGCTATGCTTAAGTGTATTCAGATAGAGCTCGTTATAGCTTCGTACCATGGCTATATGATAGTGTTGAAAACATCGGGTCAATGCCTTGATTTTCTTAGACGATAACATGATGTGTAAGCTTATGAAATCCATTTATGTACTCAAACAAGTTCCTCTATATAAGTTCCTTGAATAGATAAATCAAAAAGAGTTTGATTCTATCAAGAGGAAAGATATGCCTCTGTGCAAAAGGGTTAGTGGGAGTGTCATAGTTTTTGAGCGAGGTATTGGATATCCTTCTCGGAATCATCACCCCATGTCACAGTCAATTAATGTTTGGTAGTTCAATGTCTTTATGAAAGCTCTTGGAAGTAGCAGTTCTTATTTTTGGAAATAAGAATCTATAGTGATAGATTTAGATAATGCTTGATCATCACAGTTCACCCTTATAGATGGGATGCTAAAAGAGTTTAGCATAGATCACATCAAGGGATACTGTTAGCCGGCATTCTTAGGTTCTATCTATGGTAGGACGTCTGTCCTAAAGACAAGGTGAAAGATGATACTTATGGAAGGTTCCCTTTGCTACTACAATAGGATCCATCATAAGAGTTATGCTAGATGCTCATACTCCATGAAGAGTCATGAGCAAGTATGAAAGTGATTCTGGTATATGTCAAGAATACCCTTAAAGGTGTTAAGGATGAGTTCCTAGTTTATTGAAACTTGGAATAAAATAAACGTAGATATACAGATGTATACTCTGAATCTTATGAAAATAGTAGGATCTACAGTTTGTGTTTGCACTCACTTTGATTAAGTGATACAGTGGGCTGGAAATGTTCTCAGCTAGAGATCACAGTTGATTCTACAACTTAGCCAAAACACAGTATTGCCTTGGAGGCGGAGCAGGAGCAGTACATGGATCAAGAAGGTTCATTCCTGAACCTTGTATGGTTCTTCCACATTTCCTATATAGCTGATATAGTAGTGGATTCATTGCTTGAAGCACGGACCGGAGTCTCGTTAGAGATTCATGTGTGTGTTTAGGCGGTTCCTTTTGACTTGATCATTTGGAGCATGATATGAAGATAGTTTGAATCCCTACAGAAAGTGATCCGTTTACGCTTATGGTTGGTTGCGAGTATTGAATGAGATTTTTGTGTTTCAACTTGGTCTTGTGTGTACGAAAGTGATCGGTCGCCAAGTGGGAGATTGTTGAAATAGTGTCCTAAACCCAATTAGGTTGGACCGGATCCAATCGGGTCGGATCATTTCTACTATTTTTTTTGTTTATACAAATGATAAATGGCTTTAATGTTATCATATATTATGTTTATCTATATGAACTAATTTGTGATTGTATATATGATAACGTCCTTAGTGTCAACTGTGAAGAGAAACCATGATAGTGATTATGGTTGATGAGATCTCTACTCACTTCAAAAGGTTTGATACTTAAATGTCTCTAGTCGTATATACTATCAAATGGGACATTGATAGTATGACTAGACTAGCACGTATTAGATGTCTTTTATCCTATGAAGGTAGGGATAGATCTCGTCTATCGAAGTGTAGAGAAACTTGGACTGTATGTGGATGTGTATTAGAGAATGCGTACATTAGACTGACCCACTTACTTTATTAAGTGTCGCACTATGTGGCGGTTATGTAATTATCCTGAGACCGGAGTCTTCATGGCATCACGGTGTGGATTGTCATGCTTTGACACTATTGAGGTTTCCCTTAGCCATGAGGCGATCATGCGGTAGTGATTGGGTGTGATACCGAAGGATGTGTAGGATTCATGTTGCTCGGCCGGAAATCGTATATCCTATTATTATGAGTGAATATCCGAAAGAGGCTTCTTATAAGGATTGTCTTATTCTCATGAATCTTTTCAAAGTGGAAGTAAATGAGTTACTTTGAGAGAGCATGATATCCAGATTATAAGATACCATCGTTGATGCTTGACACTCGACGTACGACCGTATGGATATTATTACGGCGATAGGATTCTATGTACACTGTAACCATTTCTAATGAAAGGTAGTAGTCATTGCATTTGACTCTTCCAATGATTGGGGGTCGTGGACGTGTTGCTAGATGCTATCCATGATCGTTAGGAATGAATGGCATTTTCATAATTAGCACTTTGTGCCTAAGACCAACATATTCGGAAGCCTACCGGGACTCACACATAAGAACATCTAGCCAGATTAAAATGCGGTTATAGCGATAACCAAATAAGGAAAGTTTATCTCGACTATAAATTAATATGGTGATATTTATTTATTATGAATAAATTAAATACAAGATATTAATTTTGTTGATTAATTAAATATGCATATAATGTATATGTATGTCGAAATTACTTGTGTATGTTGATACACATGTGGTTTGCAAATTAATTAATCACAGCATTATATTAATTAAAAAATATTCCGGATACCAATTTATGGCTAAAAGGGATGCCACTTTCTAGTGTATTAGATAAACTTGGATTGTGAAATTTAATTAATGAGATTACCATATATTAATGTTGGATATTAATTGATTTATGAAAAATATATTAATGGTAATAAGATAAAGATAATCAATATTAGATGTTGACAATATCTTGGAAATATTTAATATATGATATTAAATTAAATGAGATAATTCAATCAAAGATACTTTCCTTATTTTATTAGGAAAATGTTTTCTTCTCCTCCATCTACTAGGAAACTTCTCCCAATCAGATTGAGATTGACATTGGGGCTCCACTCACCCTATTTAATGGAGGCTTCGCTAGCTCTTTTGTACATCACAATTAGAAGAGCTCTAATTTATTAGAAAAATTGAGAGCTTCCTAGAGATAGATATTGAGAGAGAGAAAATTTCAGTCTAGCAACCGAGTTTTTCTATCTATGATGGGATTCTGGCAGGCTGTTCATGTGGATCACCGGTAGAGGCCGAACACTTGGGCAGCTCCGTGCAGAAACTACAACCCGTAGACAGAGCGTCGATCCAATTGGATCAACCAAGGTATTCTCTTGTCTACTTATTTTGTGCTTGTTGCTTAAACGAAGTCGATCCTGGGTAAAAAGAAAATAAATTTTTGAATTCCGTTGTGTTCCCACGTAGATTTCCTAACAGTAGTATCGGAGTGAGCTTCGAGCTTAAGCAATAAGCATGTTAATTTGTGTAGCTGATTTTATCGTTTAAATCATGTAATTAAAAGATGAAAGATTTTTTATTCGCAAAATGATACACAAAAAGAAGAAAAAAAACGAGATCGGGTGGTGCTTGGCCGACTGGCGGCGGCTGGTCGGCGGCGGCGGGGGCGGGTAACCTGTTGCCGGCTCGGTTTACTGGTCAAAGGTGGTGGATCTCCAATTTTTTGTTTTGTGTATTGGTGATTCAATATGGTTCAGTGTTCTGATTGATATCTCCGCTTTTCAAAATTTTGATTTTTTTGCTCCAAACGGGTGGAACACTTGGTCTCCATGAGATGTTATAGTCTAGCTCACCACTAGATCATGCCTAGTGCCAAAATTTTGATTTTGGAAAAGCATCCTTTGATTTTGGAAAAGGCATCCTTTTGATTGAGAATCAAAATGAAAGAAACTAAAGAGGTCCTGATTTTAATTTTGATTTTAAATTTGAATAGTTCTTATTAATTAAAATTAAAATTGAAATTGTTTAAAATTAATATTTAATTTTATTACGATTAAAATCATTTAATTAATTAAATGTTAATTAGTTAATTGATTAGATAAAATTAATTAATTGATTAAACGTTAATCGATTAATTAAAGACGCAAGTTGTAGTTTTAATATTTATCTTTTTCATAAGATTTTATTGTATGGATTAGATATGTTAGATATAATATGATTATATAGACCCGATTGATCATGGACTCGACAAATAAGATTGATGTGAATGATTTTATTTTTCTGTTGGTTTAAAAATTGTCCTATACCATTATGAAGAACGTGACCTAGTTTATATTCTGTATTCATCCCATTCCCGTTAGCTCCCCCCGTGTACGGCGGGTGTATTTATTTTATTAGATAGAATGTTATGTAACAAGAATGGAGCAGAAGACGAAGGCCAAAGAAAGATGAAAATAAAAATCACATTGGAGAATGGCACATTAAAGATCCTATTGACGGTTGCACCTACCTTAGATTGTGACCCGCGGTGTCGTCATTTTGTATTTGAAACCGCACCTAGGAAAAGTCCATGATCATACCGGTTACTTTACGCATTTATTTATTTTGTGCTTGTATTTATTTTATATGATACGATAGATGCATGACTAGGCACGATCTAGATGAATGTGTAGGATGTATGTATCTGATGAGACCGTAATTAAGTGAATTAATTTAAAATTACTCCTACAACAAAAATCGAGTTAAATTTGTCTCCCGATATTATAATGACGGCGATGAGCCTTTGTTCGAGATCCAACCGATCGGCCACGTCGGGAGTTGACCTACCTTAGTATATCGTTATTATTGAGATATGAGATCTCATGAATATTTGAGTTATGACTCGATTTAATTATTGCGGTGATTGGCCCACGTCAAGACCGTCTAACTTTATAGACAAGGGGTTGGCCATCACATAGTGATGTGACATGTCAAAGATTTGACTAGTCAACCCCCAAGAGTCGCATAGAGATGTGATTGGTAAAGTGCTACCTACTTGTCGAATTATCTCGGTTGATCGGCCCATGCCGGGAATCGGGGTAACTAGATGAAATCTTGGCCACTAAAGAATATTTAAAAATTCTTGAAAGTCAATTGGGAGTAGTTGACTAGTGGGAGCGAAATCATAAACCATAAGACCATTTTTGATTTTAAATGTATAAACAACAACACTCTTTTATCTTTATTTTATGTTGTAGTTTTTAGCAAACTTTTATATTTATGTTTTCATTCTCGATTAGTAAAACCAAATTATGACTGCTACCTTTTGAGAAACATTCTCATGTATGGTTGAGTAATTTTTAATCCTTGCAAAATAAGCAATGTGATGTGATCCATGATGACATTCCCGACCCATTGGCACCTATGCAGCCCGTGGATCATCTGGTAGTTCGAGATGGGCCAATAACAAGGCTCCAAAGGAAGCGGTTAAGAGAAGCTATGAACAACCTGGTGATAGAGACTTATTCGGAGTTCGGAGAGGCCGTGGAGGAGGCATCGGCGCCGACAAAGTGACACTCCTTTCGTCTTTGTCGGACACCAAGAAGATTATATTCGAAATTGATTAAGTATCAGACTTATTTTATTTTGATTATTCAGCTTTTGGTTTGATTATTATTTAATAAAGGTCATTGGGCCTAAGTAGGCTAGGGAAGCCCACCTATGGGGCGCATTTTTCCTAGGGTTTTTTTTTCTAGTGGGAATTTCTCCCACATTGCTTTTTAGCTTCTAGTTCTTTTGGTTGTAAGCCTATATAAGGCAAACACTAGCTTTTTATTTGGGACACAATTATTATATGAAAAATCAGTTTATTGAGTTTTACTCAACCAAGTCGTGAGACTTGAATATCACTTAGCAGTGAGAACTTTCTTCGTCGTAGAAGGTTCACCCTTTGAGGATTTACCAAACATTGTGAGCATTTGTTGGGCGTTCTCGCCTCACGATTTAGTTGGATTACTAGGTCTAGGATCATTGGCTCGTCATTGTTCCCTTAGTTACTTCTCTGGGCAAAACATCGATCCTGGTTCCAACCGAATCATCATCATCAGTTAGAGAGCAGAGCTCAAATGACTTTTGGTGAGCAAATACCCCTTTTTTTGTTTCTTGTTATTTCGTTATTTTGTTTCTTCTTCGTCGTTCACAATCAAAAAAAAAAAGAAATATCTCGACCTGATCCTTATTTGTGTTCTTACTAGTCCTTCATAGTCAAAAAAAAAAATAAAGAATCAGCCCTTATTTTGTTTCTTGCTCCCTGCGAATTCTGCATCTATATACAAAAAAAAATTATTATCAATTGTTCCTGCATATTGTTCGTCAACATGCATATTCTTGTTCTTTCAATTCGTCCATTAGCACCAATTTGTTTGTCTTCTCCGTTGACTACCCCCAGTTGCCTAGCCTAATTGTTTTCCTGTGATTTGTTTTAGGCCGTATACACACAAAGGCACCAATAGCCTTGACCTAGTTTGTTTATTTTAATTTGTTCTATTTTATTTAGTCGGCCAAAAAAAAAAAAAAAAAAAAAAAAAAAAAAAAAAGTGCAGCAAATTTGGACGTGAGCTTCACACCCCGGTGTGTCAAATTTCACACCTGTGACATTTTTATAGTCTAAAAAAAAAAAAAAAAAAAAAAAAAAAAAAAAAAAAAAAAAAAAGTGCCACCTTTTTGACGAAATTATCACACCCAGGTGTGAAAATTTTTCACACCCGTGAAATATTGCAGTCACCTAATTTCATTACTTTTCCGTGTCTTTTGCTTCCCACCTTTCTTACTCACATTAGCAACTCTTCACACACCATCCCACTCATTTCTATACCTTTTCTCGGTCTGAACACCTAGTGTCCTTTCTAGAGAGTCGGTTTTGCGTGCTGTTTACTTTTGCTTGCTTTTCTGGTTCATTTGACAAGGGTACTTTTACGACATAGAAAGAGGGGAGTGTAAACACGAGTGATAGTGAGGCAACATGGTTGGTCGTGGTTTAGTTGTTGAGGAGGTAAATGAAATTGTGGAGGCACAGTTAAAGGAGAAGTTTGAGACTCATAACGCCGAATTGGCAAGGACAGTTCGATGAAGTGAGACAGGAGGTAGATGAGGCCATACATGCGGCAGTGACACCTTTACGTGATGATATACGTGCAATTCGTGAGACACTTGATACTTTGTTGGCTGTTGTCAACCGAGGTGATGACGAAGGGGTAGAGGCGGTAGAGGTGATAGAGGAGGTAGAGGCGGTAGAGGAGATAGAGGAGGTAGAGGCGGAGGAGGTGGACGAGCTCAGGCGTATGAGGAGTATGTGGCTCATGCGGACGCTGACCATGCGGCCGTAGAGGATGATGTGGTTGATAATAACATGCGACAGGTTAAGATGAAATTGCCATCGTTCAATGGTGCAAGTGATCCTGATGCGTATATTGAGTGGGAGAACAAACTCGAACAAATATTTGCTTGCAATAACTACTCTGAGGCGAAGAAATGCAGCCTTGCTAAGCTTGAATTTACCGGTTATGCGATGGTTTGGTTGACACAGATGACTAATTCACGGAGGCTTCAGCACCTTCGGCAGGTTAGTACATGGGATGATTTGAAAGTATAGATGCGGAAACGGTTTGTCCCTGCTTCATACTTTCGTGATTTATATCGCCGCTTACAAACTATTACACAAGGCGATCGCTCTGTCGATGCTTACTATCACGATTTGGTTACATTACTTGCAAAATCAGACCTCGACGAACGAGAGGAGGTTACTATGCAACGTTTCTTAACGGGCTACGATTGATATTGCAAACCGTTGAAGTCAAGGGTTGTGCAACGTTGGAAGAGATGTTACATGCGGCCTTGACCATTGAAAGTCAACTAAAACGACAGCGAGAAACTCAAGCTAAATTTTCGGGAGGTAACACTTCTACTTTGCGCACATTTCCATATAGAGGGGACAGCTCTAAATACCCTCAAACAGCCCCTACTTACGCACAGAATGCCCTAAAACAACCCACTATTTTGCCCAAAGCAACTTACAAACTGAGGGTAGATGATAAGGAAAAAGTTGCACCGTTGCCACCAAAGCCTACCCATGAAATTCAATGCCACAAGTGTCGTGGAATGGGGCATATGCAGTCCCACCGCCCTTCTAAACGTCGAATTTTGTTGGTTGGTGAGTCGATTCTTGCGAATGAGTATGAGTCGGCTTCGAGGAGGAGGATGAAGCCGAATGGGAGGAGGAAGAAGGAGAAGAATTGGTGCACGCCTTTTTGGTGGCGAGGTGTATATTCTAAAAGAGCTTTGAGTAGTGTGGTGAAGATGGAGAATAATGATCAACGGAAAATATATTCCACACGCGGTGTTTGATAGGTGGCAAACTTTGCTCGATGATCATAGACCCGGGTAGTTGTGCAAACGTGGTGAGTGCTGATTTAGTGTCGCGATTATCCATTCCTACTACCCCACATCCCCGTCCATATAATTTGCAGTGGCTTAATGATGCGGGAGATGTTCGAGTACACCGTCAAGCACTTATTTCTTTTAGCCTTGGCAAGCTTGAAGATGATGTTTTATGTGATGTTGTCCCTATGCACGTGAGTCATCTATTATTGGGACGCCCATGGCGCTTTGATCGACGTGTCACATATGATGGTTACTTAAACAGATACAGCTTAAAGTTTAAGGGGAAGAATTTTACATTCGTAGCTTTGTCCCCCGAGGAAGCACACAAGGATCAACTCCGCATTGCTGCAAACCGTGAGCAAAACGAAAAAAATGAGGGAGTTATACAGTTGAAAAGTAAAGCAAAAGTGACGGGAGAGAAAAACCAAGAGGGTAGTGTGATTCGAGAGGAGGGTAAAAGAAAAGTTGAAAATAAAAATGTGAGGGAGGGAGCTCTTATACCATACGAGGGGAAAAATAAAGTCGAAAAGTTAAACGCAAGGGAGGGCGCCATTAGTAGTGAGGGAGCTCCTAAAGTTGAAAAGAAAAAGGAGGCCAAAGTGAGAGGTAGTTTCTATGCGAGGACTAATGAGGTTTGCAATGCCATTACGGCTGGACACGCACCTCTCCTCTTTATTTACAAAGAGGCCGTGCCCCCCCCCCTTCCCCATGTTTTCTAACCATTTTGAACTCACGGATTCCCTTCCTAGTGTTGTTGTGTCTCTTTGCAGAATTTACTTGATGTCTTTCCCGAGGAGGAACCAAGAGGATTGCCACCATTACGTGGCGTGGAGCATCACATAGACTTTATTCCTGGAGCAGTGTTGCCTAACCGACCAGCCTATCGTGCTAATCCAGAGGAAACTAAAGAAATCCAAAGGCAAGTGACGGAGCTGTTGGAGAAAGGAAAATCCAAGAATCTATGAGTCCTTGCGCGGTTCCGGTAATCATAGTCCCAAGAGAAAGGAGGTGAATGGCGAATGTGTGCGATTGTCGAGCAATCAATCAAATCACCGTGAGGTATCGCTATCCTATTCCTCGTTTAGATGATATGTTGGATGAATTGTGTGGTGCTAAATTTTTACTAAAATCGATTTGAAAAGTGGCTATCATCAAGTGAGGATTCGTGAGGGTGACGAGTGGAAAACTGCATTCAAAACTAAATTTGGTTTATATGAGTGGCTTGTCATGCCTTTTGGTTTAACTAATGCACCTAGTACTTTTATGAGGTTAATGAACGAGGTGCTTAGAGAGTTTATTGGTAAGTTTGTGGTCGTTTATTTTGATGACATCCTGATTTACAGCCAAGATATGGAACAACATATGAGCCACTTACGGGCTGTTTTGGAAACTCTTAGGGAAGTAAAATTGTATGCTAACCTTAAGAAGTGTTCATTTTGCTTGGATAGAGTTGTGTTTCTTGGCTTTGTTGTGAGTTCACAGGGTGTTGAGGTCGATAGAGAAAAGATCAAAGCGGTGGAAGAATGGCCTGAACCGACCAATTGTGCAGAGGTTCGTAGTTTTCATGGCCTTGCGGGGTTTTATAGGCGATTTGTCAAGGATTTCAGCACCTTGGCCGCACCCCTAAAATAGTTGGTGAAGAAGAATGTTCCTTGGCAGTGGGGCCCGAAGCAAAGGGAAGCTTTTGAAACTCTTAAAGCTCGTTTAATTTACGCCCCATTCTTGCTTTGCTGATTTTGATAAACCTTTTGAACTTGAATGTGATGCATCGGGTGTGGGTATTGGTGGTGTTTTGATTCAAGAGTCTAGACCAATTGCATATTTTAGTGAGAAATTGAAAGGTGCTCATTTGAATTATGCTACCTATGATAAGGAGTTGTATGCTTTGGTTAGATGTCTTCAAACTTGGCAACATTATCTTCGACTCAGGGAGTTTGTTATTCACATCGATCACGAGTCCCTTAAGTATCTTAAAGGTCGGGGTAAGTTGAGTAAGCGACATGTTCGTTGGATGGAATTCATTGAATCTTTTCCTTATGTGATTAAATACAAAAAAGGCCAGGATAATGTGGTAGCTGATGCATTATCTCGTAGATATACTTTGATTACTACCATGCAAACTAAATTTCTTGGTTTTGAATTTATTAAGGAATTGTATGCTTTAGATCCTGATTTTGGTGAGATATTTGCAAAAACTGAGCATGCGGCCGATGGCCATTTTTATAGGAACGAGGATTTTTATTTCGTGATAATGTTATCGCATTCCCCAATGTTCCTTGCGTGAATTCTTTGGTTGGGAGAGGCACATGGTGGCGGCTATATGGGTCATTTTGGTGTTACTAAAACCTTAGACATGCTTAAGTCACACTTCTTTTGGCCTAAAATGAGAGTTGATGTTACACGTATATGTGATGCTTGTCTTGTGTGCAAATCGGCTAAGTCTAAGTCCGCCCCCCACGGTTTGTACACACCACTCCCTATTCCCACATCCCCTTGGACTGATTTATCTATGGACTTCGTGTTGGGATTGCCCCGTTCAGCGAGTGGTAAGGATGCGGTATTTGTTGTGGTGGATCGTTTTTCTAAGATGGCTCACTTCATTGCATGTAATAAAACGAATGATGCATCTAATATTGCTGATTTGTTCTTTAAGGAAATTGTTCGTTTGCATGGGGTACCACGTACTATTGTGAGTGATCGTGATGTGAAATTTATAAGTCATTTTTGGAGAGTTCTTTGGCAACGTTTGGGTACTCAATTGTTATTTTCAACTGCTTATCATCCCCAAACGGATGGTCAAACTGATGTGGTAAATCAAGTTTTGGGTCAATTACTTCGTGTGGTGATCCAGAAAAATTTGAAAAATTGGGAAAATTGTTTGCCATATGTTGAGTTTGCTTATAATCGTTGTAAACATTCTGCTACTCGTTTTACCCCCTTTGAGGTCGTCTATGGGTTCAACCCAGAAACACCTTTTTCTTTGGCTCCTTTGCCTGCAGGTATGCATGCTAGCTTGGATGGTGAGGAGAAGGCGGCCTTGGTCAAGGAGTTGCATGCGGACGCTCGGCGGCATGTGGAGAATGCTACGGCTCGATATGTGAAGCAGGCAAACAAGGGCCGCAAGGAAGTTATCTTCGCACCCGGGGATTGGGTGTGGCTGCACTTTCGCAAAGATAGGTTTCCCAAGCACCGGAAATCTAAGTTACATCCTCGTGGTGATGGTCCTTTGAAGTGCTAGAGCGCGTCAACGACAATGCCTATAAGCTTGCTATTCCACCCGAGTGGGGCGTCTCGGCACCATCAACGCGTCTCGATTTGATGCCTTTTGACAACCCCTACGATCCGAGGACAGATCCTTCGCGAACCGGGAGGGAATGATGTGATCCATGATGACATTCCCGACCCATTGGCACCTATGCAGCCCGTGGATCATCTGGTAGTTCGAGATGGGCCAATAACAAGGCTCCAAAGGAAGCGGTTAAGAGAAGCTATGAACAACCTGGTGATAGAGACTTATTCGGAGTTCGGAGAGGCCGTGGAGACGACTGAGGCGCCGACAGTGACACTCCTTCGTGCTGTCGGACGCCAAGAAGATTATATTCGAAATTGATTAAGTATCAGACTTATTTTATTTTGATTATTCAGCTTTTGGTTTGATTATTATTTAATAAAGGTCATTGGGCCTAAGTAGGCTAGGGAAGCCCACCTATGGGGCGCATTTTTCCTAGGGTTTTTTTCTAGTGGGAATTTCTCCCACATTGCTTTTTAGCTTCTAGTTCTTTTGGTTGTAAGCCTATATAAGGCAAACACTAGCTTTTTATTTGGTAGACAATTATTATTTGAAAAATCAGTTTATTGAGTTTTACTCAACCAAGTCGTGAGACTTGAATATCACTTGCGAGTGAGAACTTTCTTCGTCGTAGAAGGTTCACCCTTTGAGGATTTACCAGCATTGTGAGCATTTGTTGGGCGTTCTCTGCCTACGATTTAGTTGGATTACTAGGTCTAGGATCCTTGGCTCGTCATTGTTCCCCTTAGTCACTTCCTAGGCAAAACATCAGATCTGGTTCCAACCGGAATCACATCACAATGACACGAGCAATCTCGTTATAGTAGTTAGAGACAAGGAGACTACATATTTGATGGAGTGATCCAAGACTTTAATTATTAATGAAAGACGGAAGCTCATGATATGATTGAATCACTTGAAATAAGTTTCAACGAATTAATCATAAATTGGATACGTTCCAATATTACCATTCTGTCACACAATGACAATTAATCCAAACGTTGGACAAGAATGACCAAATCAAATTTTGAAAATATTGTTTTCAAAATTGTAAGATTTAAGTATCGAATTAATTCTTTAATCATTGCTTGAAAGTTAATTAAATAGTTAATGTTTTGAATATGATTTAAAAAGTTAAATAAACTATTTAATAAACTTTGGATTTTCTTTACGATATAAGATTAAGTACATAGCTCTTGTGATTTTTCTTATGTCTTATGAAGAATGAAGTAAGAAATATTTACAAGTGCTTAAGGGATTAAAAAGGAAAGTAAGGGCATGTGCTTAAAATAAGAGATCTTATCGAAGTCTCTATTCTAGGCAAGTGTGTTGAGATGAATCTATCTAAGTTCAAGTCAACTCTTAGATATACGATATCTTACGAGTATGATTGAATTAGAAAGATTAATACGGAGTACACTAAGATACGAATTGTTAAGCAAACATTGCAACATTTTTGGTTTTGTATCCTGAGTCTAGTTAACTGAAGGTTCATTCCTGAACCTTGTATGGTTCTTTCACATTTCCTATATAGCTGATATAGTAGTGGATTCATTGCTTGAAGCAAGGACTGAGGTCTCGTAAGAGATTCATGTATGTGTTGAGGCGGTTCCTTTTGACTTGATCATTTGGAGCATGATATGAAGATAGTCTGAGTCCCCACAGATAGTGATCCGTTTATGGTTAGGGTTGACTGCGAGTATTGCATGAGATTTTGGTGTTTCAACTTGGTCTTGTGTGTACGAGTGATTGGCTTTTGGCCAAGTGGGAGATTGTTGAAATAGTGTCCTTAACCCAATCGGGTTGGACCAGATCCGAACAGGTCGGATCATTTCTACTATTTCTTTATGTTTTTACAAATGATAAATGGCTTTAATGTTATCATATATTTTGTTTATCTATATGAACCAATTTCTGATTGTATATATGATAACGTCCTTAGTGTCAAAATGTGAAGAGAAACCATGATAGTGATTATGGTTGATGAGATCTCAACTCACCTCAAAAGGTTTGATACTTAAATGTCTCTAGTCGTATATACTATCAAACTGGACATTGATAGTACGATTAGACTAGCACGTATTAGATGTCTTCTATCCTATGAAGGTAGGGATAGATCTCGTCTATCCAAGTGTAGAGACACTTGTACTATACATGGATGTGTATTAGAGAATGCGTACATTAGACTGACCCACTTACTTTATTAAGTGTCGCACTATGTGGCGGTTGTGTAATTATCCTGAGACTGGAGTCTGTATGGCATCACGGTGTGGATTGTCATGCTTTGACACTATTAAAGTTTCCCTAGAAATAGGGCGATGATACGGTAGTGATTGGGTGTGATACGGAAGCATGTGTAGGATTCATGTTGCTCGTCCGGAAATCGCATATCCTATTATTAGGAGTGAATATCCGAAAGGGCCTTCTTATAAGGATTGTCTTACTCTCGTGAATCATTTCCAAGTGGAAGTAAATGAGTTACTTCAAGAGACCATGATATTAAGATTATAAGATACGGCCATTGATGCTTGACACTCAAAGTATGACAGTATGGATATTATTACAGGGATATGATTCTATTTACACGGTAACCTTTTCACCTGCAATGTAGTAGTCATTGCATTTGACTCTTCCGATTATTAGGGGTCGTGGACGTGTTGCTAGATGCTATCCATGATCTTTAGGTATGAAGGGCATTTTCATAATTAGCACTTTTTGCCTAAGGCCAACATATTCGGAAGTCTAGCGGGACTCACACATAAGAACATCTAGCCGAATTAAAATGCGGTTATAGCGATAACCCAATAAGGAAAGTTTATCTCGACTATAAATTAATATGGTGGTATTTATTTATTATGAATAACTTAAATACAAGATATTAATTATGTTGATAAATTAAATATAAATATAATGTACATGGATGTCGAAATTACTTGTGTATATTGATACACATGTATTTGCAAATTACTTAATCATAGCATTATATTAATTGAAGAATATTACGGATGCCAATTTGTGGTTAAAAGGGGCATCACTTTCTAGTGTATTAGATACACTTGGATTATGCAATTTAATTAATGAGATTACCATATATTAGTATTGGATATTAATTGATTTATGAAAAATAGATTTATGGTAATAAGATAAAGATATTCAATATTAGATGTTGACAATATCTTGGAAATATTTAATATAAGATATTAAATTAAATGAGATAATCCAATCAAAGATACTTTCCTTACTAGGAAAATGTTTTATTTCTCCTCAATCTACTAGGAAACTTCTCCTGATCAGATTGCGAGTGACATTGGGGCGCACTCACCCTATTTAAGGGAGGCTTGGCTAGCTCTTTTTGTGCATCACAATTAGAAGAGTTCTAATTTACTAGAAAAATTGAGAGCTTCCTAGAGAGAGATTTTGAGAGAGAGAAAAGGTCGGTCTGGCAACCGCGTTTTTCTAGTAACAATCCATGATGGGATTCCGGCGGCCTGTTGGTGTAGATCACCGGTAGAGGCCGAACACTTGGGCTGCTCCGTACAGAAACAACAACCGTAGACAAAGCTTTTATCCAATCGGATCAACCAAGGTATTCTCTTGTCTACTTCTTTTATGCATGTTGCTTAAACGAAGTCGATCTTTGGTAAAAAGGAAATAAATTTTTGAATTTCGCTGCGTTCCTGTAGATTTCCTAGCACCGGACCTCTCAACGCTTTGAATTTTAGGATGTCTATGCTATGCCCATGATTATCGCCACACGAATAAGCTTTCTTCTTTGGAGTCGTAAATGTGTTTTCCTTGGATACCCTTTTCACGAAGAAGGGTTGGGCTTTGTACGACCTAGATACGGATGAGACTTTTGTTTCTAAGGATGATAAATTTTTCAAACATTTGTTACCGTTTTCCCAATGACCGATTGTGATACCTTTGTAGTTCTGTACCCTTTGATAGACGATATTGGCATAGTGGGTCAAGGGTTCGATCCATCCTCTATCGGGGACTAGCCATTGCTGGATCCTCTAGTTGAGGGTGGGACGAACGGTTTGAGTGACACACATGTTACTGAGGCCGACGTAGTGTCTTCACCGCCACCTCGACATCCAGGTGGAGCTACCGAAGAATTAGGCCAAGGTCGATTTACAGAAAATCCCGAACTCACGGTTTCAAGACAATGTGACTCGACTTTGCTCGAATGTAAAAATCCCCATCCATGCTCTTCTATTCGCTATGGCGTCCTCAGTACTCCGTATCCTCTTATGCATTTTATTAATTATGATCGGTTTTTCGATATGCACCGTAAGTATCTTGCAGCTATTACAGTTGGGAATCCTCCTAAATCTTTTAAGGAGGCTGTTAAACATGAAGACTGGCGTAGAGCCATGTCAGAAGAAACTCGGGCCCTCTGAGATCTGGGTACATGGGTATTACAACCTCTTCCTCCCGGGAAAATGGCATTGGGAAGTAAGTGGGTGTATACCAAGAAATATGACGAGCATGGGGTCATGCAACGGTTGAAAGCATGATTAGTGGCATTTGGGCACCATCAAGAAGAGGGTATTGATTACACAAAGACCTTCGCGCCCGTAGCATAGATGTTTACAGTTCGAACATTCTTTAGCGTCGCAGTAGTATAGAAATGGGATATTCACTAGATGGATGTGCATAATGCTTTTTACATTGGGATCTTCAAGAGGAATTTTGTATGAAAATCCCTCATGGTTTTGAGCAGAAAAGGTCGAATTTGTTTTGCAAGATGCGCAAATCTTTGTATGGGTTGAAACAGGCACCGAGATGCTGGTTTGCGAAACTAGCTTTGGCTTTACGTGAGTATGGATTCCATCAGTCGTATTCCGATTACTCATTATTTACTTTGCATGCATCATGATGATATTCAACTCCATATGCTCGTCTACGTTGATGATATGATTATTTCCGGGAATGATAAGGTTGTGATGATGATTTTAAAGAATATTTGGGGAAGTGCATTAAGATGAAGGACCTTGGAATTCTAAAATATTTTTTTGGGATCGAGGTGGCGTAGAATAAGGAAGGGATTTTCTTGAATCTGTAAAAGTATGCCCTTGACATTATTCATGAAACCGGTTTACTTGTGAGCAAGCCGGCGGATTTCCTGGTCGAACAAAATCACAAATTGGCTCTTTCTTCTGGTGAGTTGTTGTGTGATCCAAGGCCTTATCGTCGGTTGATTGGCTGTCTTATATATGTCGGGGTTACCCGACCCAATCTGGCGTATTCCCTTCATGTGTTGTCTCAATTTATGCAGGCACCTCGGGTTGATCATTGGGAGACGGCATTGCGCCTGGTTCGTTATCTGAGGAAACATCCTGGACAAGGAATCTTGCTGCGGTCTGATAGTTCTCTTCTTCTTGAAGGTTGGTGCGATTCTGATTGGGAGAGTTTCCCTCTTACTCGACGTTCTTTGAGCGAGTGATTTGTCTTTCTTTGTCTTTCACCGATATCTTGGAAGTCCAAGAAACGAACCACGGTTTCCCGTTCTTCGGCCGAAGCAGAATATCGATCTATGGCATCGATTACATGTGATTGAAGTGGTTGAAACAGTTACTCGATGAGCTCGGGGTTCGCCACCCCTCTGGGATTTGTCTCTCTTATGACAGTCAATCAGTGTTGCATATCACCAAGAATCCGGTCTTTCATGAACACACGAAGCATATTGAGGCAGACTGTCACTTTGTGCGTGATGC
Source organism: Gentiana macrophylla (assembly GCA_026214975.1). Taxonomy (NCBI): domain Eukaryota; kingdom Viridiplantae; phylum Streptophyta; class Magnoliopsida; order Gentianales; family Gentianaceae; genus Gentiana; species Gentiana macrophylla. Next base: position 66,004,740 of record CM047805.1, read on the forward strand.
TATCACGGATGGTTTGATTCTTCCTTCGTATGATCCTATGAAGCATCGCCAGCGTGATATTTTTACGAAGGTCTTTGGGTCGCCGTAAAGACGAGTTTTGTCACACAAGTTGGGCGTTCAAGATCTTCACGCTCTCATTTGATGGGGGGTATTACGCTAAAATATTTATAGAAAATAAATTATGAAAATATTATGTTATGGAAAATATTGACATATTTGTATTTACAGTAGTAAGGGTTGTTTTGTCATCTTATATAGATGTAGAATCCCTGGTAGTGGCTATAAATATTGTACTCGTTGATTGATAATAGGATACGTAATACATTGACCGAAATTTGTCAGATATCCATTATATGTAATAAACATCTTCCGGTGTAAAGTAATAGCTTACAACTACTGTACACAATAGCTAAGTTCGGCGTCAGCACGACTAAGCAGATAAGTATTGACGCAAGCATGACTATGCAGCTTATAATGAAACATGTTGCTGGTTAAGCAACTTCTGATGAAGCATGTTGCTGACAAGAGGCAGGAACCAAATAGAAGAAATTCTATGAATAATATCACTTGTATAACCTTTGATATAGAAAAATGAAATTATATTCTTTCACACTTATGGTATTGTGTCTCGATTGTGTCTTACGTTTGATTATTGAAACATTATTTCACTAGTTTTACAACATTATAACAATTTATAAAGAACAAAACAAAATATGCTAAAGTTAAACATAATAACAAAATAGGCTATTATTTGCATCATATTCGTTCTACCCTTACACCCTACCCACCAGTGCACCACACCGTTTTCACATAATCGACCATGTGAAAGTCGTCAAGAATCGACTTCCTGTAGGGTTGATTTAGAAACGACATTAGGAGGGTCAATTCTTGACTCCAGAATATGCTTTCATATGGTCAATCTATTGTGATATACATATAATGTGGTACACCACTATAGTCTAGTGGTGCGAATAAATGCACAAGAATAATTAATTCATTAATCTTATGGTGGTCCAGGTGCAAGTCATCAATTTCAACATCATTGATTGGTAGTTTAGTTTTCAAGATATGGGCCATTTTAATATAAAAATTCCTATTGGTTATGGTTTCCCAAATAAGATTTGCATCATAATCATTCTAAATTTTTTGTAATTCATAAGTCTATTGGTATTGCCAGGGTTTTAGGTATTGCCAAGTCATTTCTACATTAAAACATTTTTTTGAGTGGACATTAGAACATTTTTTTGACTATACATAAATTGCTTTGACATTACCGTTAATTGCCTTTGGTAATACCGAAGCTATTACAAAAAGGAAAATGATAAATACATAAGAAAAAAAAGCACATTTTGTCCCCTGAAAAACTGATTTTGTGGTCCAAGTTTTGTCTGTTTTTCTTGTTTATTTTTTTGGGGACTACGTTTGTGGTCCAAATGTGTTTGTGTGCAACTTTCGGGGGATAAGGTCGGTGGTTAAATCACCTTCCTTAGAGCACTCGCAGTAGAATCTGTAAAAGGTGATAAATCTGTATTTCACAGATTAATAGAGAGATCCATGTAAAATAGAAGTGCAGTAGAGTCTGTTGAAAGCATGTGCTAACAATAGATTCTTAGAACAATGCGGTACATCTCCAGCAAATATTGAGTAAACTCCAGATCAGTCTAGCCTCTTTCTCACACGCTCTCTCTCCTCATCTTTACCTCATGCTTTTCTTCTCATCTTCTTTTTCGTTCAGCTCTTTTTATTCACTGATTTTGTTCAACTCATTTCCAAGATTATACTTGCGGGATATACTGCACCAAAATCCTTCTTTATGCATCAAATTAGATGTACCAGAAGCTGTATATTGATAAAATCATATTTAGATCGAGCATTAAGTATATTATTTCCCTGTTTAAGTGTCACTCTTTGTAAATTGTTGAGTTATATGATTAAAAAATTCTGTTTTTTGTTTTGTTTTGACAGAGGTAGCTCAATAACCTTGGTTTGTATAATTAAAATTTTGGGCAAATATTTGTTGTCTTTTTTCTTCTCTTCTCATGTATGTTCGAGATAGGGAGGTGTAATGATGGTTTTATACATACGTATGTTGACCGTTGTTGTATTTATCTATTTTATGGTCTAACTAGTTCTTTATGATTGGGAGGTTTAGTTGCTTTGTATCTCCTTTTTTTGTTGGGTAGATCTGCCATGTTCTTCGTTCTGGCCCTTTTTCCGCTCCTTCAACCATTTATGGACTATTTTTTTCGTCTTCTTCAGAATTTGACATATGCCCTTGCTCTTGATCTTGACCTTTGTCATTGGTGTTGTTGGTTCATATCAACTATGTATGGTTTGGCTTCATATGTATTGGAGTTAGTATATTTTGTATTGTAGTGGTAGTTGGGTTTGTTTCTTTTGACTTGTGGGATGTCAAGAAAGTGTCTTGAGTGAAATAAATGGTAGTAGTTATCATTTTGGTTATGCTCAATATATGTGCATATTTGGTCCATTTATTTACCCTGGGATAAATAAGCGAAAGCCATTGCAACTCAAGTCCATTATTATCACATATTTCGTTCATTTATTTACCCTGACATAAATAAGAGAAATCCATTGCAACTCAAGTCTATTATTATCGTGCGGCATTTTCTAAGGAATGATTAGGACATTGTTAGGAAATCACTAGTTTAACGTAGCACAATTTAAAATTTTGATTTCCTTTTCTAAGAGCGTCTTCGTTAATACAATAAACACGTTAAATAGTTTGACGGTATATACCTTGGATGATCTACAAGATCGAAGCTCTGACCGTCAACGGAGAGTAGTACTGTGCGCAAGCCGTCCACGCGTCCGGCCTCTATCAATAATGCACACGAACTCCTCGCCGGAATCCTCCTTGGATTGCTATCAGAAAAATCCGGCTGCTAGACCAGTATTTTTTTTCTCTCTCTCTCTCTAACTCTCTATTAGAAGCTCTCTATTTTACTCAAGAACTATTAGCTCTTGGAATTGTGATGATACAATTGAGCTAGAAAACCCTTTATTATATAGGGTGAGAGGCGCCCCATGTTGCCCTAATCTGATTAGAAAAAGCTTTCTAGAAGATAGATGAAAGAGAAAAACATTTTTCCAATAAAATAAGGAAAATCACTTAGATTGATTTATCTCTTTTATTATAATATCTTATATTAAATAAAATCCCAATATTGCCAATATCTTATATTGGATATACTTATCTTATTACCATAAATCTATTTTTCCAAAATCAATTAATATCTAATATTAATATTATGGTAATCTTATTAATTAAATTGTACAATCCAAGTGTATTTTATACACTTACTATCTGCACCCCATATAGCCAATAATTGGCTTCTGGAACATTCTTTAATTAATATAATTTATGTATAATTAATATCTAGTATTTTATTTATTCATAATAAATAAATACCACCATATTAATTTACCACTATAACCTTTATAGTCCTGAGATAAACTTACCTTATTTGGTTATCAACCATAACCGCATTTTAATCTGACTCGATGTTAATATGTGTGTGCCCTGATAGGCTTCCGAATATGTTGGTCGTAGACACAAATTTCAAATTATGAAAATGCCCTTCATGCCTAACGATCACGGGATAGCGTCTAGCAACACACCGTGACCCCCAATCATCGGAAGAGTCAAACGCAATTACTACTACATTTGATATAAAACAGTTACCGTGTAAGTTACAATCCTACCACTGTAATAATATCCATACGGTCGTATCTCAAGTTTCAATACATTAATGATCGTATCTTATAATCTGGATATCATGCTCTCTTGGAATAACACATTTACTCCCAATTCGCAAAGATTCTCGAGAGCTAGACATTTCTTATAAGAACGCAATTTCGGATGACCAAACATGTATACTCCGCATGCTTCAGTATCACACCCAATCATTACCGCATGATCGCCCCGTGGCTAGGGGAAATATCAATAGTGTAAAATCATGAAAATCCACACCGTGATGCCATAAAGACTCCGGTCTTTAGGATAATTACACAACCGCCACATAGTGTGACACTTAATGTAAGTGGGTCAGTCTAACGTACGCATTCTCTAATACACGTCCGCGTACAGTCCAAGTGTCTCTACACTTCGATAGACGAAATTTATCCCTATCTTCAATAAGATAGAAGACATCCAATACGTGCTAGCCTAATCATACTTTCAATGTCCTATTTGACAGTACGTATGACTAGAGACATTTAAGTATCAAACTTGTTAAAGCGATTAGAGATCTCATCAACCATAATCACTATAATGGTTTCTCTATCACAGTTTGACACTAGGGACGTTACTATATATATATATATATATACAACTAATAACATGAAGATAAACAATATATATTAACAAAAGTGCTTTTATTAATCATAAAAAGTTATTACATTAACTAAAATAAATTGTAAACGACCCAACCCGGTCAGATCCGGTCCAACCCAATTGGGTTTAGGACACATTTTCAACAATCTCCCACTTGGCCTAAAGCCAATCACCCATATGCCTAATCTCATGCATGTGAACATGTTTCTCATGCTTTGCTGTGATAATGCCTTGGTTAACGGATCAGCTATGTTATCATCCGTGTGGACTTTCTCTATCTTTACATCTCATCTATCTACTATCTCTCTAATCAAGTGATAGCGCTGTAGCACATGTTTGGACTTCTGATGAGGCCTTGGTTCCTTTGACTGAGAAATTGCCCCATTGTTATCACAGTCCAGTGGCACTGGACCTTCAATGGAGGGAACCACACCAAGTTTAGTAATGAACTTCTTCATCCAAACTGCTTTCTTTGCCGCCTTCGAGGCTGCTATGTATTTGGCTTCCATGGTAGAGTCTGCAGTAGTCTCCTGTTTGGAACTCTTCCAACTCACTGCTCCGCCGTTAAGATTGAAAACAAATCTAGACTGTGAATTTAAGTCATCCTTGTCAGTTTGAAATCTGGCATCTGTGTAACCTCGTAATACTAAATCATCCTTCCTGAAAACCAGGAACATATCCCTAGTACGTCTCATGTAATTGAGAATGTTCTTGACTGCAATCCAGTGACCCTTACCTGGATTAGACTGGTATCTACTAGTCATACTAAGAGGGTATGAGACATCTGGTCTGGTGCACAGCATGGCGTACATGATAGACCCGATAGCCGAAGCTTAAAGCATCCTACTCATCTACGACCTATCCTCCTCTGTCTTAAGACACATTTCCTTTGAAAGGTAGAGTCTATATAGGTGGATTGTGACAGACCAAGCAACCTCTGACCTATCTCTATAGATATTGATTCCTAGAATATAGGCTACTTCACCCAAGTCCTTCATTGAGAAGTTCTTGGATAACTTTGACTGACTGTAACATAGGCACATCATTCCCTATGAGCAATATGTCATCTACATAAAGAACTAAGAACACAATGGCACTCCCACTAACCTTCTTGTAAACACAAGGCTCATATTCTTTCTTGATGAAATCAGATTGTTTGCTCATAAAAGCGAATATTCTAACTCCGAGAAGCTTGCTTTAATCCATAATGGAACTTTGCAGTATACACACTGATAGCGTCAAAATTATCACGGGTGGTCAGCGGTGGTGTAGTGGTGGATATCTAGCTGTGTGCGTGGTGAAGTGGAGGGTGGCTCACGGTGGAGCAGCGTATGAGATGAACAATGAAGAGGGTGGTGTCGTATAAGCAAAGAGAGTAATAAGTAATTGGGCAGAGTTTTTCCTTGTTTTGCATATATTCAACTTGGTTTATGAGTTATAAATGGAGCCCTATTTATAGGGTGAGAACCGACTAACATTCAACATAATTACGACTAAGGATATAGTACGACTATATATGCGATGGCTGGTTGGGCCAATACAGACCGAGAGCGGTGCAGATCCTCATGTTGTTATCACATATCCTTAGCGGGGATCGCTAGGTCTTCAGTCAGTATTCTCCAAGTGTTGGGGGTGAAGGACCTCTAGCAGATCCCTCACCCGTATGCTCATCATGGGCCTGTTGTCAAAGCCTATTTCCAGAGTGGTTATGTTTGGACGGCAAGGGCTTGGCCGCACCACCTTTCCCCGGCCCCCATTCGCCTGTACTCGGCGGTCTAGATGACGGGGCCGGCCTATCTAAGGCCCCCTACTCAGTACCCATGACATCTCGAGGTGTCGGGTAGGGAGTAGTCTTCTTGGCCTTTTGGGATGGCTCCAATGGGCGAATAACCGTGGTTGCCGGAAGTCATTTTAGGCGAGTAGCCTTGACTCCGTAGAGTTTGGCTTTTTGGGCCTTTGGCCTCGAGCCGATCGAAGTTGTAAATGGGTGGATAGCCTTAACTTCATAGGATTTGGCTTCTTAGGCATTTGGCCTCGAGCCAGTTGAAGTTATAAATGGGCGGATAGCTTTAACTTCGTGGGATTTGGCTTCATGGGCCTTTGGCCTCGAGCCGGTTAAAGTTATAAATGGGCGGATAGCCTTAGGATTTGGCTTCTTGGGCCTTTGGCCCTGAGCCGGTTTAAGTTATAAATGGGCGGATAGCCTTAACTTCGTAGGATTTGGCTTCTTGTGCCTTTGGCCTCGAGCCGGTTGAAGTTATAAATGGGCGGATAGCCTTAACTTCATGGGATTTGGGTTCTTGGGCCTTTGGCCCTGAGCCGGTTGAACTTATAAATGGTTGGATAGCCTTAACTTCATAGGATTTGGCTTCTTGGGGCTTTGGCCTTGAGCCGGTTGAAGTTCTAAATGGGCGGATAGCCTTAACTTCATAGGATTTGGCTTCTTAGGCCTTTGGCCTCTAGCCGGTTGAAGTTATAAATGGGCAGATAGCCTTAACATCATAGGATTTGGCTTCTTGGGACTTTGGCCCCGAGCCGGTTGAAGTTATAAATAGGCGGATAGCCTTAACTTCATGGGATTTCGCTTCTTGGGCCTTTGGCCCTGAGCTGGTTGAAGTTATAAATAGACGGATAGCATTAACTTCATAGAATTTGGCTTCTTGGGCCTTTGGCCTCGAGCCAGTTGAAGTTATAAATGGGCGGATAGCCTTAACTTCGTAGGATTTGGCTTCTTGGGCCTTTGGCCTTAAGCCGACTTGAGCGGTTGTTTCCGAATGGCCCCCTAGCTTGCATGCCAGTCACGTGCTTATTTTAGGCGACTTTTCTTACCCCAGATTGATGTAACAACTGACGTGACCCACCGCCTATTTTTATTGGCGATAGCCCTTTCATTCTTTGTGCCGCGATGACGGCTATTTCGAAATTCAAAACTCGAAAGTCCCGCCTTTTATCTCATCTGTTGGATCGTTGTTATCAGAACCATCAGATCCACACTTCCAAGTCTATATAAAGATGAGAGGCCTCCTACCTAAACACTTTCAAAATTCATAATTTCTATGGCAGAGGTTTATCGGCGGTTTGCAAGGGAAAATTTCTCTGGCGAGGCAATTTCCGGCAGGATTCTGAAAGGTCATTCCACATTTTTTCGTTCCTTTCATATTTCCTGCCGATCATCAGGTAAATCGTTTTTCTTCCCTGATTTTTTGTATTTTCGCAGTTGATTAAGCCTTAGTCTTTCTGTTGTTTGTTTAATTTGTGTGCCCTAGCTCTTTTGGGTTTAGGTTGTTTCTGTTAGGTGTAGTGCCCGAAAGATAATTATCTAATTGGTATTATGACAGAATTAATAATTCATCTTATTATATGCAAGATAAATTTGCTAATAATGCGCCCAGAACACTTTAGGTGTGACAGTCTTATCCGGACTGTCAGTAATATGGTATCTAGTGGGGCCTTTATATATAATGATAATCATATAAGGATGGACCGATTTGATTGAGTTCTCGATATAATTCCGTGGTTGAGAAGTCTTATCGAATCACAAGATGATCATATATGGATTAATCTCAATCCTTAGGTGATCACAAACAACTGCTTAGACTAGGGTAGAGTTTGATGTGTTAGTAAGGATCACTTCATAGTATGTGGTCCAACACTTCTCGTTGGCTCTATTCTGGGTTGGGTGAGTAGTCTGTGCTATCACAGATATGGAATCCATTCCTTCCCTCGGGAAGTAGACAGACAGTTCCCTTATTTGTTAATCCAAGAAACTAAGATCCGTGGAGTTCATATTATATTAGTTATGAACTAATTGATCACTAGGGGGTTAATGGTAAATAAGGATAAGAGGTTTCGAGAAGGGTTTATGGAGATATCCCGAATCGAAACGAACAGTCTATGGAGGATTTATCCGTATGTCATGATTATATCGGTGGACGCTTATAAACTCATAGTTGAGTATAAGTTATCTATATTCGGTAGAGTTCAGTTTCAAGTTTATTTAATTTATTGTAGCTACTGAATATGTGTCCATGGTCCCCGACGTGGCTCCTAACATAGCATATGTTTTCTCGTCGTTTCACCTCAATTAATATTAAATAGTTGGATTGGACTATTTAATAGATATGTGGATTAAATGTTTTGTTGGACTAGATAATTAAATACACGGAAAATACTTTTTTTGCGGACTCGACCCAAAATGGTGAAAAATGCGTGTGACCCCCTTTTGACCTAGGGTTTGGCCGCATTTTTGGTTTTATTATTTGTTGGGAAATTGGTTTTCTTGATAATAATAAGACATGTGCTTAAATTATTTATTGGTTGAATAATTTAAGGAAAAGAATATCTCTTATATATCCTAATTAATTTTAGAATATACTAGATATATCTTTTAAGGAAAAGGATTAATTTGATTGATTTTGTATTAATTAATTAAATCCTTGGAGGACAAGGATTACTCTCCTATATAAAGAGAGTTCTCCGAAGCCATATATCATATCACAAATTTCGAGTTATTGGGTAGTATTATGGCTTAGATGTCTTGGCCAAATACTATGGGTTCGAGTTTTAGAAAACTTCGGGTTTTCTAAGGTAGCATATCGAGGAGGTCCGGCGGCTTGAAACACTATCCACCTGGTGGTGCTTGGAGACACACGTTGGAAGACTTTGGCTTCTCAACTAGGATCTCGACTAGCTTGGATTGGCCTTTCGTTCTTGGCATTTTTGCACCATAAAAAGGTTGGTAATCTAAACCCCCTCGTAGGTTTAGATCTATTATTTTATGTATTTTTGTTGACTAGATCTAGATCTTATTCTTTCCGTTGCGTAATCGGGTGGATCTATGATCCATCCAATGATATTAAATCCTACAAGTGGTATCAGAGCCTTTGATCTATCAATCAAAGTATGTGAATTTTAGAACTAGGAGTGGAAAAATGATGTTTAGATTGTTTTTTGTTTTCGTTTGCTTTTCTATATGCATCGAAATTTATTCATGTATGTTGCCTTGTGATTGTCGTGGTTGAAGAGATGGATTGGGGTTGGTATTGTTTACTCTTTAGATCTATTGTAAACTCATATAAATTCGTTTATATGAGTATAGGAAATTTTGTAATTTTAGTTTCCTAGAAGTAGATCTGTTTAGTTTCTGTTCGATTTTTTATTTATTCCCGGAGATTGAGCCGTTGAAACAACAATCCCTCCAGTCAGAATGAAGACTAAAAGTTGAAGAACAGGCACTCAAAATTTCGTGACGATCGGAGTCCATTTCGATGTCCAATCATTACAATAAAGTTGCTGCTGTGTCGTAAAAGCACTACAGCCCCTGCTGTCAGTTCGTCGAAATTTTGATCTAAACCTACGAGGGATGTCCGATTGTCGATAAAACGCGGCAGCAGCAGATTAAAAAATAGTAAACCCTAGTTAGGGTTTGTGTTTTTTTTAATAGGTTAGATACGGGGGTACCAACGATCCATCTCGGTGTTTATTTTTTCCGTTATTTTTTTGTGTATGATCGATATTATGTGATAGAAACCGGAAAATTTCCATGACATGCATCATATCATGATTCCACTCCAATGCATACATGTAGCTAGTTTATTTGGAATAAATTAGGCATGTATAACTCGTATAATTAGTTAAAAGCTTTTTTTAATTAATATGTGGTAGTTAATTAATAAAGTAACTAATTATTAAAACCGAGGAACCGGGTTTTGTCAATCGTTACGATTTTAGTGATGGATTCTCGGTGAATCCCACTTAGATAAATCGTTGAGTTTTCGGTGAACCTGCCTTAAACAGAAACGAGATTATGTTTTGGTTGACAACATAGAAATCGGAAAATCTTAGTACATGGGATGGTCTAACCATGGTTGGGCGAGTTCAACTAAGCTACGGCTCGATTGACACCCCTCCACGTGTGATGTTTGCACGGGGGTTCGACAAGATTTAGTATATCCGATAATCCTTCGGGCTAAACGGGGCTTCTCTTGCCGGATCCGACCGACAGTCACATATGTTCCAATGAATAAGACGGCTTAGGCTTGCCTACTTAACCGTCCCTGTTCGGAGTACTTTGATTCATTGTTTCTTATTGTCCAGACCGAAACCGTAATTAGTAAACTTACCACCTTTTCAAATTATTGAGTAGGAGCGGGGAAGGCGACAGCCAACCCCACGGCCTCTACTATAGATGCATGCACGTGAGAGAAGGGTGACGCCTTGAGCCGCTTTGATTTTGGCCCCCTACGGATGGTGTTCACCCCTATAAAAAGTCAAGGCTTGGTCTCCGAAAGGATAGGATTTTGGGTACTCATCGGGTCACTGACCGACCCTACGGCGGCATACTCGGGGCCTATTTTGAGATCTGATATAGTAGGTCACACTCTTTATGGATATTTTCGAAATATCTAGGCTAGAAAAAGGAAGGTAATCGATGATTAAGGTCCGGGATGTCTGATTCCCGTGAGATGTTCAATTCTCGAAGCTTAATCATTGAGAGAGATTGTCTCAGTTTAACCGTCACCTCTTTGACCTACTCCTACAAAGAAACCTTTGAGGTGCAAGGTTAAATCATTGGAATGGTAGGATAAACTTTTTATAGTTTATTATTCCTAAAATAAAAATCTAGTAGTGAAAATTTATTTTTTGAATTTATCTTTCTGTCATATTTATTTTACAACTAAATCTCTAGCCTACTAAACTGTTAGTAATAGGACTTCATTAAAAATGTTGAAAGTAACAAGTACGTTGTGAATTATCAATAAACGCAGTTAATTTTTCGGAAGAGATTTTTCCCTTGAGCCTTTAAAAACTTAAGTGACATAGTATAGGTATGTCCCGGATGTCACTCGTGTTGAACTAGAGACGACCATGCTTAATTTACAAAAGATGATATAGGACTATCAGACAAATTCATTTAGTGAATTTTAAAAGTGTAATTACACAACAAATTTCTAAATTGAATAAATGGAAAATCATATACATAAGGCGTTACTAGTTAGACGGTACTTGGAACCGATAAACTAGTGGGAGCCTTAGTCTTATGATTTGTTGTTTTTTCGAATCATTAGAAATGTGTAATGGATCGCACAAGAGTTTTTCCATTCATTGGAAAAACAAGAATAAAGCGTTACTAGTTAGACAAGATTTGGAATCGATAAACTAGTGGGAGCTTAGTTTCGAGATTTTATAATCTTGAAACATCATGAACACAAGATTGCTAGTTAGGACGCTTTTGAAAGCGATAAACTAGTGGGAGCTTAGTTCTAGATGATGTACTAATCTTTGAAAAATCATAAATACAAAGTGTTGCTAGTTAGACGGTATTTGGAACCGATAAACTAGTGGGAGCTTTGTTTTATGATTTGTCGATTAGAAAAATCGAATAGTCCAAGCTAGTAACACTATCATTAGGCATCCCACGTTCAAGAGTAGTGTCTACTCAAACGAATCGCTAGTTCAAGACTCATTTACATTTAAGGAATGTCGAGAATGGGAAAGAATGTTTATACGTGTTAGTCATCTAAACTAAGCGCTTTTAAGGCTAAACTGTAAAATTAATAAATTGGAAATTAGAGGATAAGGAAAGTGATTTCGGATCACTGACCAATGCATCCTTAGCAATTTTCTCAAAAAGCTAGTTCTTTGGAAGAACTAAGTAGCTTTGCATTAAACGATAAATAAAATAGACAACGGGCAGTTATTTCAGATAGACTAATAGCAGTGATATAAGGAAATGAATCTCGGATTCAATTCTTGAGTATCACAGAAAATTCATTTTCTGTTTTTAGATTCATTGGAACGAACGTATTCATTTTCAATAGGATAATTTGTTTGTCTTATTGACGATGAATATAACACTCGTAGTTCGAACCCAAGACTCGGACTTTTGTTTGATAAAGTCAGAACCACTAAGATATGCTGAATAGGTATATGTAACACATCTTAAACAATATAAACGCAAATGGTTTCCGTATTTCGATAAACGCTTCTTTCTATTCAATTAATTAGTGCATATTCCCCAAAGACAAGTTCTGAAGACTGGCTTAGGGTGATTCCTATCTCCCAGTCAAAGGAACACTGTCTCAAAGGAACAATGACTAAGTTTCCTTTCAATCAGGAAAGGGTAATAGATTTAAAGAAGTAACATAGCTTGTTCATAACAACCTTCGGGGTCATATGAAAGGTACAAGCTAGTGGGAGCTTTTGAAGTAGTGACATCTTGTTTGACAAGTATTCGAGACACCGGTAAGTTTATCCAAAATATTTGAGGAAATCTCTGATTTCACCAGAGATAGAGTATTCCATACTCAGAAATAGGTTATTGCGTACTCTTCGGGACTGATGCTCGGCCTGCCTCCTAGTGAAATATTTTCACTAAGGGATACACCAGAAATTTGCCTTATATAGTTATTGATGTGCTACGATACGCTGTTGAACTAATTTAAGATATTGGTTACAAAATAATGGTTTACGTTGTAATGAAAAACCGAGAAGTCTACCTAAAAGATGCCTATGTATTTGTGGATAAGGAGTGAATTCGGTTCACCCCACTTCCGTAAATATAGACATTTAGTATTTAGTGCTTGAAGGTAGGATCGAAATTTTGCGTACACGCTCGTGTCGTGAAATATCTTAATGCATTGAGTAAAGGTTGGTTATAAAACTCGTAAAATCAGATAATGACGGTTATACTGTCAAACTCGGTCTGATAGAGTCTATAAAATAACAACTTTAGATCTTAAAGTATTTGTACTCAAGATGTTACTAACTGATTTGTTCAGTCCACATACAACACTGACAGTTGGTGATAACACTAATAGAAACTACTAAACTACATCAGTATATCAATCCACCCCGAGCGCAGTGGGAGTATGGTTTGTCCATTACCCATTGCAGGACCTTATGGTCTATAGGGTAGATTGATGACCTATAGTCCTTCATGGGCTGTGTAGGATCCTGATCATAGAGGTTGGTTTAAAATCCATAACCATGTGAATGGAGTTTGATACTCCAGTTCTATTGAAACTCTTATAGAACCACCTGAGTATCTCAGGCCCAGTGGGAGTAATTGGAAATACACGGAGAAGAGTCGAATGAATAGGAAAGTTTAACTTTCAACGCAAAGCTAAGTAATTTAGGGGTGATTCCCTAAAAAGTAAAGAGTTAAGCAGACCATGATCTCTCTTACCACTCAGTCTTGCTTGATTTTGTCAGAAAGCGGGAAATAGGGGTGATTCCCTAAGACTTCCTTGCCGAACAACGGAATCTGAATTCATTCAGAACAGAAGGGTTTTAGCTAAGAACAAATAACGGATTCATTACAAAGCAGAAAATAGGGGTGATTCCCTAAGATCTTTTTGCAAGACTAACGGTATCTTAATTTATTCAGAAAGAACCTTTGGCAGGATGCATGCCATAGCTTATATCCTTTGGGGATTAAAGAAAACCTCTAGGTCATTTCAAAGTCATATATTTTATTATGTGTAATTGACCAGAATGTTGATAAGTCTTTCATAAACTGGGCATTAATATTTGTAAAGTAGTATGTAGATTAGTGTTTGTGAATGGTAACACTGAAAAAGTTGGAAACAACATAAGTGTGTTATCTGAAGTCAGTGTCTGACATGCCATCGGGATTCATTCTTAAGGATTTGATTCACTCAAATTCTCGAGAATCGATCATTGGAAATCCCATCTATTCATCTGGTTAAGATATTCTTGCATTTATGCAATATTCAACGATATAGTCTACACTACCTCTCAGGAATGCTTGTTTAAACCTGCGAATGAATACTAAATGAGATGTTTAGTGAATCCTCAAGTCTCTTCGGGAGAATGAGGAATAATATGCTAGTATATTCAGGTGCAAACTAGAATATAAGTGATAACACTGATTCTGGCTTTAGGTCAGATTGAGGATGATCGTTAAATCAATCTTGGTCTCAGTGTTTACTCATGTGATAAAGTATTATCCAGTAAGCCGATACTACTTCATTGTGAATACATTGGAGAGGTAGCTCATAAGGATTTTGCAATCACTAGAGGTCATAAGCATATTGAAATCGTACCACCGGATTAGATAGAAAGGCGCCGTTTCAATCCCAAAGATTGACTCAAGCCGCCAACCTACCTGATCAGTGTACCAAGTCACATGGTATTCGGATTCTAAGTACGTGCCAGGTCACTAACCTACCCTGCGGCGGCGCACTCCGGTCGTGCTTGGAAGGATGAATTACTAAGATGCGCTTGGAGGGTATGAATCTTGGGGATATGTCTCATTTGTTTTGAGCAAGTGGGAGAATGTTGTAGATATAGATATAAAGGGTGTGCTCTAAAACAATTAATCCACTTGCCTTTCGTGCAAGTGGGAGATTGTAAGGTGTAGTGCCCGAAGGACAATTATCTAATTGGTATTATGACAGAATTAATAATTCATCTTATTATATGCATGAATGCTTATAATTAAGACATTCTTGAAAACCCTAAGTACCTCGTTTATGTAATCACATAACTCGGTGTATGGCTATACACAAGAGGATTGAGTTAGTGAGATGTACTTAAAATTAACTTAATCCCAGAGCGTTTATTAATCTGAGTACGGGTCTCAAGATTAATTTGCTAATAATGCGCCCAGAACACTTTATGTGTGACAGTCTTATCCGGACTATCGGTAATAGGGAACCTATGAGGCATTTATATATGATGATAATCATATAGAAATTTGGACCGATTTGATTTGAGTTCTCGATATAATTCGGTGGTCGAGAAGTCTTATCGAATCACAAGATGATCATATATGGATTAATCTCAATCCTAAGGTGATCATAGACAAACCGCTAGACTAGGGTAGAGTTTGATGTGTTAGTAAGGATCACTTCGCAGTATGTGGTCCAACACTTCTTGTTGGCTCTATTCTGGGATGAGTGAGTAGTCTGTCCTATCACAGAAATGGAATCCATTCCTTCCCTCGGGAAGTAGACAGACAGTTCCCTTTGTTGGACTTTTTTTAAGTTTTAGTGTTGAGGGCTAGACTAGCTGTTATAGAGCAAAGGCAAAAAGATCTCTAGATCAAATGTATAGGATTACTAGAGTATGATCTTTGTATAGGTTTGATCAAACAAGCATCAGTAAAATGTCGGTGACTTTCATCAATGAGACTGTCTAGATCAGCCAGGTACCCGAGTCAGTGAGACTAGTTTAGGAACTCTTCAAGAAAAAGGCTGAGGGTTCAAACTCAGTTATTGAAGGCTAAGGGATCAAACTTAGTATTTAAAGTCAAGGATATGAAATCAAGAATTTAGGAAGTCTGTGATGACCAAAACTGATTTCATATACCTTGTGTACAAGGTCTAAGTTCCGTAAGTTAAGTGGTGATTTGAACTTAGTTATAATTAAAATGGTGTATTCTAACTTCATAATAATAAGTTAGATATAAGAGAAGTCAGCTGCAGTGTTTTAATAAACACAACAACTTTGGATCAGCTGACTGATATGTATTTCAGCAGACTTATATACACAGGAAACTGCTGAACATATATTTCGATTTAATCAAAGGTTACATTGGAAGATTACAAAGAAAAGGATGATAACAACTCTTGATTTTATCAACAAATCAATGGCTAAGATTAAAGGGACGTTGGAAAGAAACCGAGGTTTATCCAATGGATACAAGTCAAAAGGTGAACAAATCAAAAGCAAGTCAAAAAGTACAGGGACAGAAAGCAAGTCAAGATGGGACAAATCTGAAACGGCTATGTTTGAATTTCAAACATAAGTCACAAGGATTCTCACCTATAAATAGAGGACTCCTAATTTAGATACAGATGATGATTTTTGAGAGATAAACAACATATAATCTTGAGCTTCAGATTCTTATCAAGAAATCACCCTGTTGACCCTACTGAGCTTAAAGCTACTGATCCAGAAAACTTCTTCAAGTGTAATATGTTATCAAGCTACATCAAGTTTACACACTTGAAGAATCCAAGCTTGATCATATCATCCTGTTTCAAGGCTTCTTGAAGGTTGAATCAGTTATTTGATTCAAACTTTCTTTTATAAGAAATCTACTGAAGACAGTGAAGCATCTTTGGGTGTCAAGGACTGTTGTTTGTGGAGGAGCTGGTGAAGAGGCAATTCTACCCTTCAAGGACCAGTGGAAGACTTTGGAGCAGCAATCCTACCTGTTCCAAGTGTTCAGTTTGTGAAGCCATAGCTATTGGTGAAGGACAAACAACTTAGGGATTTTTGTAACTGCTACCTCAAGGATCTCTATTGAATTGCCTCATACATCACAGGAGAAGAGTGGACTGACAGGATTACACCACCTGGAACCACTATAAAAATTGCCTACTTACTTTCTGCATTAGTATATTTGGCACATCAACCTACTGAACTAGCAACTGAATCACACACAAACACTACTGAGTATCTAATACTTGGTATCGTATTTTAACAACAAGTAATAAGGCTTAATTTAAATATATTCCGCTGCAGAAAATTCAAGAAAGTCGTGAGTCACAGACCATCGAGAGTGGCGTGAGGCTATCGAGTAATCAGATTTCTTTGAAGTTCTTGAGTTTGTTAACTTCAAAGTTTTAAGTGTTAAGTTTATTCACCCCCTCTAAACTTAACCAAATCCTTTTCAAGGACCAACAATTGGTATCGGAGCAAGGCTTACGCTCAAGTAATCCTACTTGTTGTGCTTGTGAAAATACTTGTGAAAACTTTTTCAATTTTCGATTTTCAAAGATTTGCATCATGGATAACAACCAGTATGCTAGAACAATGTTGATGTGTTCTTTAGATCGTTTTGATGAATATAAACGTCGTTTGTAGGCTTATCTAGCTACAACACATGATGAGAAGATGGATGTGCTGACTGATGGACCACTAGAAATCACAAAAGCTATAATTGTGGATAATGAAACTCAGTACATTCCAAAACCAAAAACAGAATGGAATGCTAAAGATAGAAAAAGAGCAAATCTCAACAATATTGCTATTGATATCATATACAGAACTTTGGATAGCAATATGTACATGAAAGTGAAAGATTGCAAGACTGCAAAAGAACATTGGGATAAGTTGCAATTAATCTGTGAAGGTACTGATGCAATCAAGAAGAACAAGATCAGTGTGGCAATGAAGAAGTTCCAGGAGTTCAAAATGAAACTATTAAACAAATGGAGTCAAGATTCAATGCAATCATGGATGAACTCACCCTTCTGAGGGTAAAGTACTCACAAGAAGAAATCAATTCAAAAATCTTGGAAGCATTACCTGCAAAAGAAGTTTGGGAGATGAAGGTGACTGCCATAGAAGAAATGAGAAGTCTACATGAAGAAGACACCTTCAAACTGTTTTCAGATCTCAAGGCCTATGAATTCAGCAAGAAACTTGAACCTGAGACTGAAAAGGAAGAACCAAAGACTACTACATTGGCTGCTACACATCAAGAAGAAACATCAGGAGCTCAAGATGACCCTCTTTGGATGAGATGCAAGAGCAAATTGCCCTCTTGAGCAAGAAAATCGGAATGATGAAAATTGGAAGGGGTTCTCCAAGGAATTTCACAAAGAAATTTAGTGAAAAGAAGAAGGAAGAATCCAAGAAAGACTATGACTACTTGTGCTATCAATGCAAGAAACCATGACACTTCAAACCTGATTGTCCTGAACTAAAACAGAAGAAGGAACCTAATTATCTTTGCTTCAATTCCAAGAAGCCTGGACATTTCAAACCTGATTGTCCAGACCTACTGAAGAGCAAAAGTCAACAAAGAAGATCTGGCAAGAAAGCTATGGTTGCTGAAGATGAATCAGGATATGAAGTAGAATCAGAAAATGGAAATGAATCTGATGATACTGCACTTGTTGTTGATATGGATGATTATGCTTTAATGGCAAATATGGATGAAACAGAGGAGGTATACAATTTTTTATCTATAAACACTCATGCTGGAAGTGATTGTGAATCAACTTATGGTTCAAATCCCAAAAATTCTGACAATGAAGAAACTTTGGATGCCATCCTTAATCAACTGAGGATAATACAATCTGGTTATGAGATTGTGAAGGCTGAAAAAGAAGCTCTTCAATCAGAAGTTGAAAGGTTAAAAGCTGAATTAAGAAATCTCAAGGGTAAGGAAAAAGAGATTGGACAGAATCGGCATAAGCCAGCTGAACATTCAGTAGCTGTTGAATCTGTTGAACAATCTTGTTCCTCCACTGCATTCAAATCTGGAAAGCCTTATGGTGATAGAACAGGCCTGAGATTTGGAACTCAATAATCCAACAAGAGTGGATCCAGTTAGGTTACTGAACCTAGTACCAGAATTGGTCCTAAGTTTGTGCCTGCACAAGATCCAACTCCCAAAAGGGTTGTTGAGGCAGTAAAGCCTACTGAGAAGCCTTCAAGGAAGCAAAATCAGAATTCAAAAAGGTCAATAGCATATAACAAAAAGAATAAATCTAAAGGTAGGACTGATGTACCTTCTAGACCTGCTGAAAGCAGACCTGCTACCAAGTCTGCTAGAACACAAAAAGGTAAAAATTAGAAATATTCCAAAGATAAGAATCCTAAACCTAAAAATGTCAATCATTCAAGGGATACTAATCTCAGGGGGAAAGGTAGACTGTTCCCTACTGATGATGATTGGAATGTTCTTACTCCTGTTGCTAGAAACAACAGATATAACCATGTCGCTAGGGTAAACCTCCAGAGAGGCTCAAGCAGAGGACTTATATAAGACCTCAGCAGACTCCATACTACAAGTCTGTTCCTAACAGACAACAAACCTATGGTTATGCTGGTGCTTCTAACAAAAGAAATCACTCCAAACAGAATTACATACCAAAAGGCCAGAAAGCATATGTAAGTCCTACACAACCAAATGATAGACCTTATGGATGTGTAGAATACATGTATGAACAAAAGTATGATACTTTTCAAAGAAGACCTTATGGAAATTTGCCATGGGTCATGCTTACCACTGACCATCATGGACCCAAACAGTTTTGGGTACCTAAAATACATTAACTTTGTTTTGTAGGGTGTCTGGTACTTTGACAGTGGATGTTCCAGACATATGACAAAGAATAAGCACTGTTTGTCAAATTTTGTAGCAAAGGATGGTCCAAGAGTGAATTTAAGAATACACCAGGATATACAAGAGGATATGGCACACTTGTGAGAAATGGATTAACAATCAGGAATGTTGCATTTATGGAAGGACTGGACTACAACCTACTGAGAACTGGATAGTTTTGTGACATGGGTTACAAGGTCACTTTTGACAAAAACACATGTATTGTCATTAGTGAAAGAGGTGATCAAGTTGTGTTGGCTGGAAGAAGACAACAAAACATGTATGTTGTGGATTGGTCTACTGCTATTCCAGAAACCTGCCTGATTGTGCATACCAAGTCACAACTTAATTGGTTATGGAATAAGAAGTTGAATCATCTGAATTTTGATGATATTAATCAGTTGGTGAAGAAGAAACTGGTGATTGGTTTACCTGAGATCACATTCAAAAAGGATGCTATATGTGATGCTTGTCAGCAAGGTAAACAAACAAAATCAAGCTTCAAGTCAAAGACAAAACAATCAACAAAAAGGGTTTTGGAGCTGATGCATATGGATCTTTTTGGACCAGTAACACCAATAAGTTAAACAAGAAAGAAGTACACTTTAGTGGTTGTGGATGATTATTCAAGATACACTTTTGTAGTATTCATGAACAAGAAAAGTGAAACACTTCAAAAGATGCCTGAACTTTTGAAGAGATTGCAAAATGAGAAAAGTATTACAGTAGTGAAGATCAGATCAGACAAGGGTACTGAATTTCTCAATAAAGTTATAAGAGAATATTGTGAGCAGAATGGTGTGCTACATCAACTAGCTACTGCTGGAACACCTCAGCAAAATGGGGTTGTTTAGAGAAGAAACAGAACTTTAAAAGAAGCAGGAAGAACTATGATTTGTGAAGCATTATTACCTGAAAGATATTGGGCTGAAGCAGTCAATATAGCATGCTACACACAAAACAGGACCTCAGTGAACAAGAAGCTGCTGAAGACACCTTATGAGATTTGGAATGGAAGGAAACCTAATATATCTTATTTCCATCCATTTGGAAGCAAATGTTTTATTTTAAATCACAAAGAGCAATTGAAGACATTCCAACCAAAATCAGATGAAGGAATTTTCTTAGGATACTCTTCTGTCAGCAAGTCATTCAGGGTACTGAATAAAAGGACACTGAAACATGAAGAAACTATACATGTTGTATTTGATGAACCTAAGTTCACTGGAATGGAAGATGAAGCTTCTGAACCTGCTGAGAATCAACAAGTCACTGATCCAGATTGTGTTGATGTTTTGGAAAGGATAAATGAACTAAAAGTTTCTGACTCTGCCCCTGCAGACCACCCTACTGGTAACACTACCGATGCAACAACTGAGGAAATTCAAGAATTTGCTGAACCCCTTGCTAAAGCAAAAAGAGACCTCATCAAGATGATGTTCCTGAGAATCAATCTAATCCAAATCCACAATGGTTAAGGGATCACCCTGTTGAACAATTCATTGGCAATATACAGCAAGGTGTAAGGACTAGAAGACAATTAGAAGCAATGTTCACTTGTTTTCTATCTCAAATGGAACTTAAAGTTGTTGAAGAAGCTATATCAGATCCAGATTGGATAATTTCTATGCAAGAAGAATTGAATGAATTTGGAAAGAAATCAAGTTTGGACACTAGTGGAAAGGCCTAATCATGCAAATATAATTGGAACCAAATGGGTATACAGAAATGTTAACGGTGATTTTTATGGTTTTTATCGTTTTATTCCGTAATAATATTCTTCGTATTTTATTAATTTTTACAGAAAATTAACTGGTTAAATGAAATTTTGAAAGAATGGATGTGGAAACGATTTAATTGCAAAATCGAGTTGTTTACGTGGTTTTTATCTATTTATGTACGAGTTTACACCTTGCCCGTGTTTATCATCTTGTAGTACGCTTGCATGCAATGGAAGGAGCTTAAAAGATGTCTACTTGAAGATTTAATGGAAGGGAAAAGAGATGCAAGTTGAGGTTCAAGTGAAGCTTTGAAGTCAAGTCTCGAACGAAGCGCTCACTACCCGTTCGGTGGACGGGCGTTTATAAGCCTGGATCGCGCCCGGGAGGTGCCATTCGATTCGTGAAGTTTGATTTCCATTGGACGTGCGCGTCTGTTGCTCGCTCTAGTGGATGGCGTTTAATGGAATGGATCGCGCCCGTGAAGAAGAAGTTCGATTCGAGTTTTGAAGTTTTTGTTGAATCAAGCGCCCATTTTGCATAGACGCGGCGCCCACTAAAGACTCGGCCCGACTCAAAAATTTTCGACACCATGGATGGGCGCCCACCCCTTTTTTGAACGGGCGCCCACCGTCGCCTTGACAAAGACCGACTCGAGAATTCTATAAATAGGCGTGTTGTCTAAACCCTAACAACACACATCATTACACAGCAGCCGCATGCCCTAGCAGCCGCACTACATCACACAAAAACATGAGTTTCTTTCTTTCAATTTTCTTTTGGAGATCGAAGATGATTGAAGGCTAAGCAATTCGCAGTAGGGCAACGGGATGAAGCCATTACAAAATCACCACAACTGTGAGATTTTCAAAGAAACATTATTAGTGAGTTTGAATTTATTTTTCTTTATCGAATGTTTTGAATTGTTTGAATGTATGTTTTGTTAGATTGAAAAATCGATGAAACAATTGTTGTTTTGAATTTGATGAGAATTAAATTTACATAGAACCCTTCATTCGATACAATTAATGATATTCCGAGAGATTAGTTTATTGTTAATTGGGTAGGAGATTCGGAGACGAACTCATGATCATGTTCTTTAATTGTTAATTTTGTTTCACTTGAGAAAGGGAACAGAAACCAAATAAATTTGATTAAAGAAATTTGATTGGATTTAAGTTAGATCACACCAAGAAATTTGATTCATCTCACAAACTGGTTGGGTGGTGGCTGTTTGGTAGAATCCTTGTTGCCCTACTGTCTCGTTACATTAAGAAGAAAGTCAGTAATTTTTCATAGCAATATGGATTTTAGATTCAATAGCTTATTTAGGTTTAATTTGTTGTTTTCCAATTTTTATTTCCTTTACTGTTAATTTGATCTCCTTTGTTTTATTAGTTTAATAGAAATTATTTAGGACCATAGAATTTGTAGGAACTTTATTATTTTAATTAGATTTATCGTGACAATTCACCGGTACGTTAACTGTATTTTTGTTTCCGACATCATTCGATTCCTTGGACAACCCGGTAATACCCACTACAACGTGCCTTGCACTTGGGGTGTTCCGGTGAAATAATAAATTTAAAACTTACCGAACAAGTTTTTGGAAACAAATTGGATGAATCTGGTACCATTGTAAGGAATAAGGCCAGACTCGTAGCAAAAGGTTATTCTCAAGCAGAAGGAATAGATTTTGATGAAACATATGCCCCTGTTGCAAGATTGGAAGCTATAAGATTATTCTTGGCATATGCTGCTTACAATAACTTCAAAGTATATCAGATGGATGTCAAGAGTGCATTTTTGAATGGCATTCTGGAAGAGGAGGTCTATGTTCAGTAACCTCCTGGTTTTGAAGTTAAAGATCAAGAAGATAAAGTGTACAGACTCAACAAAGCACTTTATGGTTTGAAAAAAGCACCAAGAGCATGGTATGAGTCATTATCTCAATTCTTGGTGGACAATGGTTTTACCAAAGGCACCATTGACAAGAATCTTTTCAGAATCAATGAAGGAAACAACACCCTGCTGGTATAGATTTATGTTGATGACATAATTTTTGGCTCTGAAAATGAATTACTTTGTGAAAAGTTTGCTAATCTGATGAAAAGTATATTCCAAATGAGTATGATGGGAGAAATGAACTACTTTTTGGGATTGCATGTTAAACAAATGAAAGATGGAATCTTCATTCATCAAACCAAGTATACCAAGGAGCTTCTGAAGAAATTTGGTATGGACAACAGCAGCAGGGTATCAACTCCTATGAGTACAAACATTAGATTGGATGAAGACAAAGAAGGCAAAGATGTTGATCAGACTTTATACAGAAGGATGATAGGCAGTCTGTTGTACCTTATCGCCGCCAGCAGACCTGATATATCCTTTGTTGTAGGTGTTTGTGCAAGATTTCAATCAAAACCTAAGGAAAGTCATTTAGCTGCAATAAAAGAATTCTCAAGTATCTAAAAGAGACTTTGGATGTAGGAATATGGTATTCAAAAGATGGAAGCTTCAAGGTTATATCCTACTCAGATTCTGACTATGCTGGATGCAAGATTGTTAGAAAAAGCACCACAGAACCTCGCCGCTTAATGGGAAAATATCTTGGTTTCCTGGTTCAGTAAGAAACAGAATTCTATATCAACTTCTACTACTGAAGCTGAATATATTGCTGCTGGAAGTTGCTGTGCACAAATACTATTGTTAAGACAACAATTAAAGGACTATGGAATTGAAGAAAGAGAAATTCCTATAATGTGTGACAACACAAGTGCAATTGCAATCACAGAAAATCATGTTTTGCACTCAAGAACCAAGCATATTGATGTGAGACATCATTTTATAAGAGATCATGTTGAAAAGAAAGATGTGGTGGTTCTTTACATCCCTACTGAAGATCAACTTGCTGATATTTTCACAAAACCATTGGATAGTGAAAGATTTGCTAAGTTAAGGACTGAACTTGGAATTATAAAAGTTGATCGATACACTGACAAGAATGTAATCGAATTCACCAAGGGATTAGTCTTTGCTATGTTGGGTGAGCTCACTTAGCAGATTGGTCATTGGTATAAACAATTCCATGTACTTATTTATGATTGGACAATTAAGAAAATGAAGTTTCCAAGGGATTGGTCTTTGTCTGTTGGGTGAGCTCACTTGATGATCGTCATTGGTATTAAACTTCATCTTGTATTATCAGTTGCACAAAACTAGAAGAAGATCAGCAGAGTAACATTGTCAGCAGGCTGCTGAGACATTATGTCAGCAGGCTGCTGAACCAAGTCTACTGATGGCATAGTCTGCTGAGATGTACGTTATAGTCAAACTCTAATAAAGTCAAAAAGAAAAATAGCGGGATATTTATTCTATCTTTATAACCACAGTTACACGATCTGACGGTTACAACTCTTTATGGATAAGATATGGGCCACGTGTCAAGATCTCATTAACTCAAATTTAATCATGGTTAATGCTACTGAGACGTGCTCTGACAGTTTCTACCCACTCCATGTTCTTTATCTGAGACACATATACACAGAGGATACTTACAAACCTTCGATTTATATTCTCGAAATTACATCGTGTGAACATAGATTTGAAAGCCTTCTTCTTCATCTTTCTCATTTACAATGGTGAACAAGGATGATGTTCATATTGGAACTAGTCAAAGTGTAAGAGGATATGTTACTGACTGTCACACTACTGATCTGGCTATCAACATTGGAAGAAGAATCAAAAGGATTGTTGGGTTAGAAAATGTCATCAATAGAAATTGGAACGAATTTCATATGTAAATGTATTGGAATTCTGGAGAACATAGCCATACATGAAGGCAGAGAGGCCTTCACTACAACAGTTAATGGTAGAGAGATTGAAATCTCTTCAAATCTACAGAGAGAAGTTTTTCATTTAGGACCTGGAAATGGTGCTCCTACCAATCCAGAAGCATTAAATCTGGCAAGAATAAAGTTTTTTGATGAAATAAAGACAACTGAAACCATATCATCATCTTTAAGCATTAATGTGAGGTATATTGGATTTGAGTATAATCTACTTAGCAAGTTAATTGCCAAGACCATTTTGGGATTCAGTGGGAGTCTAGATACACTCTCTGGACCTATAATAGACCTACTGATCATCATTTGCAGAAGTATGAAGTTTGATTGGGCTTGATTCTTTATACATTACATGAAGAATGTGTTTGCTGAAGATAGAGATGGTGTAAGGAAGTCCAAAACCAAGCCCCTAGGTCTACTGATTCAGACCTTGCTGAATCACTTTCAAATACCAGATGTTGCATCTGAGAAAATCAACAAATCCAGGTACAAGCCAGAAGTGGCTACTCCTATTCCTAGATTGGATGATGATGAAGATCTTGATAATGAAGCAACTGTGAGTGATCATGATGGAGATGGTGAGCAGGTTAAGAAAGTTGTTAAATCTGATGCACCCAAGAAAGTTGCTGAGAAAAGGAAGGCGGCTGATACTAGGAAAATCACAGAGATGTTACAGCCTAGGAAAACAAGGAAGCAGACAGCAGAGACAGCTGAGTCTACTAAGGGTACAGATGAAATTGAAGTTCCTGACCCTGCTGGAGTTACAAAGAAGAAGTCTGCTACTGAAATTTTGAGAGAGCAACAGAAGAAAGATAGTAGGTAGAGGAAATCTACTGTAGTTGAATCTGAACAACCTTCTAAGAGAATGAAGGAGATTGTTGCAAGGAAAAAGCACAAAAAAGGCAAACAATTGAGGATTCTTTAAGAACAAATGGAAGAAGAAGAACAAGAGGCTATTGAGGCTGCACCCTTACAGATTGTTATGCCTACTGAGACTGGAGAGGTTGTTGTTGAGAAACCTACTAGGCTTACTAAAGAACCACAATGAGACAGACATCGAGTGCACACTGCTGTGGATATTGATATATGATTCAAGACCCCCGCAAGTTCGCAATAGTTTAGGAGAAGAACATCTCACACGCTAACCCTGATGATGAGCATGTAAGTCAGGGGGAACAAAGTATGGAACAGATGGAGGTGGTAGGTACAAATGTACAACAAGAAGAACCTACTGACCTAGAAGCATCTGTTGAGGAAACACTGAATCTACTTGTTGAGACCTTTGGTGGTCAGCAATGTGGACAAATAGCTCCGTAAAGCCAACTATGCCCTTTGAAATGAGAGAAAAGAAAAAGAAGGAAGGGTATGTTGATCCTAAACTCTATTTGGTTGCCAACTACTCTCAATGGAAATTTGGTTATTACAAGAAACAAAAATCAGCAGCTGAGCCTATGACAGACTTTGAGGAGTGGGCTTTTGAAAGATTGGGAGTGGAGAATTTGCTGGATTTGGTTGATACTTCCTTGCTAGAAATGAGACTGATGGAACTCATTGATGAACAAAAGAAGGAGGAAGGTATCAAATTCGGGGATCCTAGAGATGGATCGAGATAGTGATGACTCATCATCATCCGACTCGATGATGGTCAACCCCACGTCATGAGAAGCGGTGAACCGGTATGTTAAATGAGCCTATAATGGAACAGTCCATCGATCTTAGCAAGTTCTGCCGAGGCCGGCAGACTAGTCAAATGGAAGAGGATCCGGAAGATCTCACCATAGATGATTTGGAGGCCTTAATCAATGATGGCATAAACCTTGGAGATAATGGGATGGTTGGCACATCCGATGCCTTCAAGGTTGTAGAGGCGATATAAATCCCGAGGATCACAGCATGCGAAGATTTGGATGATGAGAATGTTATTGGACATAGTGAACCCGATGTCGGTTCTTGTCACGGATTTTATCAACACAAAACAAACAAGTAATAATCCGGTTAACCTCAAGTATATGGATCGTAGTAATAGTGGTTAATGCCGGGTCGATGTTACGGGAATCAAGCGATTGCTAACCCTAGTTTTTGTTTAACTAAGTCGTGTCACTAAACTAATCTAAACAAAGGCATATAAAACCAAACAAAACAGTAAAATAAAACTAGACAGAGGATATAATCCAAAGCTAGGAAGGATACAAAGCTGCGAACCAATTCAATACTAAACTAAACTAAGATGCAAATAAGAGTAAACTAACTAAACAAATTCAAGTTTTAAGGATTAAATCAAGTTTATAACGAGCAAACGAGGATTGATCCACCTATCCAACAAGAATTGATTTCTATCTCGATTATATTGCGTGTTTTTATCTAGGTTGTGATTCACCTTATCTAATTATGAACCCTAATTCCTTAGAAAGTTCATCTATTAATCTATTATCTTCCGATGTAAGATTAACGCGTTTTCTAACCAAAGGTGCAAACTTTATGTTTATTATCTAGCAATTAAACATATTAACTTCCGTTATGATAGATTCAATTACTATTCTTATTCATGATGATCTAGGTTTATTAAGATTTCCATCAACAATAAACAATCACACATGCATATCTTCCGATATAAAAGCAATTAAACGTAATAAACATGAATAAGAAACAACCTTTAAATAAAAACTCACGACAATCAAGAAAACGAAATCAACAACCATTGGATGGCTTCACAATACTCGTTTGATGAAGCTTTTAGCCTCTCGAACATCCTCAAGAACTCAAATTTGGATAAAAAATTGCATAGAAAGTAACTAGTTTTAATCTAAACTAAAGTGCATAAAAACTGGAACAAAAGGGAGAAAAACGCAGCCTAAAGCCGCCCCTAGGTTTAGGGTTTTGAATAATGAGTGTATGGTCCCTTTAGGGTGGAGAAACAGCCGACTATTTATAGATTTTAAAGTCGGTTCAGCAAAGTCGGCTACCGGACGCCCGTCTGGTAAGGGTGAACGCCCGTCCATTCTTCAGTTTAACTTCGAATCGGGCCGAGTCACTACCAAACGCTCGTCCATCCAGCGTCCACTCCAACGTCCAAACTTCCTGAATCAACTTCCTATCCTTGGACGCTCGTTCACTTGCATCAGACGCCCGTCCACTGGACGGGACCTGGACGCCAGTTCAATATGATTGAATTTCGATTTCTTGATCTCTATCTCTTTTCTTCTTGTCAATTCCTTCATTATCTCTTTTAATCATCATATATTTCGACTTTTATCTCTTTTTGATCATCATTTGAGCATCAAACACGTACCTATAACACATAAAAACATCGCAAAACGTAATAATGTCCAAATAATCATAAAATCATAATTAAAACACATAAACTAACATATTTTGCGATTAACTCTTTTAAAATATCATTTACTCAATATTTCCATTAAACACTTGTTTCTTATGCAAATTAATACAGATATGAGGGAAATTAACATAGAATATAGCCTTATAAATCGTGTAAAATCACTCTTAACAACTCCCCCATACTTAGCTTTTGCTCGTCCCGAGCAAAACAAAACAAAGATTAGGCTCGAGAAAAGAACGGACATCTAAACATACATAACACATTTCCAATAAATCAGAAGTTCACCAATGCGTGTGTGCATAGCCATAGAAAACTTCCACTAAATCCAAACTCGAGAAACTCAAAGCAAAACTAGCTAATACCCCCTCGTAGACTAGTAATAAACGACACTCATAAGATGTACCCTACAAACGTTATACATCCCGAAAAAGATGATCGAATATATCTAGGGCCTTTCTGAAATACTCAGAGGACAATCCCTACAACATATCTGTCAGTTTCTACTGGGGATAAGATAGACGATAACTTAGTCTTATATTCATTTCATAACAATTCATTAGTTGATTTAACTATTTCACTTTCAAACGCACATCAGAATGAGCTATTGCCCTGTTATAGCAGAATAGGATATTCGAGATATACCCTACCTTACTCAAATCATAAGGCAGCTTTTCCTGACTTTCGTGAGCTTTTAGTCATCATAGTGGTATAGGACATACGTGGTATACCCTATCGCACTCAAATCATCGACTAGCTTCCGACACACCCAATTACTTCATTTAAACTCAACTTTTTCATTTGACATTAAGTCACGTGTTACTTATCACATTCAAACCTTCAGATATTCACAGTATATCATACTCCGGATCTAAATACAAACTATCATAAATCTCAAGATATATACGTAGCACTAAGTACATGACTTATAAGAAAATCAGAAATCACTCGTCCAAAAGGGGTATAACTTTATAAATTAGCTCATCATTTACTATGGCTCGTGAAAAATAGATCAGGTGAAACAACTAACTTACTAAACATATGATATATAGCTTGTATGACTATAAAAATAACGAGCTTAGAAAATGCATTTGCTCACTCGGGACAAAACAAAAACACAAATGTCGAAATTTTTTGAAAATTATAGCTCATTTTGCATCGAAACATAACGAATTAAGCAAATGTGTAGATACATATCGAACATTCCCCTCCCCCACACTTAAAAAACAACATGTCCTCATGTTGTGCAGAATGAAAGAAAAGGAAAAACACTTAGCTGATTTCAAGCGTTACTCGAACGTCGGTCAGGCCGGAGCCTACATAGTGACACTTAGAACTCGGAACCAGACAATGTAGCGTGACAAAACCGCTAAAAAGATACCTGCACGACTCGACAGACACGAAAACATCTCGGGGAAAACGGGGAATTATACCAAAATGAACAGAGATAGCAAAATCAAGATAAATCAAAAGGTAAAACATTCAATACATCCAAAAAGTATAAACACAGTAGAAATGAAAGTGCAGGTGCCTTATGGCTTACATGATCCATCGAAAATAAATAGTAACAGCATCAAAAGTACAATGAATCATATAAGTAGAAATGGCAATAATACAAAACACAAAGTCTAAAATCAAACAAATAAGATCAAGGCCGCTCGGCGCGCAGTAATCAACAACCGGAGGATCGTAAAGAGGTCGGAAGGTGGTGCCGTAGTCCTGTCTACCGAGTCAGGCTGCTCCTCATCCGACGATGACTCGCACTCATGTAGAACATCCGCGATGGCCTGCTCAATCTCAAGAAAAATGGTAATCAATGGCGCCGGACGTAAGATCCTGTCATCTCTTGGCTGCCGGCCCTCGCTAATACACTTCAAAATAGTCAAAATGTTGTTCTGAGACGTCCTGATGTCCTCAAGCCAGTCCCGCACACTGTTGGCCATACTTAGCCGCATCCTGACCGCGGGGGATAAAGTAGGAAGGGAGGATGCTCGAGGTGGTGCTGACGATGAACCAGGCTCCTGAGGTGCCTCTGTCTCAGACCGTCCCGAAGACTTACCCTTTTCCCTTTGTAAAGGCCTCGGGTTCTTCGGCCTATGATCGGCTCCAAACTCAGGCACACCGGCATCGAGACATAAACTGTGGATCAGGTGAGGGACGATCAAGCTCCGCGTATAAACCTTCTGGTTGATCGAGATCTCGTCATACAAAGCTTGTCCCACATCCACATTCAAACCGAACGTCAAGGCATACAGCATACCTAGGTCACCGATATGAAAATGTGTCAAGTTGTTCTTAGGCAACAACCGACTCTGAATAAATCGACACTGGACCTTCCAGTCCTCCGTCCAGGTCGTGGTAACCAACTCCTTCCGGTCGCCTCCCGGTCTCAACGTCCAGGCCACATCCGGGCACACTCTTAACCGCAACTCCTCCAAAGGATCTTGTCCCAAACTCTGTCTATGCACAATATCTTCCTTATAATCCCGTCCCTCAAAGGCCGCCAAGTTGTAATTCTGATTAATCACTTCCGGTGTAAAAGGAACTTCCACCCCTCGAACCACAACTACCTTTGTCCCCAGGTCGGTATCCGAACAGTTTGCATAAAATTCCCTAACTAGGGAGCTATTGACCGGGGTAGTCGGGATCGTCATCAAGGCTTCCCATTTCCTATCCGTAAGCAACTTAACGAACCCCGGGTCGACCTTCGCCTCCAAAATAGCCCTCTCAACCAACATGTTCCTTGAGAAGTAATGTTTAGTATAAACCTCATGGGCTCTAGGGTTTATGAATCGACGAGGCAATGGCATGGGAGCGACGGTTTTAGATTTCTTCCTAGGTGGGGCAGCCCTAGGTACAACCGGTTCCTCCTCACGGGTAGCTTCTACGGTTGCCTCAGCCATAGATGATCCTCCACCTCGAGGAACCCTAGGCATCCGTGCCAATGGCACATCCTCATCCGTTTCAGAATCTGAACTTGGCTCATCTCGTAAGGTTGCCCTAGTTTGGGTGGCTCTAGGGGGTTGCTCCCGAATACTCACACCCCGGTTAGGATCAACCAAGGTAGGATCAAACTCTTTTCTCTTTTTCCCCGCCTCCCGGGCCACTTCCTTACCATGCCTTTTCATGACTGCTTTCTTATGAACCATTTTCAAGCCTAGACTAAGCCAAAACAACCCCAATTCACAACAAGATACCCGTTTAACATCCAAAGCGGGATTTCAAAGAAACCAAACCACAACCACAATCATCACCAAACAACCCATTCACCACCCATCACACACCATATCACCATAACAGATCAGAAAGAAACACAAAACTAGAAAAAAAAAACGAATTAAGATGATATTCAAGTGAACGAGCCAACCCAAAGATCGAACTCGCAAAAACGTGAATAAAAACTAGAAAAGTTGTTACTAACTTACCAAGTAGGATGAGTAGATGTTGATCGAGGTGAAAATCAGGCCAAACAACACAAAAATGACCTCCAAAATCGAATTTTTCTTCCAAAAAGCCGGACTTCAATGGGGTCTGATTCTCCAAAAATATTGTGTGTTGGGGGATTTGGTTATGAAAATCAAAGAGAGAGGATCCAGGGCGGCCTGTAGCACTTTGAATCGCTCAAAATGGTTTAGAATTGACGACTTTAGGGCAAAAGGAGGGAGAGAAACCGTTTTTGCTTTTGAAAATTCTGAAAAGTGAAGGTTCACTCGAAGAAGGGGTATATATAGACAGAGGTTGGACGCTCGTCCAACTCAGTGGACGGGCGTCCACTGGGAAATCAGATGAACTGGACGGGCATCCAGTTTAGTAGATGCTCGTCCAAGAGTTTAAATCACATATAGGATTGGAGGGAAAATATCAGACGGGCGTCCAGGCTTAGTGGATGCTCGTCTAGAGATTGGTCATAGAGGACGGGCGTCCAGTCGTCTGGACGGGCGTCCAAGCAGGAAAATGTGCAGAAATCATAAAATTCCCATATAACTCAAATTCAAAATTTCATCTCTTATTAAACTTAAATAAAGCTTCAAAAATACAAATAAAAATCAAACGAAGTACATAAAATTACTAGAAAAATAAATAAAACAAATAGAAAATAAAGGTTGCCTCCCACTCAAGTAGCTTTGTTTTACGTCGCTTGCTCGATTTAAACAGCCTAAGAACGCTAGTCATCGTAAATGGCCGACCAATCTATCACTCGAATGAGACGGCGGAGCATGTCAATCGCCGGGGAAGTCATACTCATCTTGTAAACCCCAGTCCTCACCAACTACATCAACACTCGAAAATGCTCACTTGCAAAGACTAGCGCTAAATCACAAGATCGGATCATTGAGAATCGTGGCACGGACGCCCAAGAGCCTCCTCAGAACTCCTCAAGAGTGAAGTCTCCACCTCCCGAACAATGGGAACAATGAGAACATAGGTGACCGCCTTGATGCGGGTACTAATGTCGAAATCTACGTGCAAAATAATGGTTCCTCCCGGTCCGTCATCTACAAAGAATGAGTGGGATCTTCCTAAGGAAAGGTAACTCCTCTGGCTGAACACCGAAATCCATATCTATAAAGCGCACTAACTGACAGATATAAACAAAAACAAAACTTAGTAAGCTAAACTTAAATACTAAAACTTAAACACTAAAACTACAAAAGCATAACAAAAACGACTAAAACTAATGATATCTAGGATGCCTCCTAGTAGCACTTTTGGTTAATGTCGTTAGCTCGACACCGTTTAAAGCTCAGCGTGGATCAGGCCATTTGACTTTTCTGCCAGCCACTACCTCGTGTAAGCTCTGATCAGTAGTGTGGCTGCAGAAACAGCATCTAACACATGGGGTAAAATCTTTAATATTTTTCCAAATACGCTTAAACTTCCCCATGGTCGACCTTTTCCTTTTCTGATTCCTCTGATGACTTTTCAGTTGACTCTCCCTCCAATACTCTTCCATATCCCAACTACCGGCTAGAACTTCTTCAGATTGACTATTACCATCATCCTCTGAAAATAGATCGGGTGAAAACACGTCCAATTCATCGACTTGTGTAGCACCACACCCGAGGATATCGAGGCAACGAACAGTCAAAGATTTTTCTTTAGGTTCACCAATGTAGTGCTTACACCTTTGACCATTCACTCGAAACGGTTTACCGCTATAACCGTGAAGTTCGAGAACGCCTCCAGGAATGATTTGCAGAATCTCGAAAGGGCCGGACCAACGTGTCCTTAACTTTCCAGGGAACAAATGTAACCTAGAATTGTATAGAAGAACTTGTTCACCGACTTGAAATTCTCTCTTCTTAATCTTAGCATCGTGGAGTAGCTTCATCTTATCTTTACTAATCCTCGCACTTTCATAGGCCCGGAGTGAAAATTGCCTAACTCATGTAATCAAGCGCTGCAATGATGTTTTCCACAAGATTGGGAATCAAAGTTCAGAAACTTTGTAGCCCAATAAGCTCTATGCTCTAACTCGACAGGCAGATGACATGGTTTTCCATAGACCATTTGATATGGAGATGTACCCATCGGGGTTTTATAGGCAGTTCTATATGCCCAAAGTACATCATCTAACTTCAAACTCCAGTCCTTTCTATGACTGTTTACCGTCTTCTCCAGGATTTTCTTGATGCTTTGGTTGCTCCTTTCAACCTGACCACTAGTCATCGGATGATATGGTGTGCCAATTTTATGACTAACACCATACTTTTCAAGGACTTTCTCTAGGGGTCGGTTGCAGAAATGCGTCCCTTCATCACTGATCAAGGCACGTGGACATCCAAACCTCACGAAGATGTTTTTCTTTAAGAATTTCATGACCGTCTTATGGTCATTGTGAGGAGTGGCTTGAGCCTCCACCCATTTTGACACGTAATCCACACAGACTAAGATGTATTTGTTACCACAAGATGATGGGAATGGTCCCATAAAATCGATACCCCATACATCAAAGACCTCGCATTCTAGGATGGGTTTCAAAGGCATGTCAAAACGCCTTGTCAGAGCACCGGTTCTCTGGCATCTATCACAAGCTTTACAGAAAGCTTATGTATCTTTAAAGATCGTAGGCCAATAGAAACCGGATTGAAATATCTTAGCAACGGTTTTCCACGGACCAAAGTGACCTCTAGTGGGTCCACTGTGGCATTGCTCAATGATAGCACGTTGCTCAGATTCAGGAACACATCTTCTAAGAAAACCGTCTTTACAGATCTTGAAAAGATAAGGTTCATCCCATACGAAATATTTCAAATCAGAGAAGAACTTTTTCTTCTCCTGATAAGACATTTCTGGGTCTAGATATCTGGCATGAAGGTAATTTACAATGGAAGAATACCATGGAACATCAGGAGGACAACCGTCTATCAACATAATGTTTTCTAGAGGAAAGTAAAGATCTATATCATCTGGATCATCCTTTTCCTCACTTAACATTCTAGAAATGTGATCAGCCACTACGTTTTCACTGCCCTTTTTTTCCTTAATTTGAACGTCAAACTCTTGTAGGGTCAGTATCCAACGTAATAGGCGCGGTTTAGCCTCTTTCTTAGTCATTAGGTACCGCAAAGCAGCGTGATCAGTCCACACAATCACTTGAGCTCCTAACAAGTAACTATGAAACTTGTCCATAGCAAAGACTACGGCCAATAGTTCCTTTTCAGTGGTCGTATAGTTAACTTGAGAGGGGTTCAATGTGGGACTGGCGTAATAGATAGGCTGGAATTTCCCTTTGATCTTTTGCCCTAGAACAGCACCAACAGCATAGTTCGATGCGTCGCACATAAGCTCAAAAGGTAGATTCCAGTCAGGCGATATAAGAATAGGAGCAGAGATTAAACGATCCTTAAGCTCCTCAAACGCTTGCTTGCAGCTCTCATCAAAATTGAACTCAACGTCTTCCTTCAGTAAAGTAGACAGGGGCTTGGCTATCTTGGAGAAGTCTTGAGTGAATCTTCTGTAGAAACCGACATGTCCAAGAAAGCCTCTAACTTCCCGCACATTCTTGGGATAGCTCATCTTCTCGATAGCTTCTACTTTTGCCCTGTCAACTTCTATACCTCTGGCGGAGATTTTGTGGCCAAGAACTATTCCCTCATCTACCATAAAATGGCACTTTTCCCAATTGAGTACTAAGTTCTTTTCCACACATCTGGATAACACTTGATCATGATTGTCAAGGCAATCATCAAAAGATTGACCAAAAACCGAAAAATCGCCCATAAAATCTCCATACACTTTTCTACAAGCCCGTCAAAGATAGCTAGCATACATCGAAATGTAGCCTGGGCATTGCAGAGACCAAATGGCATTCGCCTGTAAGCAAACGTACCATAAGGGCAGGTAAAGGTGGTCTTTTCTTGGTCAGCTGGATCAATGGGTATTTGGAAGTATCTGAATATCCATCTAGGAAACAAGAGAGAATGCGTGTCCCGCCAGACGCCGAGCATCTGGTCAATGAATGGAAGGGAAAGTGATCTTTCATGGTTACCTCATTGAGTTTTCGATAGTCGATGCAGACTCAGAATCTAGTGACAAGTCTCAATGCTATTTCCTCTCCCTTCTCATTCTTCTCAATCGTAATTCCTCCCTTCTTGGGAACTACTTGAGTCGGGGAAACCCATTCACTATCCGCAATGGCATAAATGATTCCCATGTCCAGAAGTTTAATG
Source organism: Gentiana macrophylla (assembly GCA_026214975.1). NCBI lineage: Eukaryota > Viridiplantae > Streptophyta > Magnoliopsida > Gentianales > Gentianaceae > Gentiana > Gentiana macrophylla. Next base: position 66,040,755 of record CM047805.1, read on the forward strand.
ATTTCTTTCTTAACCACCTCTTGCATATGAGGGTTGAGCCTTCTCTGGGGCTGTCTAATACATTTTGCACCCTCATTTGTCTTGATCTTGTGCATACAGATGTCCGGAGATATCCCTCTGATATCTCCTACTTGCCATCCAAAGGCTTTTTATTTTTCTTCAAGACGTTGATCAGTTTCATTTCCTCTATGCGAGAAAGCTTGGCAGATATAATCAATGGAAGCTTGTCACCTTCTCTTAAAAACACATACTTAAGATGTTTAGGCAACGGCTTCAACACTAAATCTGCAGGGGGGTCTTCTAAACTCGACTTGAGATATCCAATTTTCAACTCAATATCGCTGAGTTTACTCTGTGGTCCCACTGCCAAAGCCTCTCCTTCCAACAACTCTTCCTCAAAATCAGCTGCTAATTGATCTAGATTGAACACACCATGAGTATTTAGATTATCAACCAATCGCTCATATTCCGCTTCTACAGCCATGACTTGCTTATCCATATAATCGGTGAAATCATCTGTCATGTAATCAATGGAAAAGCCGGTTGGAGGGCCAGAGGGCACTTGAATGGACTTCAAGACATTGTAACTCACCTCTTGATCACCAACTCGGATAGTCACTTGCCCACCATCGCAATCGATGAGGGCTCTAGCTGTGGATAAGAAGGGTCTTCCAAGAATCAGGGGGACGTTTTCGTCTTTCTCCATATCTAAAACGTACCAATCGACTGGAAAGGTAAATCTATCAATCTGAACCAAAACGCCTTTCAGATCCTCAAGCTTTCTAGAAGATCTATCAATGAATTGTAGGCTCATAGTAGTGGGTTCTAGAAGGCTGTGTAAACCGAGCTGTTTGAATACATACATTGGCATAAGACTTATAGAGGCACCTAGATCACACAAAGAATTAGGGAAGACTAAACCTCCCATTAACACTGTAAGTACGAACTTGCCAGGGTCACCTCTTTTAATTGGTAAGTCTTCATAATTAATCATGGAGCAATCCTCACCCATTTGCCTTTCCATGCCTGCTAACTTCTTTTTCGAAGACACAACATCCTTAATGAATTTTGTATACTTAGGCATCTCGACCAAGACATCTGATAATGGAAGATTCACCTGAGTATTTTTCAAAAGGTTCAGCACCTTTTCGTACTTTTTGTCTTCAATCAAGGGAATGTTGCTCTTTCTCGGCGGAAATGGAAGCTTCTTAAGGTCACTCTCAGAAAAGACTTTCTTTGAGGATGCACTTACAGCCTTGTCTTCCAGATCCTTCCAACGAACAGCTTTCTCAGATTTCTTTGTAGCCAGGGGGTCAGCCTCCTGACTTTCACTTGTTTTTTCAGTCCTCAAGGGATCAGCCACTTGAGGATCTCCAACTTTTTCACCTCTCAGGGGTTCAGCCACCTGAGTTTTCTCTTGCAGTTGAGGGGAGTGTAGGTGCTCAGCTTCCCCTCCTGCCTTATCAATGGCAGGAGGGGCTAGTGGTTTCCCTGATGGGAAGGACCACTAACTTGAGTACCGCTTCTCAGATTCATTGCACTGGCCTCCTCTTTACCGTATTGAATTGATGGCACGAGGTCAAGTTACATGGGCCTTGGTTCAAGTCGGCTTGAGCAACTGACCACCCTTTGGATTCTTCTCGGTGAACTGGCGGCACCGCCTGGGGGTCTAAGCTAACTGCTCACCGATTGCCCAATTTGTCTCTCAAGATTCTTCATTGATCGACTTTGCTCCTCCAACTTAGCTTCAAGATTGTTAGATTGGGAGGGGCCTTGAAAGTTTTGGAAATTTTGAGAATAGGGCTGGCTGGGCCGACTTTGGACTGCAGAACTAGAATTGGCGGGCCAATTCTGATTGAACCTTTGTGTAGGATTGGAAAAGTTTGAATTTTGGTTCTGATTAAACCCAGGGTTTCTATTGAAATTTTGATTTGAATTAAAATTCGAATTAGGATTTAAATTTGAAGATGGATTAAACCCTTGGTTTTGAAAATTGTTCTGGCCAGAAAACTGATTGAACCTCTGATTGTTCTGGCCATAGAATGCATTTACTTCAGCATTCTGCCCGTTCATAGGACAGAACCTAGAAGTGTGCCCCACCTCGTCATAATTTCGACATGTGACTTGATTGTACCGGCCCATAATCATGAACAACATTCACTTGATAAGGTGCAGGGAATTAAATTGACATTGGCCACTCATATGACCACCGACGACGGTTTAGCTGCAATACTGTAACATGAGGGTTACGTGGAAAAGAAGAAGTTTGATTTACGGATTGGAAACTTGAGGTGTTGCCATCCGCTCGCAAAGATGGCGATCAAACTTTGCAAATTGACTTCCTCAACCTTCGGAGGAGGAGGTGCTTGGATTGCTTGATAAGAGGGGGCATAGTTATACTTTGCAATGTCCTCAAACAATGCCCATCCCTCTTCAGGCATTTTCTTCAGAAATGCCCCACCCGAAGAACTATTGACCATGCCTTTTGTAAGCTCGGTCAATCCACTGAAGAATGTGTTGACTTGCCTTTCCATGGGCAAGCCATGGTGGGGACACTTTCTAAGAAGAGACTTGAATCTCTTCCAACATTCGAAGAAGGATTCATTCTCTTTCTGATAGAAAGTGAATATTTCATTTAAGCACTGGGCAGTCTTGGAAGGTGGAAAATATTGACTCAAGAACTCCTTTTCGAGTTCTGCCCAGGTGGTGATAGATTCAGACGGGAGAGAGGTGTACCACTCTTTAGCCTCTCCTTTCAGCGAAAATGGAAAAAGTTTTAGCTTGATAGCATCCTCACTCACTCCTTGGATGCGTGTAGTACCGCATATCTCTAAGAACGTATGTAAGTGGGTATGCGGATTCTCTGATTGATAGCCGTGAAAAATTGATGCGTGCTGCATCATCTGGATAAGTCCTGGCTTTAGCTCAAAGGTGTGTGCGGTAATGGCTGGGATAACAATAGCCGGGTTGACTTTGACTTCGCCTGGCATGGCGCGAGTCCGCCAACGGCGTCTATTATTAGCGCCATTATCACAAAATCGATGATTTCCTTTGCTAGTTGATCTTCAATATCTTGCTCGGCTCGTCGCGAAACGCAGAACGGAAAATCCGCCTGCTTGGCTAGACTACGGTTCGCTCGGGGTCAGGGGTGTATAACAACGGTCCCTTTTGACTCCGAGTTTGCATAAACCGGACCAAAAACAAGTGAAACGAAGCCTAAAAGCTGAGAAATTAAAAGCCCAGACTAAAAATTAAAAACCTAAAGAACAGAAAGGGAAAAGAAAAGAAAAGAAAAGAAAAGAAACAAGATTATTAAGGAAAAGACAAAACAGACGGGCGTCCAAAGGCTTGGACGGGCGTCTGCTCAACTTTTGAACTAGACGGGCGTTTAGGGGTCCAAACGCTCGTCTGAAAGGCAGAATACTTGAACGGGCGTCCAAATTTTATGGACGCTCGTCTAAGTAAAAGAAAACAGAACAGAATTGGAAATCTTCCAGCAGACGGACGTCCGATATCCCAGACGCTCGTTTGATAGCGGGAAAATTAGAACAGGAACAGGAAATTTGCAGAAAAATAACAGAAAAAGGGAAACGAAAGGATAGAAACAGAAACAGAGAGAGGAAAATAGAGGGGAGAACTAATCACAAGAGAACCTTAAACCCTAAACTAAAACCCTAATTAACTAATTACCTAAACGATTATCAACTAAAAACAAGAATTTAAAATGAAATAAAAACAGGAAAAACAAAAACAGACAGAAAAACGAAAAAAAATAAATAAAAACAAAAACTAGACAACCGTCCGGTTCCCCGGAAACGGCGCCAAAAACTTGTCACGGATTTTATCAACACAAAACAAACAAGTAATAATCCGGTTAACCTCAAGTATAAGTATCGTAGTAATAGTGGTTAATGCCGGTCGATCTTACGGGAATCTGGCGATTGCTAACCCTAGTTTTTGTTTAACTAAGTCATGTCACTAAACTAATCTAAACAAGTGCATAAAACCAAACAAAACAGAAAATAAAACTAGGCAGAGGATATAATCCAAAGCTAGGAAGGATACGGGCTGCGAACCAATTCAATACTAAACTAAACTAAGAAGCAAATAAGAGTAAACTAACTAAACAAATTCAAGTTTTAAGGATTAAATCAAGTTTATAACGAGCAAACGAGGATTGATCCACCTATCCAACAAGAATTGATTTCCTATCTCGATTATATTGCGGTTTTTATCTAGGTTGTGATTCACCTTATCTAATTATGAACCCTAATTCCTTAGAAAGTTCATCTATTAATCTATTATCTTCCGATGTAAGATTAACGCGTTTTCTAACCAAAGGTGCAAACTTTATGTTTATTATCTAGCAATTAAACCTATTAACTTCCGTTATGATAGATTCGAATTACTATTCTTATTCATGATGATCTAGGGTTTATTAAGATTTCCATCAACAATAAACAATCACACATGCATATCTTCCGATATAAAAGCAATTAAACGTAATAAACATGAATAAGAAACAACCTTTAAATAAAAACTCACAAGACAATCGCAGTAAAACGAAATCAACAACCGTTGGATGGCTTCACAATACTCGCTTGATGAAGCTTTTAGCCTCTCGAACATCCTCAAGAACTCAAATTTGCATAAATAAATTGCATAGAAAGTAACTAGTTTTAATCTAAACTAAAGTGCATAAAACTGGAACAAAAGGGAGAAAACGCAGCCTAAAGCCGCCCTAGGTTTAGGGTTTTGAATAATGAGTGTATGGTCCCTTTAGGGTGGAGAAACAACCGACTATTTATAGATTTTAAAGTCGGTTCAAAGAAAGTCGGCTACCGGACGCCCGTCTGGTAAGGGTGAACGCCCGTCCATTCTTCAGTTTAACTTCGAATCGGGCCGAGTCACGACCAAACGCTCGTCCATCCAGCGTCCACTCCAACGTCCAAACTTCCTGAATCAACTTCCCATCCTTGGACGCTCGTTCACTTCCATCAGACGCCCGTCCACTGGACGGGACCTGGACGCCAGTTCAATATGATTGAATTTCGATTTCTTGATCTCTATCTCTTTTCTTCTTGTCAATTCCTTCATTATCTCTTTTAATCATCATATATTTCGACTCTTATCTCTTTTTGATCATCATTTGAGCATCAAACACGTACCTATAACACATAAAAACATCGCAAAACGTAATAATGTCCAAATAATCATAAAATCATAATTAAAACACATAAATTAACCTATTTTGCGATTAACTCTTTTAAAATATCATTTACTCAATATTTCCATTAAACACTTGTTTCTTATGCAAATTAATACAGATATGAGGGAAATTAACATAGAATATAGCCTTATAAATCGTGTAAAATCACCCTTAACAGTTCTGAAGATTCAATTCAATATCAGGAGTGGATTGACACTCAGGACACCCTATCAAAATCTGCTGAAACCTTACAGATGGTTGCTGATGCTGGAGGATGTTTGGAGGAAAACTTGGCTATATTTCCTTTCATTTTTGTGGAAGAGAGGGTCCTACTCACTGAGGCACAGAAAGTGATTGGATAGAGATTAGATATGGTAATGGGTGTGGAAGATTCACCATTACATTTTGAGGAGGTTCAGGCTGCTGAGGTTCAAACATCACCTGAACAAAGGTCGGAACAGGTGGTACAGGTTGCTGAGGACCAAACAGCACCTGGACAAAGGTTGGAACTCTCAATGGGTTTGGAGGAAACCCCTGCTGTTGTTGGAGAACATGCTGCTGTAGTGGAGCCTGCTGGAGTAAAGGCCACTGAAGGCAAAGACAGTCAGCAGATTGTTGTTATTGATGAGGATGAACAGCTGCTGGACTATGACTACAGTGATGAGGAGTTTCAAATGCCTGAGAAAGAACCAATAGATGTTGAACCTCAACAGGCATTTGTACCAATTTTTTAGGAGCCTGCCCTAGATCCAGTTCTGGAAGAGTTTCATGGACCTAACCCTGCTTGAAAGGATATGAGCTAGGCCATGGTTATCGCGTGATGAGGGCACAATACAATGTAGAAGAACTCGCTTGATGAAGCTGGATATATGGTCGAGGAATGATCGTGGGGTACCAAAGACAAGTGTTGGAAGAGTTGAGGGCTGTCAGAAGTGACATTGCAAGGTTAAGAACTCAACTTGACAGGCTAGAGCAAAGATTTGAAGATTTGATGAATCAAGTGGAAAATAGAGGGAGAACCACTGAGACTGTTGCTTTCAGTATTACCTCCACTCAAAATGCTCTTGCTGACCTTGCTCTGGATGTAAAGGGAATTATACAAGGTAATACATTGAAGGAGAAGTTTCTGAAAGACCAATTTGAATCCATTCACCAGAAACTTGATAAACTTGCTGAGGCACCTAAGCCTGCTGTGGCTGAGCCTGCTGGAACACTTCACCATGTTGGATTGGATCCTAAGCTTACTGAGAGGATCAATCTATTAGAACAAACAATGGAAGGAAGAATCACAGCAGTTGACACTAGAACAGAAATTGTGGAAGGTCAACTGAATAATCTAGTGATCACACAGGAGAGTGTTCATGGCCTGCTGTCCCGTTTTGTTGATGATGTCAATAAGGGGGAAGAGAGCCAAACAGCAGTAGCAAAAGAGGCTGCTAGGATTTATGCACAAAAGAAATGGGAAGCTGACACCAATGCATACAGAGAACCTGCACATGGCATACTTCCACTTATTGATGATCTTTTTAAAGAATATAAGAAGCTTTACTACAACAAGAGAAGACCTTACCATGACAAGGGTTTCCATGAGGGACTAAATTCCTTTTTGGGACTTAAGTTTTGGGAAGCAAGGGTCAAAGCTTTAAGATCTTCACATAGAGGTGGAAGAGGTGGTAGATGTTAGGTGTGATGCCCGAAAGATAATTTTGTAATTATTTTATTTAATGAATGAATTGACATTATTATTCATATTTATTATTTTCATATTCACCAATGTGACAATAGTATTTACACTATAGAAAACCCAAAAGTATATCGTTTATGTAATCACTTAACTCAGTGTATGGGATATACACGGGAGGATTGAGTTAGTGAAGATGTACTTAAAATACAATTAGCCCGTAGTGAAGTTAATCGAGAGTATCGGGTCTCTCCTTTAACGTGCTATTAATGCGCCCAGAACACAATAGGTGTGATTGCCTTATCCGGACTTTCGGTTAAGAGAACCTAGTGGGGCATTTATATGTGATAGATATATCATATATGGCTGGACCGATTTGATTAGAGGAAGTCCCCTTGTTCCTTATCCTATACTTTTTTTAAATGAATTTCGGATTCTATCCTTGAATATCACAGGAAAATTTATTTTTCTGTTTTTCAGATTCATTGAAGCAAATGGATTCACTTTCAACTCGATATATTTTTGCCTCATAGAAAGTGAATATGACATTTGTAGTAAGAATCCGAGACTCGGACTTTTGTTTGATAAAGTCAGAACCACTAAGAAATGCTGAAAATGTATAAGTAACACGTCTTAAACTATTATAGGTAAAAGGTTTCCGTATTAAGATAAACAACCTTTCAATATCTATTAATTAGTGCATATATCCTAGAGAAAAGACCTCACGATCGCTAAGGGTGACTCCTATCTCCCGGTCTAGGAAAACTATCTCAAAGGAACAATGACTAGTTTCCTTTCAATCGGGAAAGGGTATTAGATTTGAAGGGGTAACATAGCTTGTTCGCCATACCTTCGGGGTCTAGTGAGAGATACAAGCTAGTGGGAGATTTTTGAGTGGTGACATTCTGCCTGATAACTACTCAAAACGCTAGTTAGTTTATCGAAAGAATACGAGGAGGAGTCTCTGATTTTAGCAGAGAATAGAGTATTCCATACTCAGAAATAGGCTATCGCATAGTCTTGGGACTGATGCTCGGCCTGCCTCCTAATGGAATGTTTCTCACTGAGGAAGAAACCATAAACTTGCCCTATATAGTTATTGATATGCTACAATACACTGCTAAACTCGATTAAGATAATTCGTTGCAAAATGACAGTTAACATTATTATGTAAACCGAGAAGTCTACCTAGAAGATGCTAGTGAATTTATGGATAAGGAGTGAATTCAGTTCACACCACTTCCGTAAATGTAGGCATTTAGCATTTAATGCTTAAAGGTAGGATCGAGATTTTATGCATACGCTCGGATTGTGAATGTTCGTGAAATATCTTAATGAGACGAGTAAAGGTTGGTTATAAGATTCTTGAGATCGTAAAGTGACGGTTGAATGTCACAAGCCTTCGATAGAATCTATAAGTAATGTGACCTTTAAACCTGGAGTACGGTTACCCAAAGGTAGTTACTATCTCGATTTAATCGGACCACGCCCAACATCGCTTGTTGGTGAGTACATCGATAAATACTACTAGATAAGAATATCAATCCACCCAAGACACGGTGGGAGTATGGTTTAACCATTGACCCATTGTGGTTTTGTGGACTTTACTGATCTCTTTGGGGTGATTGATAACCTATGGCCCTTGGTGGGTCAGATAGATTCTCGATCATGAGGTTGGTTCAAAACCTTATCCCTCGTGAATGGAGTTTTGGTACTCCAATTGCATTCACCTCTTGTAGAACCACCCGAGTGTCTCAAGCCCAAAGTGGGAGTAATTGGTCCTACGCCTAAAAGAGTCGAATGAATAGGAAAGTTTAACTTTCAAAGACAAAGTCGAGTGGTCTAGGGTGATTCCTAAAAAGTATAGAGTTAACTGCACTAGAACTCTCTCACCACTCGCCTTGCTAGATTTCGTTAGAAAGCGTAAAATAGGGGTGATTCTCGAGACATTCTTGCCGTGAAACGGAGTCTGGATTCATTCGGAACAGAAGGGTCTTGGTTAGAACAAACCGAAAGGTGGCAGCCGGGGCTTATATCCTTTGTGGATTTAAGAGAACCTCTCGGTCATTTAAAGTCACATGTTTTAAAATATGTGGACTTGACCAGAATATTGATAAGTCTTTAGTAGACTGGATATCAATATTGGTAAAGTAGTAGTATTAGTGTTCATGAATGATAACATCGAAACGGTTGGAAACAACATGTGTGTGCTATCCAAGTTGGAAATCGACAGCCAAGATTCTCTTGATGAGAGAATTGACTATATTCTAAGAATCGATTCGGTCAAATTCACAAGAATGAGTCATTGGCTATCCCACCTATCTTATTGAATAAGATGATTATGCATATATGTATGCAACATTCATAGAGAGTAGTCCTACCCTACCTCTCAGGAATGATTCTCTAAATCTTCGGATAAAGAGAAAATGGGATAGAGTCTCTCTTGGATAACGGCAAGTCAGGTTATCACAAGTTAATAGTAATCGAATCTTGGATTTGAGCAATACGTAGCGGTTTAGTACGTCCTAAAATATCTTTAGTTAACGAGGAATCATATGCTTGTATATTCAGGTGCAAACTTGAATATGGTTGACTACACGATTTCGACTTCTAGTCGATTAAGGATGATCATTAAGTTGATCTCGGCTCCTGTTTACTCATAGTGCTTAGAATTTCCTTTTGGGTCCGGGGAGTAATTCTGTGTCCGATAAGCCGATATCACTTCATTCTCAAAACAAGAAGAGATAGCTTAGAAGAATCTTCTCGGTCACAAGAAGTCAAAAGCATATTGAGAGAGAGTACCGCTCGATTGGAAGGACCGACAACGTTTCAATCCTAAAGATCGCCTCGAGTCGACAACCTAACTAATCGGTGTACCAAGTCGAGTGCTTGGAGGGTACGGCATTAATGGATATGTCTCATCCGCTTTTAGAGCAAGTGGGAGAGTGTTGTGAATAAGATGAGAAAGGGTGCTGCTCAAAACAATCGTTGCTTGTCATTTCATGCAAGTGGGAGATTGTTAGGTGTAGTGCCCGAAAGACAATTTGTGTAATTGTTTTTAATTATGGATGACAGAATTTATCTCACCTTAGTTACTTGCTTTGTGCTTGTAAAGGATACACTGCTGCAAACCCTAAGTATATCAGTATGTAACCGCTTAACTTAGTGTATGGATTACACGTGAGGATTGAGTTAGTGGTGGTATACTTAAACTGTTAGTCCGTGGTGAACTTAATCGAGTTTAGGGTCTCTTGATTAAAACACCAATAATGCGCCTAACACCTTAGGGTGTGATAGTCTTATCCGGACTGTCGGTAGAGGGTACCTACGTGGGGCATTTATATATGATGGCATTCATATAGATCGACCGATTTAATCGTAATTTCTCGATATAATTCCGTAATCGAGGAATCTTATTAAATCATTAGATGATCATTTATGGATCAACCTTAATCCTGAGGTGATCACAGGGTGCTGCTTGTCCCGGGGTAGTGCTTGATGTGTTTGTTACGGTTCACTTAGATATGTGTTCCTAGCCACTTCTCATTGGCACTATCTCCAGATGAGTGAGTAGTTCTGATTTTCACAGACATGGAATCCATTCCTTCCTGCGGGAAGTAGAGAGACAGTCCCCTTGTTTGTTAGCCTTAAGAAAGTGATCGATCCCGGGAGTTCACATTTGACTAATTGATCACTAGTCAGATATGTGAACTAATTGATCATCAGGGGGTTGATGTTAAATAAGGATAAGATATTCTGAGTTGGTTTCACGGAGACTTCCCACTCATAATGGACAGTCTATGGAGGGTTAATCCGTATGTAATGATTCTATCAATGGACGCTTATTCACTCTATGGGTTGAGTATAAATATACATCCATAATCAGTAGAGTTCAGTTTCGGGTTTATGGTGGCGTAATCCCGGAATTAATAATTAATGTACTTATTCGGTTCGATGAATAATTAATTATTGGAGCTACTGGTTATAGGTCCATGGTCCCCGATGTGGCTTCTGTAATTCGGACTAATCATCTTGTTATTTGGGCCTCAGTGATAATTAATTGGATGGCCTAATTAATTGATATGCATGGATATTATTTAGTTGGGCTAAATAATATAATACATATAAAAGACATTTTATGTGGGCTTTTTGACCCTAAAGGTGGCGCCAATAATGTTGAATAATTAGAGGGAAATTAGTTTTCTTGTATAATTATTTGACATGTGATTTATCTTTTATTTGTTAAATGATAATTCATGGAATCATAGATAATAATATGATTTATCCTAATTTGTTTGGGATAATTATTTTATTTATCTTTTATTTGGAAAAAGGATTAATGTAATAATCTCTTAATTATTTAATCCTTGGAGGACAAGGATTACTCTACTATATAAAGAGAGTTCTCCCAAGCCTTAAAAAATGGCATAATTTTGACCACCATCAAATAATAGAGAAAAAAAAGTTAGTTTTCTTTTCTTGGGTTTTAGAAGAAGAAAAAAAACTCTACGTTTTTCTTGGTGTTGCATATCGAGAAGGTTCGTGTATCAAGAAGGGTGTCCACCAACCGCCGTTTGGAGAACACATTGGAAGATCTTGGCTTCTCTTCCTACTATTGGTAACATAATCTTAACCCTCTTGTAGTAGTTTGAGTTCTTTAATTATGTATTGTGGTATATAAATCGTGATCCATCCGCTGCGCGTAGATCTAACTCGCTTAGATCTAAGAACCTGCATCCTTCATTTGACTCGGTCGAAATTCATTAGGATCAGTCATTGGTTTCCCATCCATCTTATTGGTTAAGATGATGCATCTGTTTATGCAACATTCAACGAGGAAGTTCTACCTTATGCCTCAGGAATGACTCTCTAAATCTTCGGATCAAGAGAAATGGGATAGATTCTCTTTCTAGTAAGAGATGGTCAGGTTATTGAACATCAACTTTGATCGAATCTTAGATTCGGCGGTTAATACAGCAATTTTAGTATGTCCTTTAGTATCTTGCAGAGAACGAGGAATAATATTCGGACATATTCATATGTGAACTTGGATATGTGTGATACACTGATTTTGACTTTAAGTCAGATTGAGGATGATCGTTAAGTCGATCTCGGGCTCAGTGTTTACTCTTGTGTTGAAACGATTGCCTGGAGGAATCCAGCAACGCCAACTCGACTTTAACTAGTTGGTTGATTATCGGCTTTTGTAGTAGCTAGAGAGGCGATATAGCTTAAGGATTTCCTTTTCATATCTGGGAGTGATTCTAGATTTGGAAGCCGATACCACATCATTGTGCAAACGATGAAGGGGTAGCTTATAAGGATTTTCGAAATCACTAGAGGTCAAAAGCATATTAAGAAGGTACCACATGATTAGATGGACCGTAACGTTTCGATTCTACGGATCGCCCTCGAGCCGACAACCTGACTAATCATTAAGACCCATGATATTTAGATGTAGGTACTCCCGAGTCATCGACCTATCTCTACGACAAAGACACTCGGAGTGTACTTTGTCATCTGCAATGGTTATGATATGCTTAATGGGTACTAGAATACAGATGGGTCTCCATTGCTTTAGAGCAAGTGGGAGATGTAGTTTGTTGTAGTTTAAATAATAGGGTGTGCTCTAAAACAATTAATCACATGCTTTCGTGCAAGTGGGAGATTGTTAGGTGTGATGCTCGAAAGACAATTTTGTAATTGTTTTATTTAATGAATGAATTGACATTATTATTCATATTTATTATTTTCATATTCACCGACGTGACAATAGTATTTACACTACAGAAAATCCAAAAGTATATCGTTTATGTAATCACTTAACTCAGTGTATGGGATATACACGGGAGGATTGAGTTAGTGAAGATGTACTTAAAATACAATTAGCCCGTAGTGAAGTTAATCGAGAGTATCGGGTCTCTCCTTTAACGTGCTATTAATGCGCCCAGAACACAATAGGTGTGATTGTCTTATCCGAACTTTTAGTTAAGAGAACTTAGTGGGGCATTTATATGTGATAGATATATATCATATGTATTGGACGGATTTGATTAGAGTTCACGATATAATTCCGTAATCGAGAAGTCTTATCGAATCAATCGATGATCATATTTATGGATATATCTTAATCCTGAGGTGATCACAGTCAACTGCTTGAATCAGTATGAGGTTTGACTTGACGGTTAAGGATTACACTGAGTCTATGATTTGAATTACCCCATCTTGGCATTATACTAGATTGAGTGAGTAGTCTGTGTTATCACAGATACGGAATCCATTCCTTCCATTTCTGGAAGTAGATAGACAGTTCCCTTATTTGTTAATCGTAGAAACTGATCGATCCATGGAGTTCATATTACACTGATTAGCTACCAGTGAGTTGTATGAATTAATTGATCACTAGGGGTTAATGGTAAATATGAATAAGAGGTTCTAAAAAGGGTTAACGGTAACTTCCCGATTTAGAATGAACAGTCTATGGAGGATTAATCCATATGTAATGATTATATCAATGGATGCTTATTATCATTCTCGTGAGGAGATTAATATAATCTCATAATCGGAGGAGTGCAGTCACGGGATTATGGTGGCATATTCCTGTGATTGATTTATCGAATATAATTATTCTGTTCGTAAGATAATTATTTATTTGATTTATCGGAGCCGCTGATTATTAGTCCATGGTGCCCGATGTGCCTCCAATATAGCATAGCTATTCTCGGATGTCGAATCCTAATAATATTAATTTAATTCTTATTGGAATTTAATTAAAACGATATGTGAATTAATTGTTTAGTGGACTATTAAATTAGTTGGGCTAAATAATTAAATATGTGAAAAAGACATTTTTCATAATCTTGGCCAAAATTAGTGTAATGGCCGAAAATTCATATTGACTAGGTCAATAAGAGAATTTTCGGCCCCAAGCTTGTTTTAGGAAACAAGAAATTAGTTTTCTTGTGAATTAATAAGACATGTGCACAAAATATTTATTGGATAAATATTTATGGTAAGAAATAAAGATAAATATTATTCTAGATTTGTTCTAGAATATTATGGGATTATCTTTTATTTATTGGATTTATTTATTTGCAAAATAAAATCCTTGAAGGACAAGGATTACTCTCCTATATAAAGAGAGTTCTCCCAAGCCTAAAACACACTAGTTGATTTCGACTTCTACCTCTTAGAGAGGAGAAGGAAAATTTCGGCCAAGGGGAAAAGGGAGGAAAATCTTGGAGGTTTTCCGGGTAGCATATCGGGAGGATTCGAGACGAGGATTTCCTTCCACCGGGAGTTGCTCGGATCACACGTACGGAAGATCGTGGTGCTCTTCACACCATATATTGTTCTTCGTATTGCGGTTCTTCAACTTGGATTTTGAGATCCAAGAGGTATGTTCTACAACCCCCTTGTAGAGTAGATCTAGTTATTTTATTACGTGTAAATTATAGATCTAGATCCTTATATCGCTTCCGTCGCGGATGATATTACTAACAGTAGAGGTGGAAGGAGTCTGCCTACTATATCAGCTAAAGATTCACTGAATGAATTCAAGGAATTATACATGCGTTTAGGCTTCAGAGTACATCAGATCAACCTTACTCTACCTGAGGCATGGAAATGGTGGAATGAAGTGAATCCCCCTATTGATTTTTCTCTTATTGAAAATGAATGGATGAGACAAATGGTTAGAGAAATAAGGGAATATCATGAGCAGCAAGAGAAGGAAAGACAAGAAAGAGAAAGAAGAAACTAGACCAGCATACTTACACTTGCATTTTTTTTTTGTTGATTCTAGACTGTAATACTTTTGAACAAATATGACTATAATGAGAAATGACTGAATTTGTTCTGTTTTTGTTTTTACTCTTTTTGCTTTGCTGTAGGGAGGGTATTGGCATCATCACCAAAAAGGGGGAAATTCTTGGACTTATTTTATGTTTTAGTGATGAGTGCCAGACTAGCTGTTATAGAGCAAAGGAAAAAAGATCTCTAGATCAAATGTATAGGCTTACTAGAGTTTGATCTTTGTATAGGTTTGATCAAACAAGATCAGAAAAGGTCGGTGACTTTCATCAATGAGACTGCCTAGATCAAACAGGTACCCGAGTCAAGAGACTAGTTTAGAAACTCGCCAAGATCAAGGCTGAGGGTTCAAACTCAGTTATTGAAGGCTAAGGGATCAAACTTAGTATTTAAAGTCAAGGATATGAAATAAGAATTTAGGGAAGTTTATGATGACCTAAACTGATTTCATATACCTTGTGTACAAGGTCTAAGTTGCATAAGTTAAGTGGTGATTGGAACTTAGTTATAATTAAAATGGTGTAATCTAACTTCATAATAAAAAGTTAGATATAAGAGAAGTCAGCTGCAGTGTTTCAGCAACTTTGGATTAGCTGACATAGGAACCTGTTGAACATATATTTCGATTTAATCAAAGGTTGCTTTGGAAGATTACAAAGAAAAGGACAGATAACAACTCTTTATTTTATCAACAAATCAATGGCTAATATTAAAGGGACGTTGGAAAGAAACAGAGGTTTATCCAATGGATACAAGTCAAAGGGTGAACAGTCTGAAAACTATCAAAAAGTAATCTGACAGTGTCAGTACTATGTACGGGGACAGAAAGCATGTCAAGATGGGACAAATCTGAAACGGATATGTTTGAATTTCAAACATAAGTCACAAGGATTCTCACCTATAAATAGAGGACTCCTAATTCAGATACAGATGATGATTTTTGAGAGAAAACCAACAGATAATCTTGAGCTTCAGATTCTTATCAAGAAATCACCCTGCTGACCCTACTGAGCTTAAAGCTACTGATCCAGAAAACTTCTTCAAGTGTAATATGTTATCAAGCTACATCAAGTTTACACTCTTGAAGAATCCAAGCTGCTGATCATATCATCCTGATCAAGCTGTTGAAGGCTGAATCACTTATTTGATTCAAACTTTCTTTTATAAGAAATCTACTGAAGACAGTGAAGCATCTTTGGGTATCAAGGACTGTTGTTTGTGGTGGAGCTGGTGAAGAGGCAATTATACCCTTCAAGGACCAGTGGAAGACTTTGGAGCAGCAATCTTACCTGTTCCAAGTGTTCAGTTTGTGAAGCCATAGCTATTGGTGAAGGACAAACAACTTAGGGATTTTTGTAACTGCTTCCTCAAGGATCTCTAGTGAATTACCTCCAACATCACAGGAGAAGAGTGGACTGACAGGATTACACCACCTGTAACCACTATAAAAATTGCCTACTTACTTTCTGCATTAGTATATTTGGCACATCAACCTACTGAACTTGCAACTGAATCACACACAAACACTACTGAGTATCTAATACTTGGTATCTTATTATAACAACAAGTAATAAGGCTTAATTTAAATATATTCCACGCAAAGCAAATTCAAGAAAGTTAGTAGTCAAAGAAACTCATCGAGTGTCAAGAAAGTTATCGAGCAATCACAGAGCTGTTTGAAGTTCTTTGAGTTTGTTAACTCCAAAAGTTTTAAGTGTTAAGTTTATTCACCCCCCCCCCCCTCTAAACTTAACCAAAGCCTTTTCAAGGGACCAACACCCTTATTTGTTAATCCTAGAAACTGATCAATCCACGGAGTTCATATTATATTAGTTATGAACTAATTGATCACTAGGGGTTAATGGTAAATAAGGATAAGAGGTTTCGAGAAGGGTTTAGGGAGATATCCCGAATCGAAACGAACAGTCTATGGAGGATTTATCCGTATGTAATGATTATATCAGTGGACGCTTATCAACTCATAGTTGAGCATAAGTTATCTATATTCGATGAGTTCGGGCCGGGTTTATGGTGGTGTAATCCCAGAATTAATAGATTGAATATAATTGTTCGGTCTGACGAATAATTTTATTTAAGTTATTGTAGCTACTGAATATGGGTCCATGGTCCCCGACGTGGCTCCTAATATAGCATATGTTTTCTCGTCGTTTCACCTCAATTAATATTAAATAGTTGGATTAGACTATTTAATAGATATGTGGATTAATTGTTTAGTTGGACTAGATAATTAAATACAAGGAAAATACTTTTTTCGTGGACTCGACCCAAAATGGTGAAAAATGTGTGCGACCCCTTTTGACCTAAGGTTTGGCCGCATTTTTGGTTTTATTATTTGTTGGAAAATTGGTTTTCTGGATAAATAATAAGACATGAGGTTAAATTATTTATTGGTTAAATAATTTAAGGAAAAGAATATCTCTTATATATCATAATTAATTTTAGAATATACTAGATATATCTTTTAAGGAAAAAGGATTAATTTGATTGATTTTGTATTAATTAATTAAATCCTTGGAGGACAAGGATTACTCTCCTATATAAAGAGAGTTCTCCCAAGCCATATATCATATCACAAATTTCGAGTTATTGGGTAGTATTATGGCTTAGATGTTTCGGCCAAATACTATGGGTTCGAGTTTTAGAAAACTTCGGGTTTTCTAAGGTAGCATATCGATCGAGGAGGTCCGGCGGCTTGAAACACCATCCACCTGGTGGTGCTTGAAGACATATGTTGGAAGACTTTGGCTTCTCAACTAGGATCTCAACTAGCTTGGATTGACCTTTCGTTCCTGGCGTTTTTGCACCATAAAAAGGTTGGTAATCTAAACCCCCTCATAGGTTTAGATCTATTATTTTATATATTTTGGTTGACTAGATCTAAATCTTATTCTTTCCGCTGCGTAATCGGGTGGATCTATGATCCATCCAGTGATATTACATCCTACAGTTTCCTGGCTGTTTCGATTTTTCTCTTGCATCATTATCGCCCCATTCTAAGGGATTTTCTGGTCTTTTCTTTCCCAGTTTCTGGGTTTCTTGCATTTGATTGTGAAATGAAAAGACTGGGTGTCGAGACGAGTATGACTGTCTCAGCCGGACTTCAGTTGTCTTGGGTGATGGCTTATCCGCCTCGTCCTTTTCTTTTTGCAGGATGCCTGGTAGCCATTGGCCTGGAAGCGATGATGATGACGATGTTCACGGCTACGCTTCCAAAGAGGCCGAAGAGGTGAGCACTAGCTCCAATGAGGGTGAAGAGGGCGAGAGTACCGAGGATGACATGGTGTTGGCAGAATTGGCTCCACCACAATCCGTCCACCCAAAGTCGTTGTTTTCAAGCCGCCGAGAGGTCGGTCTGCCTCGTCGACCGCGGCTCCTGTAGAGTCAAAAAAGAAGTTTGGGAAGGAGGCCGCCAGGGCCAAAGGTTCTTCATCCAATATGGCGGCGTCTGGGCCTAAAAATCCATACGAAAGGGGAAATCCGGCGATGATGAGGATGACCCCAAAGACGGCAACAAGACTCCCAAGCCGCAAAACCCAGAGGCGGTTCAAGAAGATGAAAAGATCGACGCCCTCGACAAGCAGATAGAGTCGGATTGGGTAGTGGTTCAGCCTCGCCTTGGGGACCCCAAACTTCTCTCCGAGTTTAACATATCCTCCGATTATCTTTTCTCCAGCTTCAAGAAGGTTGCAAACTGGGCCGGTCGAAGATTGAAGAAAGATGGTCTGGTCCTGTTTTATGATCATTTCATAACAGGCCTTAGGCCGCCTTTTGAGCCATTTTTTGTCAACATGATGTGGAGTCTAGCGGCCCTCCCATGTGATTTCACCCCTAGGGCCGTCAGGGTTATGATGGCATTTGTCGTACTTTGCCGCATCCTGGGCTACGAACCTTCCCTCAAGGTTTTCTTGAAATTTTACATCTTCAGCAAAGAGACCACAAATACGGCGGACTCAAGTAATTTCCTTTTGACCAGAGCGAAAAATGCAGGTGGTTCTATTGGACTTCGAATAAAGTCCGGGGTTGGTATACGAGGCATGATGGTCGAGTCGATGTCGGGGTGGCCGTTTCCGAAGTTCAAGGAGCACCCAAAAATTGTCAACAAAATCGTCGTGTCTAAGAATCTTGATCACATCGAGGAGGAGCTTCTTGGTAAGATTCATGAATTCCTCGACTGGGATGAGGAGAGTGAGACTCTGAAAAGAACCTTCAGTTGAAGGAGCTTGATTGATCTTAAGGCTTCGTTTTGTTCCGTAGCCGGGATCCCTGGGCCGATCATTGCTCAGCCTGTGGTGAAAGTGTCCACTCTAGGTACCTATGAGGATTGGCACGCCGAGTGTCACTTAGGGAAATGTTTCTTACCAAATGTCCGACATGCAAAGGGATCGAGTGTCACGGATTTTATTAACACAAAACAAACAAGTAATAATCCGGTTAACCTCAAGTATAAGGATCGTAGTAATAATGGTTAATGCCGGGTCGATCTTACGGGGAACTGGCGATTGCTAACCCAAGTTTTTGTCTAACCTAAACGATGTCACAAAACTAAACTAAACAGTGAATAAAGTTAAACAAAACCGAAAATAAAACTAGACGGAGGATATAATCCAAAGCTAGGAAGAATACGGGTTGCGAACCTTTAACTAAACTAATCTAAGATGCAAATAAAAGTAAACTAACTAAACAAATTCAAGTTTTTTTAGGATTTAAATGTTTAACGAACAAACGAATTGATCCACCTATCCAACAAGCATTGATTTCCTATCTCGATTATATCGTGGTTTTTATCTAAGTTGTGATTCACCTCATCTAAATATGAACCCTAATTCCTTAGAAAGTTCATCTATTAATCCATTATCTTCCAATGCGAGATTAACGCGTTTTCTAACCAAAGGTGTAAACTCTACGTTTATAATCTAGCAATTAAACCTATTTACTTCCGTTAAGATAGATTCAAATACTATTCCAATTCATGGTGATCTAAGGTTTATAGAGATTTCCATCAATAATAAACAATCGACACATGCATATCTTCCAATATAAGAGCAATTAAACATAATAAACATGAATAAAGAAACAACCTTTAATAAAAACTCACAGTATAATCGATGAAAACGAAATCAACAATTGTTGGATGGCTTCACAATACTCGTTTGATGAAGCTTTTAGCTTCTGAACATCCTCAGCAACACAAAATTGCAGAAACAGTGCATAAAAAGTAGCTAATTTAATCTAGATCTAAAGTGCATAAAACTGGAATAAAAGGAAGAAAAACACAGCCTAAAGCCGCCCCTAGGTTTAGGGTTTCGAATAATGTGTATATTGTCTCTCATATGTGGATAAAACAGCTGCTATATATAGATATTGAAGTCGGTTCAAAGAAAGTCGGTCGACGGACGCCGTCCGCTCTAGTGAACTCCCGCCCGATAGATCTCGATCGCTGCAGACGCCCGCTCGATGGCGCCCAAACTCTCAGATCAAAATCACACCACCGACGCCTCGTCATGATCAAACGCCCGCCCACTGCGGGACGGGACTCAACGCTGCTCAGGATGATCAAATTTTGATTTCTTGATCTTTATCTCTTTTTTCTCTATCTCATTCCTCCATTATCTCTTTTATCATCAATTAGCTCGAACTTAATCAACTTTTGATCATCTCTTGAGCCTCAAACATGTATCTATAACACATAAAAATATCGCAAAATGTAATAATGTCCAAATAATCATAAAATCATATTAAAAGCACCAAAATCAACCAATTTTGCGAATAACTTATTTAAAACCTCATTTACTCAATATTTCCGTTAAACACTCGTTTCTTATGCAATTTAATACAAATACGGGGGAAAATATCATAGAATATAGCGTTATAAATCGTATAAATTCACCCTTAACAACTCCCCCACACTTAAGCTTTTGCTCGTCCCGAGCAAAACAAATCGAAAATTAAGGCTCGAGACAAAAACAGACATCTAAACAATATAGCATAGATCAATAAATCAGAGGTTCACCAGTGTGTGTGTGCAAAACCATAGAAAACTTCCACTAAATCCAAACTTGAGAAACTCAAAGCAAAACCAGCTAATACCCCCCCCCCCCTCGTAGACTAGCGATAAATGACACTCATAAGGTGTACCCTACAAACGTGACATATCCCGAAAAGGATGATCGATTATATCTAGGCCTTTCGAAATACTCAGAGGATAATCCCTACAAAGATATCTATCGCTCTCTGGGGATAAGATAGATGATAACTTCGCCTTATATTCATTTCATAACAAAGGCATTAGTTGATTTAGCTATTTCACTTTAAACACACATCGTAATGAGCTATTGCCCGTCATAGCGTAATAGGATATTCGAGATATACCCTACCTTACTCCAATCATAAGGCAGCTTTTTCTGACTGTCGTGAGCTTTTAGTCATCATAGTGGTATAGGACATACGTGGTATACCTTATGGCACTCAAATTATCGACTAGCTTTCGACACACCCAATTAATTCACTTTAAATTCAGCTTTTTCATTTTGACAATAAGTTACGTGTTACTTATCACATTCAAACCTTAGATATTCACAGTATAACATACTCCGGATCTAAATACAAACTATCATAAATCTCAAGATATATACGTAGCACTAAGCACATGACTTATAAGAAAACCAGAAATCACTCGTCCAAAAAGGGGTATAACTTTATAAATTAGCTCATCGTTTACTATGGCTCGTGAAAAATAGATCTCAGGTGAAACAACTAACTTATCAGACATATGATATATAGTTTGGATGTCTATAAAAATAACGATCATAGATTGGAATTGCCTACTCGGGACAAAACAAAAACAAAAGTGTCGAAAAATTTCAAAAATTCTAGCTCATTTTGCATAGAAACATAACGAATGTAAGCAAATGTGTAGATACATATCAAATCATCCCCTCCCCCACACTTAAAGATCAACATGTCCTCATGTTGTGAAGAATTAAAAGAAAAGGTCAAAGACTTAGCTGATTTCAACCGATACACGACTCGTCGGTCAGGCCGGAGCCTACATAGTGACACTTAGAACTCGTAATCTTACAACGTAGCTCGACAAAACCGCTAGAATGATACCTGCACGACTTGACAAACACGGAAACATCTCGGGGAAAACGGGGAATTATACCAGAATGGAAAGAGATAATAAAAACGAGTATTACCAAAAGATAAAGCATTCAATACATCCAAAAGTTGAAACAAAGTATGAAAGAAAGTACTGACGCCTTATGGCTTACATGATCCATCGGAAATAAGAAATAGTAGCTAAAGACGAAATAAAATGAATCACGGAATCAAAAGTAGCAGATATATACAATCACAGTATCTAGGGCAAATCAAAAATCCAACAATAGACAAATAAAATCATGACTGCCCCGGAGCTGTAGAATCATCAGCCGGAGGTACATCAGGCTGCTCCTCATCAGACGACTCTGACTCGCGAAGAACATCTGCAATGGCCTGCTCAATCTCGTTAGAATAATGGTAATCAATGACGCTTTGATCGAAGACTCTGTCTTCCCTTGGCCGCCGATCTTCACTGATACACTGTAGAATCGTCAAAATGTTATTCTGAGAAGTCCGAATATCCTCCAACCAGTTCCTTACACTGTTGGCCATACTCAACCTCATCCGGACTGAGGGAGATAAAGTAAGAAGCGAGGATGCTCGAGGCGGTGCTGATGACGAACCAGGCTCCTGCGGTGCCCCTGACTCAGACTGCCCCGAAGGCTTACCCTTCTCTCTCTGTATAGGCCTCGGGTTCTTCGGTTTGTGATCTGCTCCAAACTCGGGCACACCGGCGTCAATACACAAACCGTGAATCAGGTGAGGGACGATCAAGCTCCGCGTATAAACCTTCTGGTTGATAGATATCTCGTCGTATAAAGCTTGTCCCACATCCACATTCAGGCCAAACGTCAATGCATACAGCATGCCTAGGTCACCAATATGAAAATGTGTCAAGTTGTTTTTAGGCAACAACCGACTCTGAATAAATCGACACTGGACCTTCCAGTCCTCCGTCCAGGTCGTGGTGACTAACTCCTTCCGGTCTCCTCCCGGCCTCAATGTCCACGCTACATCCGGGAAAACTCTCAACCTTAACTCCTCCAAAGGATCCTGCCCCAAAGTCTGTCTATGCACAATCTCCTCCTTGTAGTCCCGACCCTCAAATGCTGCCAACCCATACTTATTATTGATCACATCTGGCTTAAAAGGAACTGGTACCCCTCTAACCACAACTACTCCCGTCTCCAAGTCGGTTTCCGAGCAGTTAGCGTAAAATTCCCGAACGAGGGAGCCATTGACCGGGGTAGTCGGGATAGTCATCAAGGCTTCCCATATCCGGTCCTTCAATAATTTGACAAACCTTGGATTGACCTTAGCTTCCAATGGAGCCCTTTCTATCAACATAGTCCTTGAGAAATAGTGCTTGGTGTACGCATCGTGGGCCTTAGGGTTCACGAATCTACGAGGCATAGGCATAGGGGGTACGGTTTTGGCTTTCTTTCTAGGTTCTGCAGCCCTAGGCTCAACCGGTTCCTCTTCCCGGGTAGCATCCATAGCCTCCTCAACCCTAGATGACCCACCACCCCGCTGAGCTCTAGGCATCCTCACCGAAGGAATATCATCGTCCGTCTCAGACTCTGAGGTTGGTTCATCCTTCAAAGTAGCCCTAGTTTGGGTGGCTCTAGGATGTTGTTCTCGAATACTAACACCCCGGTTAGGATCAACTAAGGTAGGTTCAAACTCTTTACGTTTCTTTCCGGCCTCCCTAGCCACTTCCTTACCATGCCTCTTCGCTATTTCCTTCTTACGAACCATTCTGCAATCCTAGACTAAACCACAACGATCCCAAAACAAAACAAGGTACCCGTTTAACATCCAAATCAGGATTTCAAATCAACCAAATCACGAACCACAACCATTCATTATCAACAACCAACCCATTTATCACCCACATCATCATCACAGCACCAACCAGCAAAAATTAAGAACAAAACGAAAAAAAGAAAACAAATAAGGTTGTATTCAAATGAACGAGCCGACCCAAAGATTGAACTCAGAAAAACGTGAATAAAATCTAGAAAATTTGTTACTAACTTACCGAGTAAGGTGAGTAGATGCTGATCGAGGTGAAAATCAGTCCAAACAACACAAATTAAGCCACCAAAATTGAATTTTTCCTTCAAAAACTCGGACTGAGAAGGGTCCTGATTCTCCAAAAAGGGCATGTGTTGGGGAATTTGGCTATGAAAATCAAAGAGAGGGGATCAAAAGCGGCCTGTAGCACTTTGAATCGCTCGAAATGGTTTAGAATTGAAGATTTGAGGCCAAGAGGAGGGAGAGGAAACGGTTTTCGCGTTTTAAAACTCAGAAAAGTGGGAGTTCAATGACGCAGGGGGTATATATAGACAGACGTTGGACGCTCGTCCAACGCAGTGGACGGACGTCCACTGGGAAATTGGATGAACTGGACGGGCATCCTGATATTCAGACACTCTTCCAAACTGCTAAATCAAATACAGGATTGGAGGGAGTATATCAGACGGGCGTCCAGGCTTAGTGGACGCTCATCCAATAATTGGTCTAGGCGGACGGGCGTCCAGGCTTCTGGACGGGCGTCCCATATAGAAAAATGCAAATATTATAAAATTTCATACAATTTAAATCCAAACTTGCATTTTCTCATTAAACTAAAATAAAACGTCAAAAATACAAATGAAAATCAACGAAGTACATAAAATCACTAGAAAACAAGTAAGAACAAATAGAAAACAGTGGGTTGCCTCCCACCAAGAGATTTTGTTTTACGTCGTTCGCTCGACGAAACAACTTAAGAACGCTAGTCATCGTAAATGGCCGACCAATCTATCACTCGAATAAGACGGCGGAGCATGTCAATCGCCAGAGGGAAGTCATACTCATCTTGCAAACCCCAATCCTCACCACCTACATCAACACCTCGAAAATGTTCACTTTGCAAAGACTAGCGCTAAATCACAAAGATCGGATCATTGAGGATCGTGTATGGACGCCCCAGAGCCTCCTGTAATTCCTCAAGAGTGAAGTCTCCACCCCGAACAAATGGGAACTATAAGAACATAGGTGACAGCCTTGACGCGGGTACTAATGTCAAAATTCACGCAAAACGATAGTCCCTCCCGGTCCATCATCTACAGTGATAAGTGGAATCCTCCTAAGGAAAGGTAACTCCTCTAGTAGAACTCCGAAATCCATACCTAGAAAGCACGACTAACTGATAGATATAAACAAAACAAAACTTAGGAAGCTAAACTTAAATACTAAAACTTAAGTACTAAACTACAAAAGCAAAAAAAAAACGACTAAAACTAACGATATCTAGGATGCCTCCTAATGGCGCTTTTGTTTAATGTCGTTAGCTCGACACCATTTAAGCTCAGCCTGGATCAGGCCATTTGACCTTTCTACCAGCCACTACCTCGTCTAGACTTTGATCAGTAGTTCGGCTGCAGAAACAGCACCTAACACATGGGGTAAAACCTTTAATAGCTTTCCAAACACGCTTAAACTTCCCCATGGTTGACTTCTTCATTCTCTGAGCCTTCTGATGACGCTCCAACTGACGCTCCCTCTCAAACTCTTCCATATCCCAACTACCTGCTAGAACTTCTTCAGATCGACCACTACCGTCATCCTCTGAAAACAGGTCGGGTGAAAACTCGTCAAATTCATCGACTTGTGTAGCACCACACCCGAGGATATCGAGGAAACGAACAATCAAAGGTTTCTCTTTAGGCTCACCAATATAGTTCTTGCACCTTTGGCCATTCACTCGAAACGGTTTACCGCTATAACCACGAAGTTCTAGAACGCCTGTAGGAATGATTTGGAGAATCTCGAAGGGACCGGACCAACGTGGCCTCAACTTTCCAGGAAACAAATGTAACCTAGAATTGTATAGAAGAACTTGTTCGCCGATGTGGAATTCTCTCTTCTTAATCTTAGCATCATGGATTAGCTTCATCTTATCTTTACTAATCCTGGCGCTTTCGTAGGCCTGGAGTCTGAATTCGTCCAACTCATGCAACTGCTGCAGTCGGTGCATACCACAAGATTGGGAATCAAAGTTCAGAAACTTTATAGCCCAATAAGCTCTATGCTCTAACTCGACTGGCAGATGACATGGCTTACCATAAACCATTTGATATGGAGATGTTCCCATAGGAGTCTTATAGGCGGTCTCAGATGCCCATAGTACATCATCCAACTTCAAACTCCGATCCTTCCTATGATCAAGTAACCGTTTTTCCAGGATTTTCTTAATGCTTTGGTTGCTTCTTTCAACTTGACCACTGGTCATCGGGTGATATGGTGTGCCAGTCTTGTGACGAACACCATACTTTTCAAGGACTTTCTCTAGGGGTCGGTTGCAGAAGTGCGTCCCTTCATCACTGATCAAGGCACGTGGACATCCAAACCTCACAAAGATATTCTTCTTTAAGAATTTCATGACCGTCTTATGATCATTGTGAGGAGTGGCTTGAGCCTCTACCCATTTTGACACGTAATCCACGCAGACTAAGATGTATTTGTTACCATAAGATGATGGGAATGGTCCCATAAAATCGATACCCCACACATCAAAGACTTCGCATTCTAGGATGGATTTCAAAGGCATGTCAAAACGCCTTGTCAGAGTACCGGTTATTTGACACCTATCACAAGCTTTACAGAAAGCTTCTGTGTCCTTAAAGATCGTAGGCCAATAGAAACCGGATTGGAAAATCTTAGCAACGGTTTTCCACGGACCAAAGTGACCTCCAGTGGGTCCACTGTGGCACTGCTCAATAATATCGGGCTGCTCAGATTCTGGAACACATCTTCTGAGCAAACCATCTTTACAGATCTTAAAAAGATAAGGTTCATCCCAAACGAAAGATTTCAAATCAGAGAAGAACTTTTTTTTCTCCTGATAAGACATTTCCGGATCGAGATATCGGGCATGAAGGTAATTGCCAATGGAAGAATACCATGGAACATCAGGAGGACAACCGTCAATAAGCATAATGTTCTCTAGAGAAAAGTAAAGATCTATATCATCTGGATCATCCCTGTCCTCACTTAACATTCTAGAAACGTGATCAGCCACTACGTTTTCACTACCCTTTTTGTCTTTAATTTAGACATCAAACTCTTGTAGGGTCAGTATCCAACGTAGTAAGCGCGGTTTAGCCTCTTTCTTAGTCATCAGATAACGCAAAGCAGCGTGATCAGTCCACACAATCACTTGAGCTCCTAACAAGTAACTACGAAACTTGTCCATAGAAAAGACTACGGCCAATAATTCCTTTTCAGTAGTAGTATAGTTAACTTGAGAGGGATTCAATGTGTGACTGGCGTAATAGATTGGCTGGAATTTCCCTTTGATTCTTTGGCCTAAAACAGCACCAACTGCATAGTTTGATGCGTCGCACATACGCTCGAAATGTAGATTCCAGTCAGGCGATATAAGAATTGGAGCATATATTAAACGATTTTTGAGCTCCTCAAACGCTTGCTTGCAGCTCTCATCAAAATTGAACTCAACGTCCTCCTTAAGTAAAGTAGACAGGGGCTTGGCAATCTTGGAGAAATCTTGAATGAATCTTCTATAGAAACCGACATGTCCAAGAAAACCACTCACTTAACTCACATTTTTGGGATAGCTCATCTTCTCGATAGCTTCTACTTTTGCCCTGTCAACTTCTATACCTTTGGCGGATATTTTGTGGCCAAGAACTATGCCCTCATCTACCATGAAATGGCATTTCTCCCAATTTAGCACTAAGTTCTTTTCCACACATCTTGATAACACTTGGTCATGGTTGTCAAGGCAATCATCAAAAGACTGACCAAAAACTGAAAAATCGTCCATGAAGATTTCCATACACTTTTCTACCAGCCCGTCAAAGATAGCCAGCATACATCTCTGAAATGTAGATGGGGCATTACAGAGACCAAATGGCATTCGCCTGTAGGCGAATGTACCATAAGGACATGTAAAAGTGGTTTTCTCTTGGTCAGCTGGATCAATGGTTATCTGGAAATATCCTGAATAACCATCTAGAAAGCAATAGAATGCGTGCCCCGCCAGACGCTCAAGCATCTGATCAATGAATGGAAGGGGAAAGTGGTCTTTCATGGTTACCTTATTGAGCTTTCTATAATCGATGCAGACTCTGTAACCCGTGACAAGTCTTAATGCTATTTCCTCTCCTTTCTCATTCTTCTCAATCGTAATTCCACCTTTCTTGGGAACTACTTGAGTCGGGGAAACCCATTCACTATCAGCGATGGCATAAATGATTCCCACGTCCAGAAGTTTGATGATCTCCTTCTTAACCACCTCTTGAATATGAGGGTTGAGCCTCCTCTGAGGCTGCCTAACACATTTCGCACCCTCATTAGTCTTGATCTTATGCATACAGATGTCCGGAGATATCCCTCTGATATCTCCTACTTGCCATCCAAAGGCTTTTTCATTTTTCTTCAAGACGTTGATTAATTTCATCTCCTCTAAACGAGACAGCTTGGTAGATATGATTAACGGAAGCTTGTCGCCTTCTCTTAAAAACACATACTTTAGATGTTCGGGCAACGGCTTCAGAACCAAATTAGCAGGGGGGGTCTTCCAAACTTGACTTAAGATCTCCACCTTTCAACTCAACATCACTGAGCTGACTCAGTGGTCCCACCGCCTCAACTTCTCCTCTCAACAATTCTTCCTCAAAATCAGCTGCTAATTGATCTAGATTGACCATACCATGAGTATTTAGATTATCAACCAATCGCTCATATTCAGCTTCTACAGCCATGACTTGCTTGTCCATATAATCGGTGAAATCATCTGTCATATAATCAATGGAAAAGCCGGTTGGAGGGCCAGAGGGTACTTGAATGGACTTTAAGATGTTGTAACTCGCCTCTTGATCACCAACTCGGATGGTCACTTGCCCACCATCACAATCGATGAGGGCTCTAGCTGTAGATAAGAAAGGTCTTCCAAGAATCAGGGGGACGTTTTCATCTTTCTCCATATCTAAAACATACCAATCAACTGGAAAGGTAAACCTATCAATCTGAACAAAAACGTCTTTCAGGATCCCTGAAGCTTTCTTAGAGGATCTATCAGCGAATTGTAAACTTATAGTAGTGGGTTCTAGAAGGCTTTGTAAACCGAGCTGCTTGCATACATACATTGGCATAAGGCTTATAGAGGCACCTAATCACACAAAGAATTAGGGAAAACTAGACCTCCCATTAATACTGTAAGTACGAACTTGCCAGGGTCACCCCTTTTAATTGGTAAGTCTTCATAATTAATCATGGAGCAATCCTCACCAATTTGCCTTTCCATGACTGCTAACTTCTTTTTCGAAGACACAACATCCTTGATGAATTTTGTATACTTAGGCATCTCGACCAAGACTTTGGATAATGGAAGATTTACCTGAGTATTTTTCAAAAGGTTCAGCACCTTTCCGTATTTTTTGTCCTCACTCAAGGAAATGTTGCTCTTTCTCGGTGGAAATGGAAGCTTCTTAAGGTCACTCTCAGAAAAGATGTTCTTTGAGGATGCACTTACAGCTTTGTCTTCCAGATCTTTCCATCGAACATCTTTTTCAGATTTCTTTGCAGTCAGGGGATCAGCCTCCTGACTTTCGCTTGCTTTTTCAGTCATCAAGGGATCCGCCACTTGAGGGTCTCCAACTTTTTCACCTCTCAGTGGATCAGCCACCTGAGTCTTTTCTTGCAACAGAGGGGAGTATAGGTGCTCAGCTTCCCCTCCTGCCTTAACAGTGGCAGGAGGGGTTAGTGGTTTCCCTGGTGGGAAGGACCACTAACTTGAGTACCGCTTCTTAGATTCATCGCACTTGCCTCCTCTTTACCATATTGCATTGCTGGCACGAGGTCAGTACATTGGCTGTTGCATATATCGGCCTGAGCAACATGACCGCCCTTTGGATTCTTTTCAGTAAAACTGGGTAGATGCCCTTGGGGTCTTGAGGCTAACTGCTCAGCCAGTTGCCCTATTTGCCTTTCAAGATTCTTTTTTGTACTCATAAGGAGCTGAATATTCTTGTTTTGCTCCTCTCTGAATGAGTTCCATTCAGCCTTGAGGTCTCCTGAGCTTGAAGGGCCTTGGGAGTTTGGAAAATTTTGAGAGTATTGTTGGCTGGGCAGATTTTGAAAATTAGAATTGGAATTAGAAGGCCAATTCTGATTGAACCTTTGAGTAGGATTGGAAAGATTCGAGCTTTGGTTCTGAGCAAAACCGGGGTTTCTACTGAAATTCTGATTCGAATTGAAATTCGAATTAGGATTGAAATTAGACGATTGATTAAACCCATGGTTTTGGAAATTTTGCAGGCCAGAAACTTGATTAGACCCTTGGTTGTTCTGGCCATAGAACGCATTCACTTCAGCATTATGCCCGTTCATAGGACAGAATTTAGATGTGTGCCCCATATTGTCACGCTTTTGACATGTGACTTGATTATACCGCCCATAATCATGAACAACATTCACTTGATAAGGCGTGGGGATTAAAACCGACATCGTCATTCATATGGCCAATCCGACAAAGATTTTGCAGCATGATGAACCCGAGGGTTACGTGGGAAAGAAGAAGTTTTATTTATCGGATTTGAAACTTGAGATGCTGCCATCTGCTTCTGCAACATGGCGATCAAACTCTGCTTGTTTACCTCCTCTACCTTAGGAGGAGGAGGTGCTTGAATAGCTTGATAGGATGGAGCATAGTTATATTTAGCAATGTCCTCGAACAATGCCCATCCTCTTCAGTGTTTTCTTCAAAATGCCCCACTGGATGAACTATTGACCATGCCTTTGTAAGCTCGGTCAATCCACTAAAGAACGTGTTGACTTGCCTTTGCAATGGCAAGCCGTGGTGGGGACACTTTCTCAGCAGAGATTTGAATCTTTTCTACAATCGAAAAGGACTCATTCTCTTTTCTCGATAGAAAGTGAAAATCTCGCTCAAACACCAATCTGTTTTGAAGGTGGAAATTATTGACTCAGAAATTCCTTTTCAAGTTCAGACCAGGTGGTAATTGATTCAGAGGGAAGAGAAGTATACCACTCCTTCGCTTCTCCCTTGAGATAAAATGGAAAAAGTTTCAGCTTGATCGCATCCTCACTCACTCCTTGATGCGCGTGTAGTGCCGCATATCTCTAAGAATGTATGTAAGTGGGTATCGCGGATTCTCCGATTGATAGCCATGAAAATTGATGCATGCCGCATCATCCGGATAAGTCCCGGCTTGAGTTCGAAAGTTTGTCCAGAATGGTCTGGTAAGACGATAGCCGGGTTGATGATTCATCGCACTGTGCATGGCGAG
This sequence comes from Gentiana macrophylla, assembly GCA_026214975.1. Taxonomy (NCBI): domain Eukaryota; kingdom Viridiplantae; phylum Streptophyta; class Magnoliopsida; order Gentianales; family Gentianaceae; genus Gentiana; species Gentiana macrophylla. Next base: position 66,071,899 of record CM047805.1, read on the forward strand.
TCCGCCAACGCTCGTCTATCCTCGGCGCCATTATTACGAGATCTTCGATTTCCTTTATTAGGTTTTGTTCAATTTCTTGATCGGTTGAACTTCCTTTGCCGTAAGGATCGCGTAACGAAGTCTTCGTCGTTGGGTCGGACTATGGTCCGCCGAGGTCGTGTGAAAAGAGTAGTGTTCCTTTTCGACTTTGAGTTTGCATAAACTGAAACCCAACTCAAGATGTTGAACCTAAAAACTAAAGAAAATTTAAAAGCCTAGACTAAAAATTAAAACCTAAGAAAAGAAAAGAAAAGAAAGGAAAGAAATTAGGATTATTTAGGAAAAAGATGAAACAGACGGGCGTCCAAAGGTTTGGACGGGCGTCTGCCCAACTTTCAGACTGGACGGGCGTTCAGATGCCCAAACGCTTGTCTGGTCGTCAGGAAACCTGAACGGGCGTCCAAATTTTATGGACACTCGTCTAAGTGACTGAAAACAGAACAGGATTGAAAACCTTCCAGCGGACGGGCGTCCAAGATCCCAGACGCCCATTTGGTAGCAGGAAAACTAGAACAGAAGCAGAAAATTTGCAGAAAGGAAAAGGTGTTAAGGAAAAACGGAGAGAGAACAGAGGTATAAAGAAACAAAACGAAAGAGAGAAAATCTAATCACAAGAGAACTAAAGAAGACCTTAAACCCTAACTAAAAACCCTTAGTAAACTTAATCGAAAAACCTAAAATTCCAACTAAAAACCTAACTAAAACAAGGATTTAAAACACAGAAAACAGAAAAACGAAAAACAAAAACTAGGCAACCGTCCGGTTCCTCGGCAACGGCGCCAAAAACTTGTCACGGATTTTATTAACACAAAACAAACAAGTAATAATCCGGTTAACCTCAAGTATAAGGATCATAGTAATAGTGGTTAATGCCGGGTCGATCTTACGGGGAACTGGCGATTGCTAACCCTAGTTTTTGTCTAACCTAAACGATGTCACGAAACTAAACTAAACAGTGAATAAAGTAGAACAAAACCGAAAATAAAACTAGACGGAGGATATAATCCAAAGCTAGGAAGAATACGGGTTGCGAACCTTTAACTAAACTAATCTAAGATGCAAATAAAATTAAACTAACTAAACAAATTCAAGTTTTTAAGGATTTAAATGTTTAACAAACAAACGAGGATTGATCCACCTATCCAACAAGCATTGATTTCCTATCTCGATTATATCGTGGTTTTTATCTAAGTTGTGATTCACCTCATCTAAATATGAACCCTAATTCCTTAGAAAGTTCATCTATTAATCCATTATCTTCCAATGCGAGATTAACGCGTTTTCTAACCAAAGGTGTAAACTCTACGTTTATAATCTAGCAATTAAACCTATTTACTTCCGTTAAGATAGATTCAAATACTATTCCTATTCATGGTGATCTAAGGTTTATAGAGATTTCCATCAATAATAAACAATCGACACATGCGTATCTTCCGATATAAGAGCAATTAAACATAATAAACATGAATAAAGAAACAACCTTTAATAAAAACTCACAGTATAATCGATGAAAACGAAATCAACAATTGTTGGATGGCTTCACAATACTCGTTTGAAGAAGCTTTTAGCTTCTGAACATCCTCAGCAACTCAAAATTGCAGAAACAGTGCATAAAAAGTAGCTAATTTAATCTAGATCTAAAGTGCATAAAACTGGAATAAAAGGAAGAAAAACGCAGCCTAAAGCCGCCCCTAGGTTTAGGGTTTCGAATAATGTGTATATTGTCTCTCATATGTGGAGAAAACAGCTGCTATATATAGATATTGAAGTCGGTTCAAAGAAAGTCGGTCGACGGACGCCGTCTCGCTTTAGTGAACGCCCGCCCAGATAGATCTAGATCGCTCAGACGCCCGCTCGAGATGGCGCCCAAACTCTCAGATCAAAATCACACCACCGGACGCCCGCCTCATGATCAAACGCCCGCCCACTCGGACGGGACACGACGCTGCTCGGGATGATCGAATTTTGATTTCTTGATATTTATCTCTTTTTTCTCTATCTCATTCCTTCATTATCTCCTTTATCATCAATTAGCTCGAACTTAATCAACTTTTGATCATCTCTTGAGCCTCAAACATGTATCTATAACACATAAAAACATCGCAAAATATAATAATGTCCAAATAATCATAAAATCATATTAAAAGCACCAAAATCAACCAATTTTGCGAATAACTTATTTAAAACCTCATTTACTCAATATTTCCGTTAAACACTCGTTTCTTATGCAATTTAATACAAATACGGGGGAAATATCATAGAATATAGTGTTATAAATCGTATAAATTCACCCTTAACATCGAGGCATCACGGCATGCTTGTAATTTGCTGCTTTTTTCTGTTTTTCTTTTTCATGATTGTTGTTAGTAGTTTTACATTCTATCCTCGAGTTCTGACCATTTCTCTTGTAGGTTCAATGGTGCTCGCCAACGAAGACAGAAATGCCATTATGACTCGGTTGAAGAATGAGAGGAGGGCTCGCCAGGAGCTGTTAAAGGCCAGTAAACCTATGGATCCTCCCCCTCTATTGAGCATGGAGAATGTTTTGTGGACAGATGCCGCTTCATCTACAGCTCCTCTTAATGCTGTGGTTACTGAGGATGCTGCTGCTGCTTCGAGGGTCGCAAAACCTGCTGTGGCCACCAAAGCGAAGAGGAAAAGGCCCGCTGGGAGAAAGAATATTGGTCTGGTAGATGAGGATGATGAGATGATTGATACAGGTGGCGTCTCTTCTCCTAAGAGGTCCAAAACCCTCGGCGGCCAGAGATCGGGCGACGTCGCCCTTGATTCTTCCAAAGCAACCAAGGATGCGCCAGCCCTCCAGGGCATCGAGTCGCTCGCCACCACTGTTGATCTAATAGAGAGCCATATGAAGAAGGTCGTTGGTGAAGTTGAGCGAGCCGTCACTGAACCGGTGCAGATGGAGACCGGTAAGAGGAAAGTTCATGTTAGTCATAAAGGGAAACCGGCCCTGTGGCTGGATAGTGATTTCTTGAAGCAGCCTCTTACTTTGAATATGGTTGGGGAGTTGTATGCCTCAATTTCCGATGTTGTTCTTTTACAAAATCTGAAGCTGAGACTGCCCGGTACTCCTCAGCTGTTGGTTGGTCAGGGGATCATAACCGGATAGCTCAAGCTGATGTGGTGGTTTCGACAGCTTCTGTGGGGCCCTTTTCCAGCTCGCAAATCTTGTCTAAGGCACTCGGTCTCTATAGGACTACGGCCAGCGCGGTAACTTATATTTTTTGTTTTTGAATTCTTTTCCCTTTAAGTTTTCTGGCTCTAAGCCTCTTTTCTTCTCAGGTGGCTACCAAATTGAAACAAGTCGAGTGGGCTTGTAATGAGGAGGCAAAACAGATTGTGAATCAGCTTGCTGAGATGCGAGAGAAGCTGACAGCTGAGGCGAGCCGGGCAAACACAGCTGAACAGAAGGAGAAGGTTCTTCTGGCCGAAGTTGGTCGGCTTCATTCTGAGAACTCGAATCTTTCCAAGAAGGTCCAATCAGCTGTGGATCTCTAGAAATCTACTGAGTCGGAGAAAGACAAAGCCCTTGCTAAGGTGACAGAGGCCTGTGAGCTCACTGATAGATTGAAGAGCGAGCTGAGTGAATCTGAGGCCGCTGCCGCCGACTTCGCCAGTAAGGTCAAATATGCTTTGTTGGATAGGTATGAATAGGGATTCTATCATGTGGCGAGGTGCCTTAAGGCATTTTGCGAGGACGCTTCAGATCTTGAGACCCTGCAGCACTGGCTGACGACGGAACAAGACGACCCTGCTTTGAGAGCCTTCCACTCCGATCTTCCTTATACTGCCGTTCAGCTTGTCGACTTCCGAGTTGGTTGCTTAATGAAAGGTAAGACGCTTCGGGATTCTCTTCTAATCAACGAGAAGAACCTTCGTGCCATGATGGAAGAGATTGAGAGCAAGGCTATTGAACTCATGAAGAAGGAGGCTGAGGTCGCTAACGGCACTGTGGGAGTTGCTGCAGCTACTGTTGTTGGCGAGGAGAGGAGTCCTGAGAAAGAGTATGACCGATTTTTGAACTGGCCTCAATACTGAGACTTCACACTCCGACAAGTGGGATTGATTTGTTTTTTCTTTGTTTTGTTGTCGTGATTTTATACTTTTGGCTCCCGCCCACAGATTTTCCCTCTTTCTAATCTTGTAATAATTAGACATCATTGGTGGATGTTGTTTGGCTTTCACTTTATTTTGCATTTTGCTTGAAGTGCTTGTTTTTCAAGTTTTCTTTCTCTGTTGAAGAATATATATGTGCGGCCCCCTCATTTTGGTGAGATAGAGAGCCCTTTGCGTTGAGGTAGCCAAAACGACCTGCTTGGTCGAATCCATAAATTAAAGTCATCTGGTTCGCGGCCCCCTTGCTTCGAACAGGGTCGCACACGAGCATGATCGAAGTAATAATGTCTGATAGTTTGTTCTGAATCCTTTGATTGTTGAACCTTTAGTCGATCTGGATCATAAGAATTGGATGTGCCCTCTTGTTTCAAGTGAGATCTGAGTCGCCGTTGCGCGTGGATCTAAATCGAAACAATCAACTTCACGCTAGCCGCTAGCGTGAGGATCTCACAGGACCTGTTTGTTTGCTTTAAAAATTCAGTGCGGACCCTTGCTTTGTGCGTGTCCGACGATGTCTTTGGGCGGACACGTTCATAGCGGCTTCAAGATTTTCCAGCTATAAAGTTTGACGGTTGCCGGATTTTTCTGACATGTTCTGAGGCAAAGCTTCCACTTCTGATCAATTACTGCTCTTTGGCCGTTTCAGGCATTCTCAGAGTCGTGCTAATGATGATGACGGTTCCAATAACTGTTCCGCCATTAATGCTTATTCAAATATTGAAATCTGAACCGACTTTCAATTCTGGCCGTCTGATCAGCTCTATTTCCTCCATTGGATCATTTGTCTTATGCTATAAAAGTAGGGAGCTTTGCCCTCTTTTCAAACACAACATTTCTCTGCGTCTCTTCCTTCCCAGAATATATCATTTTGAGCTTTTGTTTTTCCACAACAATGGCCAACTTTGGTGATTCTCCCTTCTTTCAAACGTCCTCTCCCTTGGCCATTGCTAATTTTTTCTCCATTTAAACCAACATCATTTGTTGGCAGAGAGGGGGTTGAACTTTCGGAAGATCAATTTTGCTGAGTGCTAGTGTGTTGCTCATTTGAGGTGTGTTAGTTTTCTGAAGGCACCTCGGGGGCCATACAACGCCACCATGGTGCAGGAGTCCAATTCTGCATTGTCAATAGTAGTTTTAACCGACAACGCTGCCACCGTTGTTCCCTTCCGGGGGGTCAATGTTGCCATTAGTCCTACCATCATCAACGAGTTCTTCGAACTGCCTGTTGTCCCTCCGTACGTGCATTATGAGACGGTTTGGGGTCTCGGTAGTGAGTTGAGGAGGCGCATTTATGGGGCCGTGGCACTCAGGCGTCTAATAACGGGTGATTGGGACCCTTTCCCAGAGGGTTACGCTTCAGAGATACTCCAGGCCAATCAGGAGTGGAAGAGGTTTATCAACTCTTGGGTGCTGCCCTTGTTTGATGCCAAGGAAATATCAGAGGCCGAGTCGCATCTCCTCTATGCGATCTTGCGGGCCGGTGATGACGTCAACGTTGATTGGGGTTTGCTGATTTATCGGCCGATAATTACATTTGCTGCCCAGACAGACCTCTATGGGCCCATACCCTTTGCTAGGTTGATTTCCCTCTTGTGTATCGGCACTACAGGGATGACCGTTTCTCCCGACAACGTGGTGGTGCCGCCACGCGCAAATAATGAGCTAGCACTTGTTGTTTCGGACTCGCCGACACACGACTAAAACTTCGACTAGCTTTAGGCCTTGCTTTTGTCCTTTCTTGTAAAAACCGACCTTAGTGGCTCTTGTTTTATATAATAAAATTGTCTTTTCCCCATACTGTATTTGCTTTCTTGTTTTTGTATTTCTGAATTTTGAGTTTTTACTTGCGGCCCCCGTTCCCTAACGAGACGAGAGCGCCTTTGAAAACAAAGACCGTGGGTGAAAGCAACTCTCTTGTCACCCTTACACCGATGGGGCCGCTAATTATGGTCGGACTCGGCTCAGACGGTTTGGTTTCTCGAGGATCGTGAAGCCTCATAACTCCATTCAACCGACTCTTTATGACCCTTTACCCAACCGACGCATTTATGACTGCTCTTTTCGAAGCATCGGCTCGGTTACTATAGAGACTTGAATTCGACTTCGAGCGTTTGTGACTTCTGACCTTCCCGCCTTTTGATTTTTCAGGTCTATAAAAGGAGGGAACCCTCTTCTTCCTCACAACTTTTCTGAAAATCTTTCGTCCCGCTTGAGAAATTTCTTTCATTATTTTTTCCGTGTATTCTTCTGATTCCTCAAGTCAAGGCTCCAATGCCTTTGAGCCTACAGTGGAGAAACCTTCCGTTTGTTTTCGGGCCACCGCTTCACCGGTGGCTATGAACAATTTCGTGACCTTTTTTCGTGACCATGGTCATTTGGTGGAAAGAAGGCTTAACCTTAGTCGTGTTGGTCCGGGTCATCGGGCTATGATCAACGCCAATGGTTGGACGCATTTTGTCACCATGCCGACCGGGGAGTATAGCCTGACGCTGGTGCATGAGTTTTACGCCGCTATCTCGAGAACGGCCATGTTGATCGCACCACCACGGTTTCGTTTCGTGGGGTGATGTGGACTTTACCCGGCTGCCATAAATGACTTTTGTGGCCTTCCAAATCCTGCTGAGGATTATGACACCTTTTTTGATCTTGAGGACAGGACTGGCTATTACGCCACTCGGTTTGATGCCTTTCAGTTTTTGCTTAGGAACAAGTGGGTGGAGGGCACAGATGTGACAGCCAACATGCTGGACCGGAGTGAGAGGGAATGGAAACGCTTCCTATATACTCGGGTTTTCTGTTTGCCCGATTTCAAAGAGGTTACTGATATCGAGGCATTCGTTCTTTACGCCCTTTCGGTCCCCGAGATGACCATCAACTGGGGTCATCGGATTCATTTTGAGGCGATCAAGTATGCCACTCTGATGCATGGCGAGTTTCACTTACCCCTTGCCTGGATGATTTCCACCATGTGCATCTTAACCCAAGGAATGCCAGTTTGCCCCACTACGGACCAGTATTTTTCCCATCCTGAGGCAGACGAGTGGAAAGCGGAGCGATTTTTTTTGCTTCTTTGTACAATTTCCTTCCTTTTGTAATGAATCGATTTCCTTATCATTGTTGGCTTGCTCTTGCCTTTTCGCTCTGTTTTTTGGAATCCGCACGTGTCTGCCAGATGTCTTCTTTTAGTGATTTCAAACGGCCCCTTCTGTGTCGGACATGCTTTGCTTGTCGGAGATAGAATTTGTTTGTGCCCGACGATGTTTTTGGAAAATATTTTATTGATCGCAACAAAACGGGATCGATGCCTTTACAAAAAAATGCTTCTAAAAATGAGTTGAGGTCATAGCCCTTTGATGTATTATTTTTTTATGATTAAATATACGTTATATTATTATGTTTTATTAACGAATTCTATATAAAATATATGAAAGTATGGTATAAAATGTTAATCTTTATAATTTAGAGTAGTTAATAGTAATAATAGTAAAAAGTTGTAATTTTGTACCGATTTTAGTAAATCGGAGTGTCGTGGTCGATTTACGTGGGTATTTGTGGTATTTTATTGCGATTTATAAACCAAGACCCGAGAATCGACATATTGAAGTTTAACCATATCTCTGGAATGATTTAGAGAGTGCCACGGGCTTAAATGGTCAATTGAATAGCTTAAGTGGACAAGTGGGCCAACCAACTGGATAAGTAATAATAGAGAAATGTCTTCGATAAACGAATGGCTCATCAAAACAACATTTTCAGAGAAAGTGTTCTTCACTTAAAGTTGTAGATTTTTCGAGAGCTTTCCAATGCAATTTAAATTATGAAGATTGGAGGTCTACAACTTAAACAAGTGATCAAGTGGCTAATCGATTTGGATTAAGAAAATCCCGTAAAAGCTTCGGGAGAACACGAGGTTATCAAGAAGGCGTTATCTGGAGAAGAGTCCTTCATGAAAGTTGTAGAGTTTCTCGAGACCTTAATTTTGGCATTTCGTTTGCAATTTTTGGAGGGCCAGAACTCGAGATATGAATTTTAGAAGTTTAATAATTATATATAAAAATAATATCTTCACCGCACATGCTGGAGTGATCAAGTTAGTGGGGGTAATCATTATATCGGACCGATCCGCTTAATCTCGGACGGTCCGGCCTTGAGACCTTTGCCTATATAAGGAATGCATCAGAGAACAGATCGGAGTGTACCCAATATATATATACATCCTATATATATATATATATCTCCTCTCTCTTTTCTTTTTTAATTTTAGTAGTAGTTGTAAATAAGGCCTTACGCTGTAATAATGTAGTTTTAGTATCGTTATAATGCTCAGGAAAATTTCGGAAGTCGGTTTTGCTAAAGAAGTTGTAATGTCCGGAAGATACGATTTCTGAATCAACTGCCGTATTCGGGTAACTTTTCTTGAGTATTTATGTTTGTTTTTATATTTTTCGTTGTTATAATGTTTTTAGGCTAAATATAATACTGGCCAAAACTATGTAATCGGTTTTATTTCGATCTTTTCGTTAAAGAAATGTTGTTAAGTTAAAATGACTAAAATTGAGTTAATTGAATCTTTTTCTATTTTGATCGTATTCGTATTGACATATTTAATCGATCCGAGGAATTCATAATCTAATTATGAATTGACGCTCGTAGTCGTGGATATGAGATAAAAGATAGAAAACCGAGGGTAAAATTGGCGTGTGAATAACGTGATAACGGAATCCGATTTTCTACCCGGGGTAAATTTGTTTTGGGAGAAATGAATTTTATTATAATTTGTACTCGAGATCGTAATAATGTTAAATCATCAGTTTAATTGAAACTTAAACCGAAAGTTAAATCGTCCGGCTTTGACAACCGGAGCCTTTAAAATAAAATTGACCGCTTGACGAACGGAATGACTCCTTTTATCTAAAGGTAGATTTGTACTCGGACCTGCTCGAGATTAATTCGTTTACCGTAATAGTGTGGACCTTGGATCGATGATGCAATGGACATATGACAATTTCATACGCCGTGTGAGGAGGAATTGTTTACTCAGGAGTGCACCGCTTCACTTACTCAATTGGACCTAAAATAAAAGGAGAGATCGAACACATTTCAATTAATCGAAAAGATCGTATAAACCAATTATATAAGTTTTGGCCGCTTTCTAAAATTATCTGCTTAATATATTGGTACCTATATATTTATATCTATATATATACTTTGCAATTTATGTACATCTATATATATTTATATATCTATATATATTATATTAGAATAACTTTTAAATTACATATTTATTTTATGTTGAATAGAATAGTAGTGATCTGTGTTATAAAATTGCGATTTAGATCGAGTTAATAATGACTCTTTGGTGTTTAACCACACGTAAAAGAAATTACCAAGTTCCTCGAGGATTCGACACTGACTCACCATACTAGCACCACAATTTGACCCGGCACATCGCCGGTTAGGATCGTTTAAACCAGAAACGTTTGTCGATTTTCTCGCAATCGTTTCCAAGGTTAGTTTAGTGGTCCTGTCACTTTTTGGCGCCGCTGTCGGGAACGCCGCTAATTTCTTTTATGTGTCTATGGTTACTACTTGTATTAGCTTAAAATTCTCGAGAATAAGTCAACACTTTTCTTATCTCATTTCTATTTTATTTTTCGTTGGTTGTTACCTTATAGGAAAATTACCAATTTTTACTACTATCAATTTCGTGTTATTTTCTATTTTCGTTAGTTGATGACCGTATGGTAAGGCCCTCTCACTCCTTATAAGCCTAACATAAACACTTACGAAAGCGCGTTAAGAGATAGAGAGTAAACGCTGGTCATACTAGTCGTGAAATCCCGACCAAGAATCATCTTCAAACAAATACGAGAATGGTCAAATCGGTGATTAAACACCGAACAAGGGTCGAACATGCTCTAGTGGCATGGACAAAACCCCGTTAACCCTAATAATAATAATAATAGAAATAATAAAAATCGGAACCAGAATAATCGTAATAATCCACCAAACCCGAGACCTATCTGTGATCAAACCGTAAGAAGAAACCAGACTAATAATCCCATACTTTTACCTAATGAAGGAGCGAATAATTTCGAAATTAAATCTCATCTTTTTGGTTTAATTGACGCAAGAGCCCAATTCCTAGGAGAGGATGATGAAGATCCACATCATCATCTCTATCTTTTGAAGAATCAGGCAATACAAACCAAAAGTCAATGTGCTCATAAGGAATTAACGAGGATGACTATGTTTTTTTTTCGTTAAAAGGACGAGCCCGAGATTGGTTTATGTCTCTTCCACATCATTCACTTACAAGTTGGGAGGAGATTCAAACTGAATTTCAAACAATATTTCACTCCTAGACTAAATTTGGAATTAAAAGTCGAGGTTGCTAACTTTAGACAAGGATCCGAGGAAACTCTTGGGAATGCATGGGAAAGGTTTAAAAATTGTTAAGAGCGTGTCCCGATCATGGTTATTCCTTAGATATGCAAATTCAACTCTTCGTAAGTAAATTGAGAAAAGATTCACGTATGGATGTAGATCATGCATGTGGTGGTTCGTTAATGATGAGTGAAGCTCAAACAGCATTTACGATGCTATAGAAAAGATTTCCAAAAATAACAGAATGTGGAAACCGGTTCTAGCACCGTAAAAGTAGCTTTTTTGCAGAGAATGTACGCCTAATACGGAAGTTCTAGCACACTTGGAGAATTTGAGTAGGAAATTTGATGGTCTACAATGTAATAAGAACCAAAATTCGTAAAAAGTACACCAAATGAATACTCAAGTCATGATAATGTGTCATTAGGAGTGAAGAACCAACAGATATTCAAGAGAGGAGGTGAGTTTTCTTCAAAGAAAGATAGAATTTGAACAATGCATACTCAAACTCGCTTAATGCTATTAGAAGAGATCATCCTACTTATCGATGGTCCTAAAACCCTAGTAAGCCAGACAACCGCCATATCCAATTCCATATAGGAATAATAACCAAGTTTATCAAGAAAATACATCTAATCGAATTTACAGTCATTACCTAGATCCTATCCTCAACATACCACTCAAAGTATACCAAGAACTCAAAGTTCAACTCAACCTCGAAGGAGTTGAAAAATGGGAAAAACTAATGGAAAATATGATGGGTGTAGTATCTACTCAAGCTAAGAATATGGAAACAATGATGACTTCTATTGGTTCACCACTAAAGATATGAGTACAATAAAAACATCTATGAGTGGACATGATACCGTAATGAGAACAATAGAAGCCTCATTGAGGAATATGGAAGATCATTTGAGTAGGGAAGGTGAACGTAACAACAAAGAGACCCCCGTGAGGATTACCAAGCAACACCGAAAGAAACCCAAGAGAGGTAAATGTTGTAGTTACTTACGAGAAGTAGGAAGCTCAGTGGAAGCAATGGAGTAGAAAACTTCGGGAATAATGAAGTAGAAAATGATTTAGATGGAAAGAATGATGAAACTAAAGATGAAATTGAATTCACTGATGAGGAAGAAATTATAGATAATTTCTTGAAAAGGAATAGAAGTTTGGAACCTGAAAATGAAGGTGAAAATTGGGTAAAAATCCCTAGGATTTTGAAAGACCCTATGGATAAAGATTTAAGGAATTTATTCAAGGAACATGTTAGAATAGATGAGAAACAGGAAGAACCGAAAAAATCTGAAGTAGAGATTGATTCAGGGAACAATTTAAAGGAAAAAATTCAAGAACCTGAAACATGGCGACTAAGTAATACTCAAAGGTTTAAGGAAAAAGGAAAAGAGAAATTGACTAAGGAGCCAAAGGTTATAGATTTAGAATCTTTACCTTACCCTCCTAAAGATCAAATCAAAAAGGCAAAAACTGATAAGAAGTATGCTCGTTTCCTTGATACTTTTCGTCATCTTCATGTTAATATCCCCGTTATTGAAGCTCGATTAATATACCCGCCATGGAAAGTTTTCAAAGATATACTATCAAATAAGAAAAAATTAGAGGAATATGAGAATATATGCCTGAATGAAGAATGTTCTGCAATTGCAAAGATAAGTTACCACCTAAACCGAAAGATCCTCGGAAGTTTTACGATTCCATGTGAAATTGGAGGATTTTCTTTAAGAAGGTCTTATGTGATCTTGGAGCTAGTATAAATCTCATGTCTTATGAGGATTATAAAAAGCTAGGCATAGGAAAGCTTACTAAGATCGAAATGACTCGCAAATGGCAGATAGATCGATTAAGTACCCTAAAGGAATGATTAAGGATGTATCGTTAAAGTAGACAAATTCTATTTTCCCAAGAGATTTTGTAGTTATGGAAATGGAAGAAGGATATTCAGCGTCTCTTATTCTAGGTCGCCCATTTCTAGCTACAGGAAGAACTTTAATCGATGTTCATAAAGGAGAGTTAATTTTGAGAGTCAATGAAGATGAAGTTGCTTTCAATATTTTCAAAGCTATGAACCATCCATATACATCACCAGAATCATGTTCTTTTATAGAAGATATTCATTCTGTCTATGATAATCAGTTACCAACTTTTGAAGACAGATTAGAAGAATGCTTAACTCATTTCATCTATAAAGAAGATGAGGAAGACATTGAAATGAAAGAGATAATCCTTTCTCTAGATAAAGGAAGCTTTACTTTTAAGCCACCATGGCATAAGTATTTGGAGTTAGAACTAGAAGGACGGTTCTTAAATCGTCAATAGAAGATCCGCCAAAGAATGGAATTGAAACCGTTACCTTTAAATCTGAAATATGCTTTTCTTGAAACTGATAATCTATTACCGATTATTATTTCATCAACTTTAACTGAGCAGCAAGAAGATCAATTAATAAGAATGTTAAGAAAGCATAAGAAAGCTTTTGGATGGACAGTTGCCGATATTCGAGGTATTAGCCCTGAGATTTGTGTTCATAAGATAATTTTGAAAGAAGATGCCAAACCTTGTATTCAACCGCAACGCCGCCTCAACCCGAATTTACAGTTAATCGTTAAGAAAGAGGTAATTAAGCTATTAGAAATGGGAATAATCTTTCCTATATCAGATAGTGAATGGGTGAGTCCAACTCAAGTTGTACCAAAGAAAGGAGGTTTCACAGTGAAAGAGAATGATAAGAATGAATGGATTCCAACAAAGGAAATTACAAAGTTATCGAATGTGCATTGATTTTAGAAAACTAAATGATCATACTAAGAAAGATCATCATCCGCTTCCATTCATAGTTCAAATGTTGGAACGTTTAAGTGGTCATAAGTATTAATGTTTCTTAGATGGTTATTCAGATATTTACTGATTTTCATTGCAAAGAGAGATAGGAAAAGACTACTTTCACTTGTCCTTATGGAACTTTGCGTATAAAAGAATGCCCGTTTGGTTTATGTAATGCTCCTGCCACGCTTCAAAGATGTATGATGTCTATATTTTTCTCGATATGGTTGAGAAATTCTTAGAAATTTTTATGGACGACTTTAGTGTTTATGGAGATTCTTTTGGTAAATGTTTGTCGACTTAGAAAGAGTTTTACAATGTTGTGAGGATACCAATTTAGTTCTAAACTCGGGAAAAATGTCATTTAATGGTATCGTAAGGAATTGTTTTAGGTCATAGAATCTCTCAAATAGAATTGAAGTTGATAAAGCTAAAGTCGAGGTGATTGAAAAATTACCGCCACCGCTTAATCTAAGGACTCTAAGAGGATTTCTTGGACATGCAGATTTTATAGAGATTTATTGCAGATTTTTCAAAGATAGCAAAGCCTCTAAGTCATTTACTTGAAAAAGAAGTACCTTTTAACTTTGATAGTAAATGTATGGAAGCATTTAAGACCTTAAAAGCGAAAGTTGATTATCGCACTCAAAGATTGGTAGCACCAGATCGATTTGCCTTTTGAGATTATGTGTGATGCAAGCAATTTAGCTGTAGGAGCTGTTTTAGGTCAAAGGTATAACAAAATTCTCAAAGCTATTTACTATGCATCCCACACACTAAACGCAGCTCAGCTTAATTATGCAACTTCTAAAAGAACTGGCTATCGTAATTTTTGCCTTAGATAAGTTCAGATCTTATATTGTTGGTTCTAAGGTAATAATCTCACATGCACCATTCACTCAAGTATTTAATGAGTAAGAAGGATGCGAAACCACGCCTTCTTAGATGGATACTCCTACTTCAAGAATTTGATATTGAAATTAAAGATAAAAAAGGAAGTGAGAATGTAGTAGCAGATCATCTAAGTAGAATGGAGACTGAGGAAGAGATAGGGAATGAAATTAAAGATTCATTTCCGATGAACAACTATTTAGAATAGATACTCCTTCAACCATGCAGCTTATTAAAAATAGAATTCCTTCTAAGGAAATCTCACCTTGGTTTGGAGATATCATTAATTACTTAACTCGTGATTATATTCCGCCTCATTGACTTGGCAAATGTAAAAGAAATTTTTTTTACGACTTAAAATTTTATTTACCGAGGAACCGGACCTTTTCCGTAAATGTTCGGATGGGATAATCGTAAAATGTGTGCCTGATAATGAAATTTTAAGTATTTTATCGCTTTGTCATGATCGTGAGGCAGGAGGTCATCATGGAGGATGGAAAATCGCTTTTAAAGTTTTACAATGTGGTTTTTATTGGCCTACACTATATAAAGATGCTTATAAGTATGTTAAATCTTGTGAATCTTGTCAAAATGGGGAAATGTATCTAAAAACATGAAATGCCTATGCAACCTATTTTAGAATGTGAGTTATTTGATGTTTGGGGTATAGATTTCATGGGACCTTTTCCTATATCGCTTGGAAAAAGATTTATTCTTGTAATGGTAGATTATGTTTCAAAATGGGTAGAAAGTCAAGCTCTTCCCACTAATGATACCAAGGTTGTCATACGATTCCTTAAAAAGAACATATTCACTAGATATGGCATTCGAGGCGATCATTAGCGATAGAGGTTCACACTTTTGTAATAGACCATTTACTAAGTTAGTTGAGAAATATGGTGTAACACATAAACCAGAACGCCTATCATCCGCAAACCGGTGGTCGTAGAGGTGTCGAATAGAGAGATTAAAAGAATCGTAGAAAAACAGTTGATTCAAATCGTAAAAATCGGGCAATTAAATTAGATGATGCGTTATGGGCGCATGCATAATGCCTTTTAAAACACCAATTGGTTGTTCTCCTATAAGCTAGTCTTTGGTAAGTCATGTCATCTCCCGGTTGAGTTAGAACACCGAGCCTTCTCGGGCTATTAGATTTCTAAATTTCGATCCTAAGGTCGCCGGTGATCATAGATTGCTTCAATTGATGTAACTAGAAGAATTTCGCCTCGATTCTTATGAAAACGCTCGAATCTACAAAGAACGCATGAAATCTTTCCATGATAAGAGAATCTTTAAGCGTGAGTTCCATGTAGGAGATTGAGTGCTTTTGTACAATTCACGTTTAAAGTTGTTTCCGTGTAAGCTTAAATCAAGATGGACAGTCCATTTAAAGTAACACGGGTTTACAAACCGAGCCATGGACTAATCGATGGAAATACAACCTTTATAGCCAATGGCCACAGAGTAAAATTATTTGTGGAGGAGAAGGAATCACACCGAAAGAAGAAATAATGCTACCGATTGATCCCCGACAAATTGAAAAGCAGAGGAAAATGAAAACCGAAAAGCAGAGAAACCGAATCACCGAATACGTGTACTATCTATCTTTACTCTACTTTTTCGTAATTTTAATTATGTTTAAACTCTTTACGTCTTTTACCGGATAGACGTAAAAGAACTGGATGTCTTTTTTAGATAGAATAGAGTTTTTATTTTATGTTTGAAATTAGGCCTTGATAAAGATGTCGCGTTTTATATAAGCTTTAGTTTTTGAACAAAACAAGAAATTGTTGAGAGAGATCAGATTGAGAGAAGTATGTAATGGAACATCAAGAAGTGCGATAAAAAAGAAGGGCAAAGTTTCTAATGAGATGCAGAACTGTGGAAAAAGTGAACATGTTGGACGCTGTGGGAAAAACACAACCAAATCCTGTGATGAGTGTTTGAATATTGTTAGGAAGGAACGACAGTGGTTATCCTAAAATCCCGATGGAATTCGAGAGATAATTCAAATGCCTCGCTTTTAGGAGTTAGGTTGATTGAGCGTTATATCGTAACTTTGGAAGATTTAAAATCAAGAGTCGGGAACCCCTTAAGTTTCGAGTCTTTTATTTTATTTTATTTTATAAAATTTTCGTGATAACTTCGAGAGTTTTATAATTGGATCTTTATGAAAATTTGAGGAGTTTTATAAAAGTTTTATAAAAGTTGTTTTTAGTTTTAATTTAAACGCTTTATAAGAGTTGATATAAATTTATTAAATTTTTATAAGCTTTTTATTAAAGTGTTATAAAGATTTTATTAAATTTTTAGAAATTGTTATAAAATTATAAAAGTTCCTTCAAATTTTATTTTAAGTAAGTTTTAAAAATTATTTTTAAAGTTTTAATTAAGTTTATTAGGATTTGTATAAGTTTTATTCAAAAATCATAAATAAAAAAAAAAAAATCGAAAAAATGAAAATTTTGGCCACGGACCGATCCGGCCTTAACCCGGACCGGTCCGGGGTCTAAAAACATAAAAAAGACGGGGACCCTTCTTTTCTTCTTCTTCTTCCCTAATTTTTTTTTTACAGCCGCAAAACACCAAACCCCACCATTACGAAATTTTTCCACTCTTCCTCAACAAAACATCATCTCACACTACACCATTACTTAATTTCTTCTCATTATCATCTCCTCTCTTCAACACAAATTGAAAAATTCAAAAAGGGTCAAAAACAAGCTCCATTTCATTCCGGCGACTTTTGAACTTTTCCGGCCTACTTTTCAACGTTTTCTACTTATTAAGGTATAATTTAGTTTATTTAGTTGTCTATTTCGTATTTTTCATAATTTTTTA
Source organism: Gentiana macrophylla (assembly GCA_026214975.1). Classification (NCBI taxonomy): domain Eukaryota; kingdom Viridiplantae; phylum Streptophyta; class Magnoliopsida; order Gentianales; family Gentianaceae; genus Gentiana; species Gentiana macrophylla. The sequence goes on from CM047805.1 coordinate 66,089,035, forward strand.
GATTAATTTCAACTGTTTTGATTTTTGAGTGTGTTGTGACATTTTCATTTTATTGTTGTTTTTGTTGTTGTTTTTGTTGTTGATTGGCATTACCAATATCGTAGAATGGCCGAGTCGAGTACTAGAGTCTCTAAAAGAGAAAATCAAAATTCCAATTTCAACTCCCGTCAGAGGCACATGTAATTTTATCATCCGAGGAAGAAGCCGTAAGTTTTGAAAAAACCGCATCACCCGAGGCTAAGAAAGCGTATAAGAAAATTTATAGTAAGTGTGATGTTCTCGTTGAAAAGGATTAGACTTGGATGACTTAGGTGATGAAGTTAAAAATATCTTTAGAAAGCGCGGTGGTTAGATTTAGCAATGTAAGGGAAGGGAGATTAACACGACTATAGTAGCCGAGTTTTATTCGGTTTTATCTACATTGTCGGAAGAATGTTTTACTCACCGGAAACTGCACTTTACGAGCCGTAAATATTCCTTTTAACCCCGCCGTCATTAATGCAATCCTAGGAGTTGAGGTTTTTCCTGATGAGGAGGATTACAGGGTAGTTTATAATTTAGATGATCCTGCTAGTTTTGAGCAGACTGCCCTGAGAGCCCAGACTGTTTTTGACCCGACCGCGGTGTGGGTTGAAAATCGGTTTAATTACGGGAACTGTTTTAGAGGTTTGAGGGCAATTAAAAGATTTATTAGCCATAATCTCTATCCTTCTAGTAAACATACTGCTTTTGGAAAGGAAGATGTTTGTATCGCTTGGGCGATGGTAAATGATGTTAGAGTGGATGTTGGAAAGGTCATGTTTAAAAGAATTTTTGAGAGTATTGTCATCGCTGCACTGGGAGTCATCTATACTTCCCTTGTTTTATCTCTCGATTATATGTCGAGGTTGGGAGTACCATTCCCGCCTAATGACAAGTTATCTCTCGGTCGATGGAAACTGATTGGACCTAGTTTGACTAGTCTTCCGGATGGTAGTATTAGTTTCTTTGCTTAGAAGACGCCAAACTCACCGGCTCCACCGCTTTTACATCTTCTTCTTTTCCATCTTTTTCTAGTCACCTCAACAAACTCCTTTCTCCAACACTATCACATATGACATGTTTCAATCTTTAGTGATGATGTTGCACGTGGTCAAGCCAATGTGGCTTTATTCGCCGAGAGTACTAAGCGTTGGTGTGATGATATTCGTAGAGGTTTAGAAGGAACGAGCAGTTGCTTCGTAATCCTACTTTTGATGATCCCGCCTATCCACCTGTGTCACCGATTCTTATACCTTACCACGTTGGGAAACACCGGTTCCACCACCTTCGAGCTTTCATCCATCGTCATATCCTTTGGAAGCCAATCTAGTGGGACAGTGTATTTTCGACTGTGTGTTGAGAGACCAAGCGATGTCGAGTTGGGGAGGATTCACCGAGTTTGCACATGTCACGATCGGCATGAGTTCGATGGGTCTTGATAGTTCGGCCAGACCACGACTACGCTTCACCATCGATTTCTCAATAAGTTTCGAGTTCGAAGTTTTCAAGTTGATCCCGAGGAAGACTACGATGAAGATTGAATTTAATAATTTTTGATTAAACATTTTTATTGCGCTTTTTATTCGACATTTGTCATTTAGATATTGGTTGGTTTTCATTTTTCGCTTAGTTTTACAATTGTTTTATAAAAATTTGGTTTGCATTCTAGATCGTTTAGTTTTTATAAACTATAAAAATCACAAAAATAATTTTGTATCATTATTGAGTCGTTTTCAAAATATAACTAATGTGTCATTTTATCCGTCCGTATCAAAGTGGATGAATTAATTCAACCATTATCAAATTATCTTCAAGGCAAGTGGAAGCCTTGTTTCACACGTGAAGTAAAAAAACAGAACACAAGTTGTCTTTTACCTCTGTCCCCTCAGTAAAAGTAGGATGAGGCCGGACCGAGCCGGCATTTTCCGGACCGGGCCGTGAAGAAATGTATATTTGAGTCATTCTTGAGTCCGTCTAATGCACACACGTAAGTTTTTTCTATCTATTTAAGGAAGTAGAAGGAGGAGCAACAAATGCTCATATCTTTACCATCTTCAATTTTCCTTCTTTTATTTTTTAGTAAACTTTAAAATGTCGAACCACTCTTCACCATCGGTTAATTCTTACGAGCCTCATACACCGGATCATCCGAATCTCAAGCTTCTAACGAGAATATCATTTTACATAATCGTTTTTGCGAATTCTCCAATCCTATTGGAGAAAGGTTTAAATTTAGATAAGCTTGATCAATGGGGAAAAACTATCATTAGAAGTTTTGGTTGGAAAAAATTTGTCAGTACACCGAGAGGACGGGTAAATGTCTCGATAGTGCGAGAATTTTATTCTGCTCTTATGACGACACCTATGGTTGATATCACTCAAAGTTGTTTCGTAAGAGGAGTGGTTGTTCTCTCTCTTCATCTATCATCAACCAAATTTTGAAATTCCACCGATTACGATGCCACATTTTGAAATGCAATGGGGACTACAAAATCCTTCTAATCATTTGAATAAAGTACACGAGTCGCTCCAATGTCTGCTCCTCGCTTTTTGATACAAATCACGACATGTCAACACGAGCTCTACTTCCACATCTAAAGCGTGGAAGCATTTTATAAATTCTCGAGTTTATTCCACCAGGATTTTGGAAGTTTGACTGAGAATGAAATGCTTTCGCTTTTTGCTTTGGCATTCGGTGTATTTGTCGATTGGGGTATATTGATTCAAAGCGGCGTGTTGGAGTTTGCGATCACGAGAGGTAGTAGGGAAGCCTATGCCTAATTCATGGATGATATCACGTTTGTGTACTCTTACGAATGGAGTAGAAGAGTGGAGACGGATGAAATTTTTCCGCTCTGGAGATAGTCGGTTTGGTTTGATACCGTTGATACACCGGGTTGTTCGTCTACCATTTAGAGAGTTGTTTGTTGGTTTTATTTAAATTTGAATAAGTTAAATTAAGTTCAGCTTTGAAGTTTCTTTAGTTAAGTTAAGATTTTCTTTTAAAGTTTGTAATAATGTATCTTGTTTAATATATATGTCTTAGTTTTTAAGTTTGTTTTAATTAGTATACGCTAAAATAAAATCGTAAAATAACGTTAATAGATAATTTTAATTTTATTTTCAAACCTACTTCTTTACTACTTATTGAACATCGACGATGCCACTGTAAGTGGGAGTAGAGTTAGGTTAGAAAATTCATTAAAATTTTAGAAAAATAGTCAAAACAATAATTATATTATATGTCTAATTTAGATTTTAATAAGATTTTAAGTTTATATAATTGAGTAATTAATATTAGATATTGTTTTTATAAAATTATATAAGTATGTTGATATTTATAAGTAAAATTTAAAGAATCATTTTCAATATGAATTATGAGTTTGGAATTGGACTAAGTTTGTTGATTTTTGGCACCACAAAATATAACTATAGCCAAATAACCTACCTCACCTTGATTAGAGTGATCAAGACCTCACCTAAATTGTCAATTGTGATTAAATAACCGAGCTTTAGCTAATTTTGGTCTACATTTCCTTGAAATACCGCAAGTTTGTAATGCATACTTATAAAAAGAGATGGAGACATAAAATCTAATTTTTGGTATATGCTGAGATTGGAAAGATTAGATAAGTAGTAGTATATTCGATCTTACCTCATGACACTTGCAACATAGTCGATTTTGGTAATAAGTTCGGATATATTAATATTCTATAAAAGAATTAAGAACGAAGCACCATATTTACACAGAATTAATCAAATATCAGGTATCTTCCTTTTTTTTTTTTGAAATATTTTTTTTTTATTAAAATGGAAAATAATATCAGGTATCTTCCTTATCTGTGATTAACAACTTAAAAATAAAAAGAAATGATCGGTTGTAGCTACCAATGATTGGAGTGAGTAGGGTATTATCACGAAATGTCCTATATCACTATGAGGTAAGTAAGCTCCCGATTGCCTGATGATAGTAGTCCAGCTAGGGTATTATCTCGAAATGTCCTATTGCTGGGAATGAGGGCACAAGATAAAATGAAAAAAAAGAAAAAAAAGTTGAATCATAAGATCTCAGGAATTATTACAAGTTTAAGGAAACCGGACTTGTAATTTTCGATCGAAAGAGTAGTACTCCGATCAATCTTGATGAAGCAATGCCTGTAAGTTTGATTTTCTACACACACTCACGCTTTTAGTTCTTAATCTTGAAAAAAAAAAAAAAAAAAAAAGAAGAAGAAGAAGAGAGAAAATCTGAAAAAAAATGTGTTATTAATCGATGATTATTTTTTATCAAGAATATGAAGATGTAGTACGCATTTAACTTGCTCTTTCTCTCTTTTTGATTTCCTTTTTTCCGATTAACCAACATCTTGAACCTAAACTCTATAAGCCATTTTTGTCGACTACTTTACCGAAGTTTCCGATTCGTAATTTCATAATAGTTGCGATTAAAAATAATTCTGATATTTTATTTATACTTATTAAGTATTACAAATATAATTTTATCTAAATAATATTTAATGTTTAAGTTATTTCAGTTATATACTCTTTCTGTCTTCTTAAGATTTTAAATTAAGATAGATAATATATTTATAATATTGACAATATAAATTATAATCTGAAAAATTATACTATCTTTTATTACCGCTTATTTTTGCTCGAGGACGATCAAAAGCTAAGTGGGGAGTAATTTGATGTATTATTTTTTTATAATTAAATATACGTTATATTATTATGTTTTATTAACGAATTCTATATAAAATATATGAAAGTATGGTATAAAATGTTAATCTTTATAATTTAGAGTAGTTAATAGTAATAATAGTAAAAAGTTGTAATTTTGTACCGATTTTAGTAAATCGGAGTGTCGTGTCAGATTTACGTGGGTATTTGTGGTATTTTATTGCAGATTTATAAACCAAGACCCCGAGAATCGACATATTGAAGTTTAACCATATCTCTGGAATGATTTAGAGAGTGCCACGGGCTTAAATGGTCAATTGAATAGCTTAAGTGGACAAGTGGCCAACCAATCTGGATAAGTAATAATAGAGTAATGTCTTCGACAAACGAATGGCTCATCAAAACAACATTTTCAGAGAAAGTGTTCTTCACGAAAGTTGTAGATTTTTTCTGAGAGCTTTCCAATGCAATTTAAATTATGAAGATTGGAGGTCTACAACTTAAATGTTGATCAAGTGGCTAATCGATTTGGATTAAGAAAAATCCCGTAAAAGCTTCGGGAGAACACGAGGTTATCAAGAAGGCGTTATCTGGAGAAGAGTCCTTCATGAAAGTTGTAGAGTTTCTCGAGACCTTAATTTTGGCATTTCGTTTGCAATTTTTGGAGGGCCAGAACTCGAGATATGAATTTTAGAAGTTTAATAATTCTATATAAAAAATAATATCTTCACCGCACATGCTGGAGTGATCAAGTTAGTGGGGGTAATCATTATACCGGACCGATCCGGCTTAATCTCGGACCGGTCCGGCCTTGAGACCTTTGCCTATATAAGGAATGCATCAGAGAACAGATCGAGTGTACCCAATATATATATACATCCTATATATATATATATCTCCTCTCTCTTTTCTTTTTTTAATTTTAGTAGTAGTTGTAAATAAGGCCTTACTCCGTAATAATGTAGTTTTAGTATCGTTATAATGCTCGGGAAAATTTCGGAAGTCGGTTTTGCTAAAGAAGTTGTAATGTCCGGAAGATACGATTTCTGAATCAACTGCCGTATTCGGGTAACTTTTCTTGAGTATTTATGTTTGTTTTTATATTTTTCGTTGTTATAATGTTTTTAGGCTAAATATAACATCGCCAAAACTATGTAATCGGTTTTATTTCGATCTTTTCGTTAAAGAAATGTTGTTAAGTTAAAATGACTAAAATTGAGTTAATTGAATCTTTTTCTATTTTGATCGTATTCGTATTGACATATTTAACCGATCTGAGGAATTCATAATCTAATTATGAATTGACGCCTCGTAGTCAGGATATGAGATAAAAGATAGAAAAACCGGAGGGTAAAATTGGCCGTGTGAATAACGTGATAACGGAATCCGATTTCCTACCCGGGGGTAAATTTGTTTTGGGAGAAATGAATTTTATTATAATTTGTACTCGAGATCGTAATAATGTTAAATCATCAGTTTAATTGAAACTTAAACCGGAAAGTTAAATCGTCCGGCTTTGACAACCGGAGCCTTTAAAATAAAATTGACCGCTTGACGAACGAAATGACTCCTTTTATCTAAAGGTAGATTTGTACTCGGGACTGTTGAGATTAATTCGTTTACCGTGAATGCTTGTGGACCTTGGACTCGATGCAATGGACATATGACAATTTCATACGCTCGTGTGAGGAGGAATTGTTTACCTCAGAGTGCACCGTTTCACTTACTCAATTGGACCTAAAATAAAAGGAGAGATCGAACACATTTCAATTAATCGAAAAGATCGTATAAACCAATTATATAAGTTTTGGCGATTCTTCTAAAATTATACATTTAATATATTGGTACCTATATATTTATATCTATATATATACTTTGCAATTTATGTACATCTATATATATTTATATATCTATATATATTATATTAGAATAACTTTTAAATTACGTATTTATTTTATGTTGAATAGAATAGTAGTGATCTGTGTTATAAAATTGCGATTTAGATCGAGTTAATAACAGCTCTTTGGTGTTTAACCACACGTAAAAGAAATTACCAAGTTCCCTGAGGATTCGACACTCGACTCACCATACTAGCACCACAATTTGACCCGATACACTGCCGGTTAGGATCGTTTAAACCAGAAACGTTTGTCGATTTCCGCACTGTTTCCAAGGTTAGGTTTAGGGTCTGTCACCCTTACATGTAATATCACTTCAGGTTGACGGCGTGCCAGGGCCTGTTGAACTCGCGGCCCTCTTTGTCTTTGAGGATGTATGTCCCTCTCTTGACTATCCTCTACACTTGCCAAGCGCCCTCCCAATTTTCGTCCAACTTTCCTTTATCGGTCTTTTGGCCTGTTGCTTGCCTTTTGCGTAAGACAAAGTCTCCTACCGCAAAAGAGTGATCGTGGATTCGCTTGTCGTAGTATCTCTTTGCGGCTTGCTTGTAGTTAACCATCTGAGCGCGAGGCTTCATGCATTTTTCTTCGGCCAGGACCAGTTTGATTTGTTGATAGTTATGTTATTGGCCTCGTCTAAGTGTGAAACCCTTCTACTTGGCAACGCAATCTCCATGGGTGCCATTGCTTCTGACCTGTATGTTAATGCGAAAGGTGTCTCCCCCATTTTGCCTTTCTGGTTGTCCGGAGCACCCAGAGGGCTTCGAGCAGGTAATCTACCCACTTCCCGGCCTTCTCATCCAAGCTCTTCTTCAGCACTTTTAGCACTTGTTTATTGGCGTTTAAATCTGACCGTTTCCTTGGGGTAGCATCGTGGATTGCAAGTGTTTGACGTTATGCTCTTTGCGAATTCATCGAACTCATCTCGAGCGTGGGTCGTGGTCGAAATGATGGCTCACGGCACCCCAAACCGAGTCCAAACTTGATCCAACAGTAGTATATTATGCCTTCGCACGCATTTTTACAAGCGCTTTGCCTCGATCCACTTTGTGAAGTAATCACTGGCGACAACCATATATTCGCACTTCGATCGGCCGCGGACCGATAAGATCGATTGCCCACATGTCGAAAGGCCAAGCGGCGACAATGATGCTCGTCGACCGAGGTAGCCTGGGTATGTCGGCGAGCGTTGGCATTTGTCACAGCTCTTAGCGCACCTTTCAACGTCCTCACCAACTTTGGCCAGTAGTACCCTGCCAGTAATGCCTTTTGGGCCAAAGTTTAGCTGAAGGGATGGCCCCCGAACATCCCCTCGTGCAGTTCTGTGAATATGCCATGTGCTTCTTCGGGTCTGATGCAACGCTGTAGCGGCTTTGAAAAATATCTTTTGTATAGAGTTCCGTTCAGGATCGTGTAACGTGCCGCTGATAACGCTCTAAATGGTACCAATAATTCTACCTTTATTCACCCTGAATTCTGCTCAAGAGAGGATAGATAGGCTCGTTATTAAGTGGAATAGGTGTCAAATGCTATGTGAGTGTTTCCAGGATCATAATTCTGCATCTTTGCTATTTTATCAAGGTTTTGGTACTGTTTTTTCTCGTTATGCATGTTTTACAGGATCTACCGGATCTGGAGCATTGGAGAGTGGATTTGAACCAAAAGAAATACATTGGGCCAAATGGTTGAAGTCAAAGAATATCAACGTTAGAGACTTACACGCGATCAAGATTTTTGGCGTCGTTGCCGGGTACAATGGCCAATTGTAAATATAAACGCTTGAGTCTTGAGTCTTTTCAGATCAAACTCTGATTGTTAAAGCGCGTAAAAGAAATTTGTGGGCGGTTTACCATGGCTAACCCCCGGGTTACCGAGGCCTGAAAAATATATTTCTGTACAGTTCTTGTTATTCTGTGTTATTCCATATTGATTTTAGTTAGTAGGTCCGCAGCAGTTGGGATCACACCCAGCTGAAGCGGAAGTTGCTAAACTTTTCTTTGTTTTATTTTGTCTTTTGCCGGTAGATCAGAACACCTCAGAAATTCGATCAATCAGAGTTGAAAAAGAGCAAACAAGTCAAGCAATATGCCTAGACCGATATTGAACATCACACCAATTTCCATGTACCCAGGATCTGAAGCACGAGAGCATTATGAAGAAGTAAAGCAACGGTTGGAAAAAGAGGAGAAAACAATCAAGCAAGAGCCTGAAGAGAACATAAAGGAGTATAGTACGTATCGTCCAGGTGAGTTCCCTTGTGAGTTAATTGATATATCATCTTCGGATTATGAATATGATGATCCTGAAGAGGATCCTGACTCAATATTTTCTGAGCCTGAGGATTATCCATACTCAGACACCGTGGTGAACTCAGGAGACCCTGGCACGTTTCGACTCCCAATTTCTATTAATGGTATATCAGTAAGATTTGGTCTGTGTGACTCTGGCTCGAGTTGCAATATTCTACCTTTTCCCTCTGTCAAAAGATCAAGCTCCCGGTCGTAAGGAATCAAACCAGGACCATGATCTTCGTTGATAGAACTAGAGACTTGCCTGCTGGTCTGCTTAGAAAGTGTACAATTAAGGCATGAGGGTTCACATATCCTATTGACTTCACAATCATAGATGTACCTGAGGACCCTAGTGCCCCAGTTCTTTTAGGAAGACCCTTCTTAGCAACAAGTAGGGCGGTTATGGATTTTGATAATGGGGAGATAACTCTGAGGCTGAATAATGATGTTGTATCTTTGAAGATCTTAGAACCCCTAGAAAATAGACCAGAGAGCAGCAAAGTTGTTGGAAAGGTGTCCTAAACCCAATCGGGTTGGACCGGATCCGATCGGGTCGGGTCATTTACAGTCTATTTAGTTCATGTAATAACTTTATTATGATTAATAAAAGCACTTATGTTATTATATTTTGTTTACCTTCATATTATTTGTTGTATGTATATAGTAACGTCCCTAGTAACAATCTGTGATAGAGAAACCATGATAGCTATTATGGTTGATGAGATCTCTAATCACTATAACAAGGTTGGTACTTGAATGTCTCTAGTCTTACATATTATCAAATGGGACATTGATAGTATAATCAGGCTAGCACTTATTGGATGTCTTCTATCTTTTAGAAGATAGGGATAGATATCATCTATCGAAGTGTAGAGACACTTGGACTGTACGTGGACGTGTATTAGAGAATGCGTACGTTAGACTGATCCACTTACATTAAGTGTCACACTATGTGGCAGTTGTGTAATTATCCTTTTGACCGGAGTCTTCATGGCATCACGGTGTGGATTTTCATGCTTTGACACTATTGAGATTTCTCCTAACCACGGGGCGATCATGCGGTAGTGATTGGGTATGATATTGAAGCATGCGGAGTATACATGATTGGTCGTCCGGGAATCGCGTGTCCTATGATTGGGATCGAATATCCGAAATGGCCTTCTTATAAGGATTTTCTAGCTCTCGAGAATCTTTGCAAAGTGGGAGTAAATGTGTTATCCCGAGAGAGCGTGATATCCAGATTATAAGATACGATCGTCAATGTATTGACACTCGAGATACGATCGTATGGATATTGTTACAGCGATAGGATTGTAAGTTACACGGTAACTGCTTCACATGAAAGGTAGTAGTCATTGCTTTTGACTCTTCCGATGATTGGGGGTCACGGTGTGTTGCTAGACGCTATCCCGTGATCGTTAGGCATGAAGGGCATTTTAGTAATTTGCACTTTGTATCTACGGCCAACATATTCGGAAGCCTATCGGGTCACACACATATGAACTTCGAGTCGGATTAAAATGCGGTTATAGTTGATAACCAAATAAGGAAAGTTTATCTCTAGACTATATAAGGTTGTAGTGGTAAATTAATATGGTTGTATTTATTTATTATGAATAAATAAAATACAAGATATTAATTATATACAAATTATATTAATTAAAGAATATTCAGGAAGTCAATTAATTGACTAATGGGGCGCCATCTTTGAGTGTATAAGATACACTTGGATTGTGCACTTTAATTAATAAGATTACAATAATATTAATATGAGATATTAATTGATTTTGGAAAAATAGATTTAAGGTAATAAGATAATTATATTCAATATAAGATACTGGCAAAATAAATTATAATTAAAGAGATAAATCAATCTAGAAGATTTTCTTTATTTTATTGGAAAAAGGTTTTCTTCTCCTCCACACATCATATGGGGCGCCACCTCCTTTATATAAAGGAAGTGGGTGTCAAACTCATTTGTACATCACAATTGCAAGAGCTCATAGTTCTTGTGTAAAATAGAGAGCAAGCCATAGTGAGTTTGTGAGGGAGGAAAAGGGCCGGTCTAGCAACCGGAGTTTTCCGATAGCAATCCAAAGAGGATTCCGGCAAGGGGTTCGTGTGGATTAGCGATAGTGGCCGGACGCGTGGACGGCTTGCGCACTGATTTACTCTCCATTGACGGTGTATAGATCATCTGAGGTATAACCGTCAAACAACTTAACGTGTTTATTGCATTAAACGAAGAACGATCTAGAAAAAGGAAATCAAATTTTAAATTCCGCTGCGTTAAACTAGTGATTTCCTAACAGTGGTATCAGAGACAAACTTCGAGCTTAAGCAATAAGCATAATTTAAATGCGTAGTATTTAATCAATAGATGCAAGATTTAAATCCCGAAACGTTGAAACAAAAAAAAATTAAAAAATTAAAAAAATTAGGGTTTATGGGGGGCTCGGCCGACTGGCGGCGGCGGCAGCGGCGGTGGCCTTCGGGCTGCCGCCCGTCGGCTCTCTTCTTCCAATGGGGGAGATCGACCCTTTTCGTTTTATGATATTTATTGTGCATAGATATCTCGTTTGTTTAGTTGTGTCATATGGCCAACCAATGGTTCAAATAGTTTGGGCCATTGGGCAACCATATGGCATGTAGGCCTTTCCAAATTTTGATTTGGAATAGGCCTAGGCCCTTTTCAAATATTTGATTTGTAAAAGGCCTAGGCCTAGGCCACTTCCAAAATTTTGATTTTGGAAAGTGGCTAGACCTAAACCAAAACTATTTGGCCTTTCCAAATATTTAATTTGGAATAGGCCTAGGCCCTTTTCAAATATTTGATTTGTAAAAGGCCTAGGCCTAGGCCACTTACAAAATTTTGATTTTGGAAAATGGCTGTGCCTAAACCAAAACTATTTGGCCTTTCCAAATATTTGATTTGGAATAGGCTCAGCCCTTTCAAATATTTGATTTGTAAAAGTCCTAGGCCTGAGCCAGCTACTTCCAAAATTTTGATTTTGGAAAGTGGCTGTGCCTAAACCAAAATTAGTTGGCCTTTCCAAATATTTGATTTGGAATAGGCCGAAGGCCCTTTTCAAATATTTGATTTGTAAAGGTTTAAGCCTAAAGCCACTTCAAAATTTTGATTTTGGAAAGTGGCCTGTGCTCTAAGCCAAATTTAGTTTTGGAAAGGAAATAAATATGAGACTTTATAATTTTAATTTCATTTTGAATAGTTCAAATTTAATTGAAATTAAAATCGATTGAAAATTAAATGTTAATTTTAATTTTCGATTAAGTCATATAATTAATTAAAAGTTATTTAATTATTTGATGTGATAAAATGAAGACGCATGAGTAGTTAAAAATTAGAATTTAATCTTTTTCATAAGATAAAATTGTATGGATTAGATGTGTAGATATAATGTGATTATATGGACCCCGATTGATCATGGACTCGACCAATAGGATAGATGGGAATGTTTTCTTTATGTTGGTTTTTGAAAAACTGTCCTAGGCCGTTATGAAGAACGTGACCTAGTTTACTCTTTTGCATTTATCCCATTCCCGTGAGCTCTTTCTCTGCAAAGCGGCGGGTGTAATTATTTATTATGTAACAAGAATGGAGCAAGAAGCGAAGACCAAGGAGGGATAAAGAACCCATTGGCGTACAGCAATAAAGATCCTATTGGCGGTTGCAGATACCCTTAGTTTGTGGCCTGCGGTTTCGTCAGTTTGTATTCCAAACCGCACCCAGGAAAAGTCCATGATCATATCGGTTATTTTATGCACGGAATGTTGTGTATGGTTTACTTTATATGATATAGTAGTAATATGCACATAGTAGATGAGACCATATTTAAACCAAATTAATTAAGTGAATTAATTTAAAAATTATTCCCACGCCAAAAATCGAGCCAAGATTGTCTCCCAATATTATAATGACGGTGAAGAGCCTTTGTTCGGATCCAACTGATCGACCACCGTCGGGAGTTGACCTACCATGGGTATATCGTTATTATCGAGATATGATCGTTACGAGATCTCATGAATATTGGGTTACGACTCGACTAAAGTCTTTCGGTGATTGGCCACCGTCAAGGCCGTTTGACTTTAGAGACAAGGGGTTGACTACCACATATAGATGCGGACTGTCAAAGAGTTGACTAGTCAACCACTGGGAGTCGCATATGATGCGACTGGTATGAGTACCTACCTTTCAAAATTGCCGAGATTGATCGACCACCATCGGGGATTAACGCGACTAGATTGGATCCCAGCCACTAAAGAATTAATCAAATTCTTAAAAGCCAATTGGGAATAGTTGGCTAGTGGGAGTAAAACCTTACAAAATTTTAAAGTGCAAATTTAGGGTTTTTATACATGAGCTTTTACTTATTCTATCTTTATTGTTGTAGAAAATGTCAAACAAATTGAACCTTCATTTTATCATCGAAAACTAGCTTGACGAAACTAATTTTCTCGATGGGGAAAGGAACCTCAAAATCCTTTTGAGGCACGAGAAGATTGGCTATGTCTTGGACGAGGCCCTACCGTAAAAGCCCACGAGGGTTCGGGTTGTAGATCTTTGTCGAGAAGTACAACAAGCACTGCTTCGACAAGATCGATGCTACACGTATCATGCTTGCTTCCATGACACCGAATCTGAAACAACATGAGTCTATGGACGCCTACTCTATCATGTCCACTGAAGGAACTTTATGCTTCTCGCCTCTGACGAGAGGTACGAGGTCTCAAAGCCCTGTTTAGTTGTAAGATGGCATCCGGGATCTTTGTGGGGTCACACGTGCTTAAGATGATCGGGTACATAGAGAGGCTTGGGAAGCTGGGCCACAAATTGGAGCGAGAGTTGAGTATTGACTTGATTCTGCAATCTTTACCTGATTCATTCTCGCAGTTTGTGATGAACTATCACATGAACAAGATAGATTGCTCCCGAGCGGAGTTATTGAACATGTTGAAAGCTCGCCGAGGCACCGTGGGGAAGGGAAAGCAAGTGTTGCTGGTCACTTCAAGTAAGGGCAAGGCAAAAGCCCAGAAAAAGTCCAAGAAGGTGAAGACTGCACCTAAGCCAACGCCTAAGATAGCAAAAGACAAATCCAAGGATGCTTGCTTCCATTGCGGTGAGACCGACATTGGAGGAGAATCGCAAAGGCTTCTTGAGTACCAAGAAGAAGCATTACGATGCTTCAATTTTAGGTATATTTATGATTGAGATCAACATTACTTCTTCTAAGTCTAACCACTGGGTATTAGATACTGGTTGTGGTTCTATTATTTGTACGAATATGCAGGCACTAAGAAGAGCTAGAGATCTGAAGAAAGGAGAGGTGGACCTACGCGTTGGAAATGGAGCAAGTGTTGCTGCACTAGCCGTAGGAGTTTATTTTCTTTCATTGCCCAGTGGGCTAGTACTTGAACTTAGTAACTGTTATTTTGTTCCTGCTCTTACGAAGAGTATTATTTCCATTTCCGCATTAGATGTTGATGATTTTTCATTTATGTTTGAGAATAAATGTTGTTCTTTTTCATGTGATGGAATCTTTTATGGTACTGGCATACATAGCAATGGTCTCTACATATTAGATATGAATGTTGACGTACTTAATATAAATAACAAGAAATCCAAAACAAATGACTTGAATGAATCCTACTTATGGCATTGTAGACTTGGCCATATAAATAAGAATCGCATTTCCAAACTCCATAAAGATGGAATGTTGGATCAATTCGATTATGAATCGTTTGATACATGCGAAGCTTGTTTACTTGGCCAGATGACAAAGTCACCTCTTAGTGGCAAAGGGATAAGATCCAATGAATTGCTTGAGCTCAGACATACTGATGTATGCGGCCCAATGTCAATTCAAGCCAAATGAGGATACTCTTATTTTATCACTTTCACTGATGACCATTCTCGCTATGGTTATATATACTTAATGAAGTATAAGTCTGAAGCCTTTGAAAAGTTCAAGGAATTCAGAAGTGAAGTGGAGAAACAACTGGGTAAAGAAATCAAAACGCTTCGATCCGATCGAGGCGGAGAATACCTAGATGGAGAGTTTCAAAGTTATTTAAAGAAGAATGGGATTCTACCCGAATGGACCCCTCTAGGTACGCCTAAGATGAATGGCATATCTAAGAGGGGGAACCGTACTTTGTTAGACATGGTGCGATCCATGATGAGCTACGCAGTTCTTCCAAAATCATTTTGGAGGTATGCTCTAGAAACCGCATCCTATACACTGAACCGAGTTCCATCAAAGACGGTTGAGTCCACTCCCTATGAAGTGTTCAAAGGGAAGAAACCAACACTAGGTTACATGAAACCTTGGGGATGTCCAGTTTATGTTAAACGGACCATGCCTGACAAATTGGAACCTAGATCTGACAAATGTCTGTTTGTGGGTTATCCAAGGGAAACCAAAGGGTACCAATTTTACCACCCTGAGGAACAAAAGGTGTTTGTTGCCAGGACTGGCCACTTTCTGGAGTAAAATTGATCTTGAAGAAATTCGAGAACCACTTACGGATAACAGTCCGTTGATGGAAGTAGAGGAGACATCACATACAAATGTGGTGCCACCCTCTACCGTAGACATACTAGCACCTCGAAGATCCACCAGGGAATGCCGTGAACCCGAAAGGTACACTGGCGTGTATCTCATGGAAGATGAGGACCCTAGAACTTATAAGGAAGTGCTATTAAGGCATGACAAAGAGAAATGGCTGGAAGCCATGAATTCTGAAATGGAATCCATGAAAGACAACCAAGTTTGGAACTTATTTGATCCACCTGAGGGAATAGTTCCCATAAGGTGCAAATGGGTCTTTAAGAGAAAGACCGACATGGACGGTAACGTGACTACCTACAAGGCTAGGTTAGTGGCAAAAGGTTATAAGCAAAGACAAGGAGTTGACTATGACGAAACCTTCTTGCCTATTGCAATGTTAAAATCCATTAGAATTTTGCTCGCTATTGCAGCATACCATGATTATGAAATCTGGCAGATGGATGTGAAAACAGCTTTCCTTAACGGGAACTTGTCTGAGGAAGTGTATATGACACAACCTGAGGGTTTCACTACCAATGACGCCAGTATGGTGTGTAAATTGCAAAGATCCATTTATGGGTTAAAGCAAGCTTCTCGGAGTTGGAATCTTTGCTTTGATGAGATAATCAAATAGTTTGATTTCATCAAGAACGAAGATGAGCCTTGTGTTTACAAGAAGGTTAGTGGGAGTGCCATTGTGTTCTTAGTGCTTTATGTAGATGACATATTGCTCATAGGGAATGATGTGCCTATGTTACAATCGGTCAAAGCTTGGTTATCCAAGAACTTCTCAATGAAGGACTTGGGTGATGCAGCCTATATTCTAGGAATAAAGATCTATAGAGATAGATCTAAAAGGTTGCTTGGTGTCTGGTCATGAATCCACCTATATAGACAAGATGCTGAAGAGATTCAGCATGGAGCAGTCTAAGAAAGGATTGCTGCCCATGTCACATGGGGTCTACCTATCAAAAGGAATAAGTCCTAAGACAGAGGAAAGGGCACAAATGAGTAAAGTCCATTATGCTTCGGCAATCGGGTCAATCATGTATGTCATGTTGAGCACAAGACCAGATGTCTCGTACCCTCTTAGTATGACTAGTAGGTACCAGTCCGATCCAGGTGATGGTCACTGGATTGCTATGAAGAATATCCTAAGTACATGAGAGCGTACTAGGGATATGTTCCTGGTTTTAAGGAACGATGATTTAGTATTACGAGGTTACATGGATGCCGCTTCAAACCGACAAGGATGACTTTAAGTCACAATCTGGATTTGTTTTCACGCTTAACGGGCGGAGCAAAGTGTGAGTGGAAGAGTTCCAAGCAGGAGACTACTGTAGACTCTACAATGGAAGCCGAATACATAGCACCCTCGGAGGCAGCGAAGGAAGCGATTTGGATGAAGAAGTTCATTCATCGAACTTGGTGTGGTTCCTCCATTGAAGGTCCAGTGCCTCTGCATCTTTGTGATAATAATGGAGCGATATCTCGATCAAAGGAACCAAGGTCTCATCGAAGTCCAAACATGTGCTACAAAGCGCTATCACTTGATTAGAGAGATAGTAGATATAGGAGATGTAAAGATAGAGAAAGTCCACACGGATGATGACATAGCTGATCCGTTAACCAAGGCATTGTCTCAAGCTAAGCATGAGAAACATGTTCACTTGCACGGCCTTAGACATATGGGTGATTGGCTTTAGGCTAAGTGGGATATTGTTGGAAAGGTGTCCTAAACCCAATCGGGTTGGACCGGATCCGACCGGGTCGGGTCATTTACAGTCTATTTAGTTCATGTAATAACTTTATTATGTTTAATAAAAGCACTTATGTTATTATATATTGTTTACCTTCATTTTATTTGTTGTATGTATATAGTAACGTCCCTAGTATCAATCTGTGAAAAAGAAACCATGATAGTGATTATGGTTGATGAGATCTCTAATCACTATAACAAGGTTGGTACTTGAATGTCTCTAGTCTTACATATTATCAAATGGGACATTGATAGTATAATCAGGCTAGCACGTATTGGATGTCTTCTATCTTTTAGAAGATAGGGATAGATCTCGTCTATCGAAGTGTAAAGACACTTGGACTGTACGTGGACGTGTATTAGAGAATGCGTACGTTAGACTGACCCACTTACATTAAGTGTCACACTATGTGGCGGTTGTGTAATTATCCTTTTGACCGAAGTCTTCATGGCATCACGGAGTGGATTGTCATTCTTTGACACTATTGAGATTTCTCCTAACCACGGGTCGATCATGCGGTAGTGATTGGGTATGATATTGAAGCATGTGGAGTATACATGATTTGTCATCCGGGAATCGCGTGTCCTATGATTGGGATCGAATATCCGAAATGGCTTTCTTATAAGGAATGTCTAGCTCTCGAGAATCTTTGCAAAGTGGGAGTAAATGTGTTATCCCGAGAGAGTGTGATATCCAGATTATAAGATACGATCGTCAATGTATTGACACTCGAGATACGATCTTATGGATATTGTTACAGCGATAGGATTGTAAGTGACACGGTAACTACTTCACATGAAAGGTAGTAGTCATTGCTTTTGACTCTTCCGATGATTGGGGGTCACGGTGTGTTGCTAAACGCTATCCCGTGATCGTTAGGCATGAAGGGCATTTTAGTAATTTGCACTTTGTATCTACGGCCAACATATTCGGAAGCCTATCGGGTCACACACATATGAACTTCGAGTCGGATTAAAATGCGGTTATAGTTGATAACCAAATAAGGAAAGTTTATCTCTAGACTATAAAGGTTGTAGTGGTAAATTAATATGATGGTATTTATTTATTATGAATAAATAAAATACAAGATATTAATTATATACAAATTATATTAATTAAAGAATATTCCGGAAGTCAATTAATTGACTAATGGGGCGCCATCTTTGAGTGTATAAGATACACTTGGATTGTGCACTTTAATTAATAATATTATCATAATATTAATATAAGATATTAATTGATTTTGGAAAAATAGATTTATGGTAGTAAGATAATTATATTCAATATAAGATATTGGCAAAATAAATTATAATTAAAGAGATAAATCAATCTAGAAAATTTTCTTTATTTTATTGGAAAAATGTTTTCTCCACACACATCATATGGGGCGCCACCTCCTCTATATAAAGGAAGTGGGTGTCAAACTCTTTTATACATCACAATTGCAAGAACTCATAGTTCTTGTGTAAAATAGAGAGCAAGCCATAGTGAGTTTGTGAGGGAGGAAAAGGTTGGTCTAGCAACCGGAGTTTTCCGATAGCAATCAAGGAGGATTACGGCAAGGGGTTCGTGTGGATTAGCGATAGAGGCCGGACGCGTGGACGGCTTTATGATCGAACTACTCTCCGTTGACGGTCAATGCGACGATCTTATAGATCATCTGAGGTATAACCTTCAAACTACTTAACGTGTTTATTGCATTAAACGAAGAACGATCTAGAAAAAGGAAATCAAATTTTAAATTCCGCTGCGTTAAACTAGTGATTTCCTAACAAATATGACATATTAGGAAAGGTGGAATTTATGGAAATCGAGGGGCATAAGCATAGAGAGGTTGTAGTAGAAGCAGTTGAGCAAGAGTTTATGAGATTAATGCGGAGAGAGAAAGAAGAGAAGGACCACGACAAGATGCCCTTGGAAGCTAGTCCTTCCATGTTGCGTAGTGAACGAGTTGAGCTAAAAATGGAAAATGTAGGGTCCTTGGGTCTAAAGTCTAAATATCGACGCATAGTCAGACCTAGCACACAAGCTAAAAGAGAAAGGTATGCTAGGAAGATATCTCAAAAAGGTTCTATAAAGGTACAAGCCTCAGGAGCAAAAGTTTGGCGAGTTAAAGCTCCAACCCTTGAATGATCGGAGATCTGAAGAAAGTTGAGCTGGCAACTATAAACTCAGAACTAATTCTTTAAACCCTTAGGAAGATAAGGAATGAATAAAAGTAGCCAGATGAAGAGACGAGATTTTTTTTCATCCTACAGCACCCTTAGGTATGAAACCGATAGTTGTGGAAAGGTTTTTTTACCTCGTTTTCGATTCTAGTGAAGTAGGTTAGGTTTTGAGTCGGAAATAGCAATCAAAAGAGGGAAGGCTAATCAATTTGAGGTCAGAATTGAGCGGAGAGGTTGAGTCAAGTGTGCAGACAAGGCAGACAAAGAAATCTGGGAAAAGGTACCGCCGGTAAACCCTAGGTTACCTCCGGTTTAACGAGGCTTGATTTTTAAATTTCTGAACGTCAGGTTATAAATCTGAATTTTTAGAGACACGTGGAGGACACACGTTGCACCAGATACGGTCAGTCAGCAAAAACCGTCCCCTTTCTCCCTCTTTTCAAAATTTTCATCATTTCCCACACTCCACCATAACTCCGCCTCAATCCCATCAATCACCTCCTCAAATCCCTCATCTAATAACTTCTCTACCCACTATCCCACTAAACCCTTCCACCTTCACTCAATTATTCCTATTTAAATCACCCTTCAACACCAATATCATCATTCTTATCAAATATTTTCCCCTCAATTCATCTAATTCTTCCATTTCTTCTTCCTTTTTAAAATTTGGCCACCATCACCACCACTATCACCATCAAACCACCACCATAACCAAACCATTTCTTTCCATTTTCCATACCCTAAGCACCCATTTTCAAACTCTGTTGTTGTTACGTAAATGTCGCTTTCTATGATGAAGTCTTTGAAATCCTTCATCTTTTACCATCAGAGGCACAGTCCCAGAAAGAAATCAAAAAATTTCAGGCCAGTAAACCATACCCTACCTCCGGTTTACCGAGGGTTCTTTTCCAGAAAAAGCTTCAGCATCAGTTTATATACTCATTCATGATAGGTCCAAAGCGTCAACGTTCAGCTGTACGTCCTAATGGTTATCAGACAGTGTATGGAGATGCCAATCCCTTGATAGACGGGGTTGAACAATTCCATTCTTTAGCTATTTATGAGTCGTTCCGAGGCCATTGGAATGCAAGGCCGGTTGCTCGAGAACGAGGGGTAGATTTGGACGATTGCGGCTCGATATTTCCTGGTGCCTTACAAGCACAAGATTTATTGGACATGGCTGAGGCACCAGCCCGGTTCAACGCCACGATGGTAAGAGAATTTTACGCTTATGTTTTGCATAACCCCGGAGTTACATTTGCTATGGTCCGAGGGGTTAAAGTTGACTTTTCGATCGAGCGGATCAACGAGCATTATGGGGTTCGTAATCCACCAGTGGGCCCAGATGAGTACACATACTCGAGCAATCCTGAAGATCTTGAGAGGATGGAGATGATAGCTGAGTACTTTGGGGTGCAATGGAAGCGCAATCCTGCAGGAGCCCCCACCATCTTCCTAGAGAATGAGCTATCTTGGGACCGGAAGATGGTCAATAGATTTTTTTGTGCCCGCCTTCCACCGACCAAGCACACGGTCTCTGTCACCACTAAGAGGGTGGAATTGATGTTCTATCTGGAGCAGGGATCTCCAGTCAACATCGGTCTTCTGATGCATAGCCGTATCCACGAGCTTGTTGCCGCTTCTGAGCGCGAGCTACTGACTTAGTTTGCGTCGCGCCGAGTACAAAGACGGGTCAGAGCAGAGAGGGAGCATACTCCGGTGCATGGAGCACCGAGGCCTCAGAGGGCCTTGCTTGAGGAGCACTCGTGAGAGATTGCGAGTCTGCACCACAAGATGGATAGGATTATCGATTACTTTGGCATACCTTCCTCGACCCCACCACCTAGGACTACCCCACATCATAAAGCATCCTCTTCCGCCGCCGCCGCCTCAAGTTCTGCACCACCTCCCGGTTTTGAGCATGAAGTTGACTAGGAGAGTTTCTCTGATGATGATTAGTTTTTATTTCTTCTTTTTGTTGTTTTCCATTTTCTTGTTTTTTCTTTTTTTTTATTTTTCTTTCCTGCTAAGTTGATGTAGCAGAAAATTTATAATCTAATCAATTTGTCGGCTTAAATTGTTTTGAAGTTATTTATTTTCTCTTTTACTGCCGCACTTTCATTATTCAGTTTCTTGTCACCACGATTCTTCTTGGTTTGTTTGAGATGTTTAGCGTAGATTCTTCACCGATTAATTACCTACGCCCGATGATTTATACGACGATCCATTTCTCCTTTGGTTCCACGCTTAACCGAAACTAAGTTCCTTTTCATTTTTCATTTTCCATCTTATACATTGGGGACAATGTTTCGATTAAGTGTGGGGTAGAGGAACGTCACTTAGCTTCTTAGCATGCTATTCCATGAATTGCATGATTATCTTGATTCTGATGTGGTTCTTGGTAGGATCTAGATTGAGATAGCAATGAAGTAAAGAGCAATTCCTACTTTTCTTAGAGAATCAGCACCCTAAGAACCCTAAACGAGAATATCGCACAAAGAGAGCTCACCCCTTTGATAAATTCTCAAGTTAGCAAAATACCCAATCAGCAAGGCAAATACTAACTCACTTAAAATTCAATCACTGAATTTAAGAATTTGTAAATATTTCACTCAAAGTTGTATTATCATTCATTGAAAAGAGAATGCCTTATATAGGCTACAAATCTGAAAACTAGCATGCCAAATTTCGATGTGGGAACAATGCACATCATACATGCCTATTACTTAGAAAAGTGGAATTTGGGCTTGTCTCAAAAGTTAATTAGAAAATAGTTTGGGTTTTGGTCTTTTCTTAAAACTTAATGGAAATAGTTTGGGCTTTGGGCTTTACTCAAAAACTTAAAGGAAAATAGTTTAAAATAGCCCACAAATAAAATAGATCAAATCAGCCCATTTAATCCCAATTGCAACACAACAAGGATTTAATGGGTAAGTCTTCGTCCTTCTTCCATTAAACGTGTTGTTTAAGACTTGCCAATATTAGATTCTTCGCAGCTTCCTCGAACTTCTTCTTTTGTAATCTAGTGATTGGACCATCTCGAAGAACAAGTGGATCTTCATTTTGAATAGCATTCTTGTTCATATCATTCCCTCCCGGTTGGAAAGGATCTGTCCACAGATCAAAAGAGGTGTCATAAGGAGACAAATCAGCAACATTGAATGTGGGGGGAAATGTTCCAATCCGGTGGTATGTCGATCTTGTAGGCATTGTTGTTTATCCTCTCAAGCACTTGAAAAGGACCATCACCATGGTAATTACACTTGTAATTGCGTTGGTTTGGAAATCTCTCTTTGTGTAGGTATAACCATACCCAATCTCCAGGTTGAAAAATGACCTCTTTGCGTCCCTTGTTAGCATTCCTCATGTAACTCTCGGTCGCTTTCTCAACATTCAGCGGTGCTTTTGCATGTAATTCCTTAATGATATCAGCCTTTGCTTCTCCATCCAAGCTTACCTGTGAACCAGGAGGAAGGGGAACAAAATCAAACGGCGCAGCCGGTAAAAAACCATAAACAAGCTCAAATGGTGCATATTGAGTGGCAGAATGTTTAGCACGATTATAGGCAAACTCGACATAAGGTAAATAAGACTCCCAGTTTTTTAAATTGCTTTTCACAACAGTCCGTAGGAGCTGTCCCAACACACGATTCACAACCTCCGTTTGCCCATCAGTTTGTGGGTGAAAAGACGTGGAGAATAAGAGATAAGTACCCATATGCATCCATAATACCCTCCAAAAATGACTCACAAACTTAGTATCACGATCACTCACAATAGTTCTAGGAACACCATGCAAACGTACAATTTCTTTAAAGAACAAATCAGAAGAAGAGAAATTTTGCGTCGGATCGACTTGAGGCCATCGAGGCGGAAGTCGGCAAGCTACTAGCAGCCAAGATAGTGAAAGAGGTATTCTATCCCGAATGGCTAGCTAACCCAGTATTAGTCAAGAAGCCTGATGGGAGTTGGCGCATGTGTGTAGACTTCATGATTTAAACAAAGCATGCCCAAAAGACTCAGATCCACGCCCAAAATCGATAAAAGTTAGTAGATTCAACCATTGATTTTGAAGTTTTTGGTTTCTTAGATGCATATAAAGGATATCATCAGATTTTAATGGATCCTCGAGATGCGGAAAAGACAGCGTTTATCACATGTGGAAATATTAATATTACTATTAATATTACTCAGCAGACTCTGCTGAGCCTCAGGATTTCGTGCATAATATTTTGTACACCTTATTTAATTGTAAAAGACATATTAATTGTGATTCATATAAACAATTAATATGTCAAACTCTAGTTTACTTTATGTCATAGACATAACTTTTACTTTTTACTTTTGCATGCTTGCCGCCCACATCTACATACTCAAGTGGCCGCCCAAGCTAGCTAGCTAGTCTCTCTATCTCAATTGTATCTATTTATACATCTTTTTACTCAATGAATAAACTAAGTTGAAGTTTACTCTTGTGTTTATCACATTCTCAAACTCTCTTCATGGTATCAGGCTTAATCATCGAGTTCTAAAATCCATTTACGCAAAAACTCAGTTCTTTTTTGAGGAAAAATGTCAACATTATCTGAAGTTTCATCTTCTTGATGAGACTCACAATGCCTCACAGATGGGATAATCGAACACTCTTCTTTACAAATCATAAACTTGATGGTAACAATTACTTGCTATGGTCAAGGTCTATGAAAATGTATATCTCCGGCCAGGGCAAGATGGGATATCCATGCAGTTCCAAACTGCCCCTCACGAAACCGACCCCAAGTTTGAAGCATGGGACACAGAAAATAACCAAGTCATGACCATCCTCACGAGGTCTATGACAAAAGAGATCGTGAGAACTTCATGATGTATGACATCGCTAAGGAAATGCTGGGACAATGCCGTAGACCTTTACTCGAAAAAGGACAATACATCTCAAGTCTATGAACTCAAGCTCAGATTCAAAATTGCGAGATAAGGGGATATGTCTCGTAACTCAAAACTTTAATCAACTATCTAAGGCATGGCAACACCTAGATATGTTGGAAACTCACCCTGGAATGATGTTAAAGATGTTGCACTCTTTAAAGACATTATCGAGAAAAAGAGAGTATTCAAATTCCTTCTCGGATCGAATCCTACTCTTGATGATGTCGAGGTAGAATTCTTGCTACTAAACCTCTTCCAAATCTCAAATCCATGTTTGTTGAGGTCAAACATGAGGAAAGCAGGAGGAAAGTGATGTCTTTGAACTCCCTGGCCGACAACCCTATCAAGGTCTTCGCCTCTTGAAGGTTAATGAGACTTACAGGAAGCCTCACCGAGAAATTTGGAAGGCGTTCGTGATCACCGCAAACGCAAAAATCACACCAAGGACAATTGTTGGAAGCTACATGGCAAACCTACCCCTCTAAAACCTCAAAACCAACCAGGAAAGTCAAGGCAAACTTGTCGTTGAAGAGGAGAATGACGAGAATCAATGCTCGCTTTGTCGCCTTTAAAGCCTTTATTGCTCAGCATCAGGAAGGTAGCTCCCCTACTGAAATGGCCACTCATGCTAAAACAGGTATATTTTACTCACCTCTTAGTAATGAGACTTGGATTGTTGATTCTAGGGCTTCTTCCCATATGGTAGTAATAAAACCTTATTACCCAATATATGCCATGCAACCAAATTCACTGTAATTAAGACTGGCTGATGGTTCTGCTTATGCAAAAAAGTGTTGGGAAGGTTAAACTTACTAATCGATATATCTACTGAATGTCCTGTTTGTTCCAAAGTTAGATCAGTAACCTTATATATCGTCAATTAAACTCACTAAAGATCCGAATTGACCGTTGTTTTTAATAAGAATCGTGCACATTCCAGATCTTTCTTCTCGTGAAGTGATTGGGCAAGCTAAACCCTCGCCAGGATCTGTTTGTGATAAACCTGCTTTGAAGACAAAAGATCAAGACAGACCGCCTCAGCACTGCACTCAAAACCTAGACAATATCATGTTATGGCATTATAGACTAGGACATCCAAGTTTTGGTTATTTAAAGTCTTTAATCCCTGAATTGTTTAAAGGATGTAATCTTAATGATCTTCAATGTGATATTTGTCAATTTGCTAAACTCACCAAATCTGTGTATGCTAAGTTACCTCACTTGCCCTCTTCCCTTTCACCCTAATTCACAAAGTGATGTATGGGGACCCTCAAGAGTGAAAAGTATAACAGAAAAGGTGGTTTGTAACCTTCATTGATGATCATACCGTAAACACTTGGTTGTTCTTAATGAAAGACAAATCAAGTTGGACCTATCTTCCAAGAATTTTATCACATGGTCTCCACCCAATTTGATACTAAGATCAAGATCTTAAAGACTCGATAATGCTCTAGAATACTATGAGTCTAACCTCAAGAACTTCTTGACAAGCAGAGGAATTGTTCATATCAGAGTTGTGTGGAAACACCTCAACAGAATGGGGTTCTTTGAAAGAAAGAACAGGCATCCATTGGAAATGGCCAGATCAATCATGTTCACTACACATGTTCCTAAATACATGTGGGGTGAAGCTATATTGACTGCAACATATTTAATCAACAGACTCCCACAGAGTGTTAGGTTTCAAAACTCCTCTCCAAACCCCATTGACCACACACTCCTGCTCTCATCTTATTACCCAATTGCCTCCAAAGATCTTTGGTTGTACTTGTGTTTGTTTATATCCATGCTCAACATGAAGTAAACTTGATCCTAAAGCTCATAAGTGCATTTTCCTTGGATATGCACAGACAGAAAGGTTACAAGTGTTACTCTCCTACCGAAAAAAGAAATTTTACAATTCTATGGATGTGAAATTCTTTGAAAGGACTCCATATTACAAAAAACCTCTTGAGCAAGTCACCGATGGAAACCGATTGAGATTGAACTAAGTCCGTTTCCTCAAAGAAACCATTTACCCTCAGCAGAGTCCTAACCTCGGCAGACTCATAAACCTTCAAAGATCCTGCGGATACTCACACATCGACCAAAGAGTGGTCTGACCTGCAGTCCTGCCGACCCAGAGCCTGTTGAACCGTAACTCTCAAGAACTCATCGAACTAGAGTCTGCTGGACCTCACCATCGAATCTCAAAGAGCTTCATGAAATGGATGATGGACCTATTGCTCTAAGGAAAGGAAAAGATCATGCATCGATCATTCTATTCATACTTATTTATCTTATGATCGGTTGTCTCCTGTCTTTGCCATGTTTACACAGGACTGGACTCTCACTCTATCCCTAGAAATATTCAGAGGCCCTTCAAAATGATAAGTGGAAGGTCATTAAAACAGAGATGATCGCTCTCCGGATAATCATACTTGGGATCTCACAACTCTTCCCAAAGGCAAGAAAACAAGCTAGAATTTGCAGATGGTTATTCACTATCAAATACAATGTCGATGGTAAAATTGACAAGTATAAAGCAGATTGGTAGCAAGGGATTCACTCAAACTTATGGAATTGACTATAAGGAAACTTTTGCACCAAAGAGCAAAGCTCAACACCGTCAGTGGTATCGATTTCCCTATTTGTCCAACTTGACTCGCCTCTTCACCAATTGGACATCAAAATGCCTTTCTAAATGGGGACCTCACCGAGAGAGGTTTATATGACTGCACCCCCTGGTTTTATCAATCCTCATACTCAAGGCAAGGTGTGCAACCGAGGAAATCTCTATATGGCCTCAAGCAATCACCAAGGGCATGGTTTGGAAAACTCACTACTGTGGTTAAAGTCGCTGGATATCATCAATGCAACTCGATCACACCATGTTTGTCAAGACAACCAACCGAGAGGAGGTCCATTCTAATTGTATATGTGGATGATATCATCCTTCTACTGGAGATGACTCTACCGAGATCCGTAACTTGAAGACTCTCTTGGCAAAGGTGTTCCAAATTAAAGATCAGGCTACCTCAAGTACTTTCTTGGTATGGAAGTAGCTAGAAACACCAATGGCATTTCGGGTCTCCCAAAGGAAGTATGTCCTGGACCTACTGAAGGAAACTGGCATGATGGGATGCAAACCTGCTGTATCTCCAGTAGACCCCAGTCATACCCTACTGCATGGTGACATTGCTGTCAGGAAAGAACAATATCAAAGGCTTGTAGGCAAACTCATATACCTTTCTCACACAAGACCCGATATTGCATATGGGTCGATCAGTCAGTCAATTCATGCATTGCCCTCTTGAGCAACATTGGGATGCGATGAATAGGATCTTGAGGTATTTAAAATCCACTCTTGGCCAAGGCACCGCACTTCACCAAGTCTACCGATAGATCAATCAAGGTCTACTGCGATCTTGATTGTCGATCAATGGATGTCACATTGACAGGAGGTCTACCACAAGGCTATTGCTCATATATATGGGGAACTGGTTAGTTGGAGGAGCAAGAAACAACCCATCGTGTGTCAAGAAGCGATCTTGAAAATTTGAACTAAGGGCACTTGTACTTGGCATTTGTGAAGCTCTATGGCTAAAAGTGGTACCGATCGAACTTCAAGAATCGTATCAAGAACCTATCACACTCTGTTGTGATAATAATTCAGCCTTATGCATGGCAGAAGATCCAGTCCATCATGATAAAACCAAGCATGTGGACATTGACAGACATTTTCTGAAGGAGAAGATTGATGCCAAGATTATTCAACTCCAAAGATGTTCCTCAGCAGATCGAATCGTTGATATTCTTACCAAGGCCATTCCACCTCTTATGTTCAGCAGACTAAGTAGCAAACTTGGCTGCATCAACATATACAGCCCAGTTTGAGGGGGGGTGTGGAAATATTAATATTACTATTAATATTACTCTCAAAGACTCTCTCTTTGAGCCTCGTGGATTTCGTGCATAATATTTTGTACACCTTATTTAATTGTAAAAGACATATTAATTGTGATTCATATAAACAATTAATATGTCAAACTCTAGTTTACTTTATGTCATAGACATAACTTTTACTTTTTACTTTTGCATGCTTGCCGCCCACATCTACATACTCAAGTGGCCGCCCAAGCTAGCTAGCTAGTCTCTCTATCTCAATTGTATCTATTTATACATCTTTTTACTCAATGAATAAACTAAGTTGAAGTTTACTCTTGTGTTTATCACATTCTCAAACTCTCTTCATCACAGAATTCGGCACCTTCTGCTATGTGACCATGCCATTCGGATTAAAGAATGCTGGAGCAACATACCAGAGGGCAGTCAATAAGATATTTGCAAGACAAATTGGTAGATTTATGGAAGTTTATGTAGACGACCTGCTTATCAAGAGTCGATCTATGAGACAATACCTGGTCGATGCTCGAGAGGTTTTCGAAGTGTTGAGAGAAACACAGATGAGGCTAAACCTGAAGAAGTGCACTTTTGGAGTTAGGTTGGGTAAGTTCTTAGGCTATATGATTTCGAAGGACGGGATTCGAGCAAACCCGGATAAAATTGATACACTGAAGAATATGCCCGCACCACGAAATATCAAGGAAGTACAAAGGCTCACGGGTCGAATGGCAGCTCTCAACAGATTTCTATCGAAGTCCGCACAGCGAGCGTTACCCTTTTTCAAGATACTCCGAAAGGCCAGTCCTTTTCATTGGGATGATGAATGTCAGACAGCCTTTGAAGAGTTGAAAGCTTATTTATCAGAGTTACCTACCCTCACTTCTCCTCGAGAAGGGGAAAAGTTGTTGGTTTATTTGGCAGTGTGCGAGGAAGCAGTGAGTGCGGTTGCAGCACGAGAAGGGTACATGGCCAGGTGCCAATATACTTTGTTAGTAAAGCACTACATGGCCCCGAGATCCGATACTCACCCGCTGAGAAGTTAGCATTATGCCTGGTTCATGCCTCGAGGAAGTTAAGGCTATATTTTCAAGCTCATCCTATTGTGGTAGTCACAGACCAACCACTAAAGCAAATTTTGGCAAAGCCTGATACTTCAGTCGATTGGCGAAATGGGTGATAGAAATGGCTCAAGATCACGACATCGAGTTCGTTCCTCGAAGCTGCGATAAAAGCACGTGCCTTGGCGATTTTTTGGCTGAAGGAATCTCTGTCCAACTCGATCAAGAAAAGCGAGGTCCGGAGGAAAAATGGACTCTACAGGTCGATGGGGCATCGAGTAAGGAAGGGGCAGGAGCAGGGCTCCTCCTGGTATGTCCGAAAGGCGAGGAATTCCCATACGCCCTTCGATTCGACTTCAAAGAAACTAACAATGAGGCCGAGTATGAGGCCATGATTACTGGTTTAAAGCTCGTCTTTGGCCGGGTGTCGAAGATCCGTCGGTTTCTGAGTGACTCGCAGATTGGTGGTCAATCATGTGAAAGGGAGTATGAGGCTAAGGAAGAAACCATGAAGAATTACTTAGCAGTTGTCCAGAGCCTCATACCAAAGTTCAAAACGGTTCAATTCGAAAGGAGTTCCCGAAGTCAGAACAAGAGAGCCGATGCGCTCTCCAAGTTGGCCTCAAACTTCATGTCAAGTAAGAAGGTTCTAGTCGAGTTACTGACCGATAGGAGTTACATCGAGACAGAGGCCCAGCCAATTACTCAGCAGGCCACGTGGATGGACTCGATCGCTCTTTACCGCAAAGACGGAATACTACCAGCTGATAAGGTACAATCTAGAAAAGTTCGACTACAGTCCACTCGATATGCGTTCTTCGACGACATCCTCTATCGGAAATCTTTTGTAAGTCCATGGTTAAGATGTGTATCTGAAACCGAAGGTGAATATCTCTTGGAAGAAATTCATAGAGGAGCATGTGGAAACCATGCGGGGCTAGAATGTTAGCTCGAAAATGCAAGTTATTTGGGTATTTTTGGCCGTCGATGCAACGAGATGCGAATAATCTTGTCCAAAAATGCAACACTTGTCAGATTCATGATAATATCTCCCATCAACAAGCGTAGACATGAATGTCATCTCGTCAGCATGGCCATTTGATCAGTGGGGAGTCGATATCGTTGGACCCCTACCTCGAGCTCCGGAAATCTTAAATATGTGGTCGGGTTGTAGATTACTTCACGAAGTGGGTCGAAGCTAAGGCTATACCGGACATCAAAGCTGCAACCATCAAAAGTTCTTATGGGTCGACATTTTGTGCAGGTACGGGATCCCGAAGGATCTGATCTCGGATAACGGTACCCAGTTCGAAGATCGTAAAGTTAGAGAATGGTGCGTTGACTACCATATCGACCGGGCCGATTCACCTCGGTAGCTCATCCACAGCAAACGGTCAAGTCGAGCAAACTAATCGACGAGATCAAGTCGGGTCTAAAAAAGAGACTAGAGGCGTAAGGTCGAGATTGGGCAGTTCAACTTCCGAGCATCCTATGGTCATATAGGACAGCTCCTAATTCATCAACTGGGGAAACTCCTTTTTCTTTGGTATGTGGGTGTGAAGCGGTGATTCCCGCCGAGATCGGAGTTCCCTCTCCTCGAGTTCTGGCCTACAATGTGGAGACAAATGATCCTGAACTCCGACAAGAAAGGGACAATGTCGAAGAGCGAAGGGAGATAGCCTCAGCCAGAATGGCAAGGTATAAACAGAAGATCTCTCAGTATTACAACTCGAGGGTCAGGCATCAATACTTCAAAGTCGGTGATTTGGTTCTAAGGAAGAATGAAGCAAGTCGACAGGAGGCGGCCGGAAAATTAACCCCGAATTGGGAAGGACCTTATCAGATCCTGAAAGTCCACCCCAAAGGGTCTTACCAACTTGGTCAAGCAGATGGAACTACTGTTCCTCGACATTGGTATGCCAACAATCTGAGGAAATATTATGTCTAAGATAAGCCTCAACAAACTTGTTTACTTTTCAATATTGAACCTTGTAATAAGTTTAAGTGACAACTTATGAGTATTCTAATAAAAGTATACTTTCTCGGGATGTTTGTTATGTTTGTTAGGATTTACAGCCAAAACATTACAAATCCAATGCGATACAAAATGTTAAAAGGCAAAACAATCGACAACGAGTAGAGAAATCCGCAGGCCGGACATCTCGACAAAGCCAAAAGCAAAGTTAGCCTAATGGGCAACGAATGCAAAGGCATAAAAGATGGTTCGCAGGGTCGGGCCAAAGGTCCAAGCTAAAAGCCGAACGAGCCCAAGAGGCGAACGAGGCTAAAGCAAAGGACGGTTCGCATGGTCGGGCCACCTGTCCCAGTCGAAAGTCGAATGAGCCCGAGAGAGGCAAAAAAGGCCTGGACAAAGGACGGCTCGCATAGTCGGGCCACCTGTTCCAGTCGAAGGTCGAAAAAGCCTAAGAGGCAAAAAAGACCTAAGACCAGGGACAGTTCACGTTAAAATGCAGCCTAAGGTCGAGTAAGCCTAAAAGGCAAAACACCAAGGCAAGCAAACAAATCGATCTCAAGTGCAATAAGAACCAAGGGTTCATAATACACTTGGGGGGCAACATAAATTAATAACAAGAACGACTAATGAAGTGAGTAGTGAGTAGCAAACAGAGCCAGAGGCTCGATAAGCGAAAGACTATAACACATCGAGAAGACAAGCAAAATAATGAGAAAGCAAAGTGTAATTAAATTGCAAAATCAAAGCAAGTCAAATTTGGAGCATAGTTATTACAAGATATGGCCAGGTCGAAATGCCGGCCAAAGTTGATTTTCAAAATAATACCATTACAAAGCTTCAAGTTCAAATTGCAAATGATGGAGATCAAGGGTTGGCTTCAGGGGTCGGATCAAGATTCGCAGAGGTCGGATCGGCGACAGTCGGATCAGGAGCAGGGGCAGAAGTAGAAGGAGCATACTTTATAGCCAAAGACTCTCCCCGCTGGAACTCTTCGAAGTACTGATCATACAGCTTCTCCGAGTCAGGATTATAAAACATAGGCGTCTCGAGGGACGACAAGTCGAATCCTGAGACGACAGCCTTCACCTGATCGACGGCCAGGTGTAGCCGCCCATCATCGAGGCGCGCATGATCACCTCCAAGTCATCTTCTAGGTTTGTTGACTTGCGGTACTCCATGATCGCGTCGGCCTTAGCCTCTTCGACCTGCGCGCGCGCTCGATCCAATTCAGCCTGTAGCGCATCTCGATCACGGCGAGCCTTCCCAGCTTCATCATCCGCAGCCTTCTGCCCTCTCTGTGGCATCTCATAGTCTTGAGCCAGCCTGAGCAGCTCCCGACCCTGATCATGCCTGTCCTCCTCCCGATCGGCCCCACTATTTCTCGGAGAAGTGGCGGTTTTGTTTCAGCAGCCACCAACTTATCTTGCAGCTTCTCGAGCTCGGCGACCGACTCATGCTTCAGCGCGTTGTATTGTTTTTCCACAGCAGAGAGGGCAGCATTTTTGGCAACATTGTCTTGAAGCAGCATGCCATTCTCCTTCTTGATTTCGTCCACCGATTCCCCTGTCTTGGCCAGCCGTCGGGCAGCCTCCCGACCAATAAGGGTATTCTGTAAAACGTAAAGAGTGTATCAGAAAAGGGACAAGGCATAGGCTTCGAGAGAAGTTAATAGGAAAAGAAGGATCGACTTACAAGACAATTTAATTTTCGCAGCACGAAGGATAGGTTCTTGTCGTCCACGCCAGCATAATCATCGGCAACCCAGTCCGCACCGATCCCTAACTCGGTGGAGGTCTCAGCGACCCTCTTCCTCTTTGCCTCTCGAAGCTGTTCCCTCACCACCTCGGCAACAGATGGTCTTTTCTTTGTTCGCACCGCCGGCTCTTCATTAACCTCGATATTCGAGGTCAGATCGACAGGCTCCTCCTCGTCTTCGTCCCGAAGAGAGCCGAATCGGACAGTTAACTCGCCGGTGGTCGAGGGTACTTCAGTCGATCCAGCTGCGGCAGACGACTCGATTGCAGCAGGGTTTGTCCTAGGTGTAAGGACGGCCCCCTCTCGAGAAGAGGAAGGCACACTGATCTCAGCCACTGGCAAGTCGGTAGTGGCCTGACCCTCGAGGAGTGGAACAGCCGGGACCTTGGACTCGGGGATACGCTGGGGGTTGGTGACCCTGGAGAATTTGCCCACTACAATATAGAAAAAAAGACAAGTTAGTTCTGACCAACAAACAACAAGTTATCGACTCAAAGAATAACCAGTGTATAAAAGCAAGTAAACATCCTACGATTCTCGTGATCAGGAACATTCAGGCCTACGTATGGCATTGGCCCAGCTTCCTCCAAGTGAGCCAGGTGATACAGGAGACTCAGGTCTCGAGTACACACCTCGAAGTTGTGTCCACTCAAGAGTCGAGCCTCGTGAGGAGCCGGTTCCTTCCCAAGCTTGTCTTGTTTCCCCTCTCTCGACCTCCATTGACCAATGTAGGGGTTATCTAGGCCATGACGGAGAAAGAAAAATCGTGGTTTCCCCTCCCCGTGAGAAGAAGGCCCCCTCGTATTAAACTCATGGCGATTTGCTCTCCTCTGGAAGGAATACCATAACTTGTCGGGTGTGGCAGCAATCTTGTAGTAGTGTCGGAACACGGGCACCGAAAAGCATACCTGGGCCACTCGAAATGCTATGATGAACCCCATCAGAGTTCTGACGCCATTCGGGGCGAGTTGGGAGACACTTATCTCATAGTTGTGAAGGATGGCTAGGACGGCTGGACAGAGTGGAAACCTCAATCCACTCGCCAGTTGATTCTCATAAACCGCGCAAAATCCTTCTGGGGGCTCGTCGGCAAATATATGATTACCGGAAGGGAGTCGAGATTCGAACGGAGGACTAATGATGTTATACTTCTGGCAAATTTCGACAACATCCTCTGTAGAAAGAACAAGGCACAAAGATAATTTCAATTAATTTCAACGAAGAACAAGCATTGATCCACCTATCGCGCAACCCTCAATTTCTACTCTAGATCGTTTAGTGAAGATTTAATAAAGACGTGGTTCACCTATCAAAGGTATGAATTCTACTCTAAGTAGATAATTCGTCTATTAATCTATCATCTCTCGATCTTAAAGATTAACGCTTCCATAACCAAGGTGCAAGATTTCTCAATCTAACAACCTATAAATTAACCTAACAACTCTCGTTATTTTTAGGTTAAAAATCCAACCTTTACTATGGTGATCTAGGATTTAATAACGATTCTCATCACACATTAAACATCAAACAGCAATACATTTATCAATGAAATTGCATAAGAACAATAAAACATAATAAAGATACAATCTTTAATTAAACTCACAAACAATCCAAGAGTTGAAATCAAAACGTTGCTGAGACGGTTTCACATGCTTGTTCCAGAAGTGCCTAGCCTCTGCTCATATCCGTACGAATGAAAAAAATAAAAATAAAAAATAAATATGTTGCTCGGTCGACCGAAGGTGTGCACTCGGTCGACCGAGTGCTTCTCTTTTTTTTTTGATTTTCTGTCTCGGCTCTGTTCCCAGATGATTTTTTTCGTGTTCTGTGCTGCTGCTGAATGCCGTCCTTTTATAACCTTCTTCGAGCTAGGGTAACAATTATCCTTTTTTTTTCTTTTCTTAAAATAATAAAACCCTAATAAAAATATGATAATTCCAATTTTGCCCTTCTAGATATATCTTCAATTAAAATGCAGCTCGAAACCCTTCAGCTCGTTGACTCGTCCACGATATGCTCGTTGTACCTACAATAATAAAAACGTGCAAAGTGTAACATCACATATATAAAGATATTTACCAATAAAATCACATAATTAACCCGAATTTGCACTTAAATACTTTTAAAACTCATTTGCTCAATAAATCAATTAAACGCTTAATTTCTATGCGAATTATACGAATATGGAGAGAATTGCTACAAAATATAACGATATAAATCACATAAAATCACCCTTAACAACTCCCCCACACTTAGCTTTTGCTCGTCCCGAGCAAAACAAAACAAGATAAAGGCTCGGGAAAAATATAGACACTTCCGCATATACCACGCATAGTCAATAAATTAGAAGTTCACCCACGTGTGTGTGTGCATAGCCATAGAAAACTTCCACTAAGTCCAAACTTGAATTCAAAGCAAACTAGCTAATACCCCCTTCAAACTAGAGATAAATGATACTCATAAGATGTACCCTACAAAACGTGACATATCCCGAAAAAAATGATAGAATACATTTAGGACCTTTTCGACATACTCGAGAGGATAATCCCTACAACATATCTCATCGGTTTATTTATACTGGGGATAAGGTATACGATAACTAAGTCTTTTATTCATACCACTTCTTATTGCAAGTTGATTTAACTATTTTCACATTTAAACGCACATCGAATGAGCCATTGCCCGTCATATAGAGAATAGGACATTCGGGATATGCCCTACCTTACTCAAATCATAAGGCAGCTTCTTCTGACTGTCGTGAGCTTTTGGTCATCATAGTGGTAT
The DNA here is from genome assembly GCA_026214975.1 of Gentiana macrophylla. Taxonomy (NCBI): domain Eukaryota; kingdom Viridiplantae; phylum Streptophyta; class Magnoliopsida; order Gentianales; family Gentianaceae; genus Gentiana; species Gentiana macrophylla. The sequence continues at coordinate 66,124,808 of CM047805.1, forward strand.
AGGACATTCGAGATATGCCCTACCGCACTCAAATCATCGACCAGCTTCCGACACACCCAATTTCAACTTTTTTTTTAAACAACTTATTCAAAGCATGTGAGTTACGTTTCACTTATCACATTCAAACCTCAGATATTCACATTATGTCATACTTTGGATCTAAACACAAACTATTATAATTCTCACGATACGTATATTAGCACTAAGCACACGACTTATAAGAAAATCAGACATCACTCGTCAAAAAGGGGTATAACTTTATAAATTAGCTCATCGTTCAATATGGCTCGTGAAATGTATGTCGGTGAAACAACTAACTTACTAAACATACGGTATACAGCATCCATGAATATTAAAACCGAACAAAAATATGCATTTGCTCACTCGGGACAAAACAAAAATTTTAAAAAAATTTAGCTCATTTCAGCATAGAAAAATAATATAAGCAAATGATAGATACACATAACCATTCCCCTCCCCCACACTTAAACGACAACATGTCCTCAGGTTGTGCAGAACTAAAGAAAAGATAAAGTACTTAGCTGATTGTAGTTCGAAGGTGGCAATTCTGAAGGTGGTCTAAATCCAAATCCGGAAATGCTTGAAGAAATCAGTAGACTATGGACCATCCACCGGGAAACTGATATCATCTAAAAGCTCACAATCGCTATCGAAAATATCCTGCACACTTAAACAAACATGGCAACATCTCGGGGAACATAGGGGAATAGAATACGTCTCGCAAAAGTAACGATAGAGGATACTACAAAGTAGCAGGGCTAGGTGCAACAAAATGACAACAGACACATAAACATAATGCTACAAAATGATATGCAAATACACTAATAATGCAAAGAATACTGGGATACACGAAGAAAATAGAAACACAAAACACTAGCCCAAGCTAATCTTCATAGATGTCGCCCCAATCTACAATCCAGATTAGGCGACGAAGCAAATCGATCGCAGGAGGGATGTCATATTCATCTTGCAAGTTCCAATCTTCTCCCGCAACATCTACTCCTTTAAAATTTTCATCACGGAGTACCAGCAACAAATCAGTAAGCATCGGGTCATTTAAAATCGTATACGGCCATCCTAACGCACGTTGAAGGTCCTCGATGCTAAACTCTCCACCACCCACGGTGCAGAAGTGCACGATGACAACATAAGTAATGGTCCCGACGCGTGATGATATGGTAATCATCGTCAAGGATAAGCGTTCCTCCAGGTCCATCATCTAGAGTTATATGGCGGATTCTATGAATGAATGGGATCTCATGCGGGGGAACTCCATAATCCATTTCAAAACAAAGCCGAACTGAAGCAGATTCATACAACACTCTTATTAGACTTAAAACTAAAACACATAAACCAAAGACAAAAGAGTAATTGAAAAAAATGACTAATATATATATATATATATAGATATCTAGGATGCCCCCTAGTGGCGCTGTTGGTTAATGTCGTTAGCTCGACACTGTTTAAGCTCATCCTGGATCAGGCCATTTAACCTTCCTTCCGGCCAATACTTCGTGTAAGCTCTGATGATTGGTGTGGCCACAAAAACAGCATCTAACACATGGGGTTAGGTTCCTTACTGCTTTCCAAACACGTTTAAACTTCCCCATGGTTGACTTCTTCTTCTTCTGATTCTTCTGATGACGTTTCAGCTGACGCTCCCTCTCATACTCTTCCATATCCCAACTACCTGCTAGAACTTCTTCAGATCGACCACTACCGTCATCCTCTGAAAACAGGTTGGGTGAAAACTCGTCAAATTCTTCGACTTCTTTAGTACCACACCCGAGGATATCGAGGAAACGAACTATCAAAGGCTTTTCCTTAAGTTCACCAATGTAGTGCTTACACCTTTGACCATTTACTCGAAACGGTTGGTCACCATAACCTCGTAGTTCTAAAACACCTCCGGGAATAATTTGGAGAATCTCAAAGGGACCGGACCATCGTGTCCTTAACTTTCCAGAAAGCAGATGTAGCACTGGAATTATCTGAAGAACTTGTTCCCGACTTGAAATTCTCTCTTCTTAATCTTGGCGTCATGGAGGAGTTTCATCTTATCTCTTGCTTGATCCTGGCGCTTTCGTAGGCTGGAGTCGGACCGTCCAACTCATGCAATCTATTGCGATCGATGCTTACTACAAGATTGGGAATCAAAGTTCGTAAACTTTGTAGCCCAATAAGCTCTATGCTCTAACTCATTGGCGAGATGACATGGCTTACCATAAACCATTTGTTATGGAGATGTACCCATAGGAGTCTTATAGGCGGTCCTGTATGCCTATAGTACATCATCCAATTTCAAACTCCAGTCTTTTCTTTGACTGTTGACCGTTTTTTCCAGGATTTTCTTAATGCTCTGGTTGCTCCATTCAACCTGACCACTCGTCATAGGATGATATGGTGTGCCAGTCTTATGACGAACACCATACTTTTCAAGCACTTTTTCTAAGGGTCGGTTGCAAAAGTGCGTTCCTTCATCGCTGATCAAGGCTCGAGGATATCCAAATCTCACGAAAATATTTTTCTTTAAGAACTTCATGACCGTCTTATGATCATTGTGAGTCGTGGCCTGAGCCTCCACCCATTTGGACACGTAATCTACGCAGACTAAGATGTATTTGTTACCACAAGATGATGGGAATGGTCCCATAAAATCGATGCCCCATACATCAAAGACTTCGCATTCTAAGATGGGTGTCAAAGGCATGTCAAAACGCCTTGTCAGAGTACCGGTTCTTTGGCATCTATCACACGCTTTACAGAAAGCTTCTGTATCTTTAAAGATCGTAGGCCAATAGAAACCGGATTGGAAGATCTAAGCAACGGTTTTCCAAGGACCAAAGTGACCTCCAGTGGGTCCACTTTGTGGCCATCGCTCAATAATATCGCTATTTGCTTTCAGATTCGGAACACATCTTCTAAGCGGACCATCTTTTCTGAGATCTTAAAAGATAAGGTTCATCCCACACGAAAGATTTCAAATCAGAGAAGAACTTTTTCTTCTCCTGATAGGACAATTCTGGATCGAGATAACGGGAATGAAGGTAATTGACAATGGTAGAATACCATGGAACATCTGGGCGTAGCCATCGATAAGCATGATATTTTCCAGAGGAAAGTAAAGATCTATATCGTCAGGGTCATCCTTTTCCTCACTTAACATTCTCGAAACATGATCCGCCACGACGTTTCACTGGCCTTTTTGTCTTTAATTTGAACATCAAACTCTTGTAGGGTCGGTATTCAACGCGATGTGGGCGCGGTTTGGCCTCTTTCTTCGTCATCGATAACGCATAAGCGGCGTGATCGAGTCCACACAATCACTTGAGCTCCTAACAAGTAACTCTACGAAACTTGTCCATAGCAAAGACTACGGCCAATAATTCTTTTCAGTAGTAGTATAGTTAACTTGAGAGGGATTCAATGTGTGACTGGCGTAATAGATTGGCTGGAATTTCCCTTTGATTCTTTGTCCTAAAACAGCACCAACTGCATAGTTTGATGCGTCGCACATAAGCTCGAAAGGTAGATTCCAGTCTGGCGATATAAGAATTGGAGCAGAGATTAAACGGTTTTTAAGCTCCTCAAACGCCTGCTTGCAGTTTTCATCAAAATCGAACTCAACGTCTTCCTTAAGTAGTGTAGACAGGGGCTTGGCTATCTTGGAAAAGTCCTGAATGAATCTCCTATAGAAACCGACATGTCCAAGAAAACCTCTGACTTCGCGCACATTCTTAGGATAACTCATCTTCTCGATAGCTTCCACTTTGACCCTGTCTACCTCAATACCTTTGGCGGAGATCTTGTGGCCAAGAACTATTCCCTCATCAACCATGAAATGGCATTTTTCCCAATTGAGTACTAAGTTCTTTTCCAGACATCTGGATAAGACCTGGTCAAGATTATCAAGGCAATCATCGAAAGATTGACTAAAGACCAAAAAATAGTCCATAAAGATTTCCATACACTTTTCTACTAGCCCGTCAAAGATAGCCAGCATACATCTTTGAAATGTAGCTGGGGCATTGCAGAGACCAATTGGCATTCGCCTGTAAGCGAATGTACCATAAGGGCAGGTGAAAGTGGTCTTTTCTTGGTCAGCTGGATCAATGGGTATTTGAAAGTATCCTGAATACCCATCCAGGAAGTAGTAGAATGCGTGTCCCGCCAGACGCTCAAGCATCTGGTCAATGAATGGAAGGGGAAAATGATCTTTCATGGTTACCTCATTGAGCTTTCGATAATCGATGCAGACTCTGTAACCAGTGACAAGTCTCAATGCTATTTCCTCTCCCTTCTCATTCTTCTCAATTGTAATTCCACCTTTCTTGGGAACTACTCGAGTCGGGAAACTCATTCACTATCGTGATGGCATAAATGATTCCCATGTCCGAAGTTTGATGATTTCTTTCTTAACCACCTCTTGCATATGAGGTTGAGCCTCCTCCTGGGCTGTCTAACACATTTCGCACCCTCATTAGTCTTGATCTTATGCATACAGATGTCGGGAGATATCCTCGATATCTCCTACTTGCCACCCAAAGGCTTTCTCGTTCTTTTCAAAGGCGTTTATTAACTTCATTTCTTCTAGTCGAGAGACGACAGCGAGATATAATCAATGGAAGCTTGTCACCTTCTCTTAAAAACACATACTTTATATGTTTAGGTAACGGCTTCAAGATTTAGATCTGCAGGGGGTCTTCCAAACTTGATTTAAGATCTCCACTTTTTAACTCAACATCGCTGAGTTTACTTAGTGGTCCCACTGCCAAAGCTTCTCCTTCCAGCAACTCATCCTCAAATTCAGCTTCTAACTACTCTAGACTTACCACACCATGATTATTCAAATTATCAACCAGTCGCTCATACTCAGTTGCAACAGCCATGACTTGCTTTTCCATTAAATCATCGAAGTCATCAGACGTATCCTCAATGGAAAAACCGGTTGGAGGACCAGAAGGTATTTGAATGGATTTGGAGACATTATAGCTTACCTTTTGATCACCAACACGGATCGTCACTCGCCCACCATCTCAGTCAATGAGGGCTCTAGCTGTAGACAAAAAGGGTCTTCCAAGAATCAGGGGGACATTTTCATCTTTTTCAATGTCTAGGACGTACCAGTCAACGGGAAAGGTAAATCTGTCGATTTGAACTAGTACGTCTTTTAAGATTCCCGCTGCTTTCTTAGAAGATCTATCAGCAAATTGCAAATTCATGGTAGTGGGTTCTAGAAGATCAATTAAACCCAGCTGTTTACACACATACAATGGCATGAGGCTTATAGACGCACCAGAGTCACACAAAGAGTTAGGGAAGACCAGGCCTCCCATTAACACTGTATGAAACGAACTTTCCAGGTCACCTCTCTTGGTTGGTAAGTTTTCATAATTGATCATTGAACAATACTCACCAATCAGCCTCTCCTTGTCTGACAACTTCCTTTTCGAAGAAACAACATCCTTGATAAATTTTGTATACTTAGGCATTTCAACCAAGACCTCGGATGATGGAAGATTTACCTGAGTATTTTTTAAGAGATTCATCACCTTTTCATACTTCTTATCTTCACTCAAAGGGATGTTGCTCTTTCTTGGTGGAAATGGAAGCTTTTTCAAGTCACTCTCAGAAAAGACTTTCTTTGAGGATGAACTGATAGCTTTGTCTTCCAAATCCTTCCACCTTACTACCTTCTCATTCTTCTTACTCGTCAGGGAATCAGCCTCCTGACTCTCACTTGTTTCTTCATTCCTCAGGGGTTCAGCCACCTGAGGACTTTCAACTCTTTCACCTCTCAGGGGATCAGCCACCTGAGTATTCTCTTGGCGGCTAAGGAGGAGTGTAGGTGCTCAGCTTCCCCTCCTGCCTTATCACTGGCAGGAGGGGTTAGTGGTTTCCCTGGTGAGGGGGACCACTTAGTTGAGTACCACTTCTTAAATTCATTGTACTAGCCTCCTCTCTACCGTATGGAATTGATGGTACGAGGTCAGTACATTGTCCATTGTTCAAGTCGGCTAGAGCAACGTGACCGCCCTTTGGATTTTCTCGGTGGCGGGCGATTGCCCTGGGGTCTTGAAGCTAATCTGCTCGGCCCCATTGCCCAATTTGTCTCTCATGGTTCTTATTTGCACTCATCGGGAGTTGGATACTTTTATTTTGCTCCTCCAATTTAGCTTCAAGATTGTTAGATTGGGAGGGCCTTGAGAGTTTTGGAAATTTTGAGAATAAATTTGGTTGGGCCGACTTTGGACAACAGGATTAGAATTGGCGGGCCAATTCTGATTGAACCTTTGATTAGAGTTGGAAAAATTATTATTTTGGTTCTGAGGAAAACCAAGGTTTCGATTTTGATTCTGATTGAAATTAGAATTCGGATTGAAACTTGAAGATTGATTGAACCCTTGGTTTTGGAGATTATTCTGGCCAGAAAATTGATTAAACCTTTGATTGTTCTAGCCATAGAATGCATTTACTTCAGCATTCTGTCCGTTCATAGGACAGAATCTAGATGTGTTCCCCACATTGTCACAGTTTTGACATGTGACCTGATTATACTGTCCATAATCATGAACAGCATTCACTTGATAAGGTGCAGGGGGATTGAATTGACACTAGCCAATCATGTGGCCAGTCTGACAGCAATTTTCACAATACAGAAATTGAGAGTTCTGTGGAAAAGGGGGAGTTTGATTGAACGGATTGGAAATTTGAGATGTTGCCATGCCTCGCCTGCAAACATGGCGATCAAACTTTGAATATTCACTTCCTCAACCTTAGGAGGAGGCGAGGTGCTTGAATTGCTTGATAAGAGGCGTAGTTATATTTGGCAATGTCCTCGAACAAAGTGCCCACCCTCATCAGCGTTTTCAAAACGCCCCACCAGATGAACTATTGACCATGCCTTTTGTAAGCTCGGTCAATCCACTAAAGAAAGTGTTGACTTGCCTTTCTAGTGGCAAGCCATGGTGGGGACACTTTCTAAGCAGAGACTTGAATCTTTTCCAACACTCGAAAAAGGATTCATTCTCTTTCTGGTGGAAAGTGAATATCTCATTTAAACATTGGGCCGTTTTGGAAGGTGGGAAATATTGACTCAAGAACTCCTTTTCGAGTTCTGCCCAAGTATTTATAGATTCAGCTGGGAGAGAGCTATACCACTCCTTAGCTTCTCCCTTCAACGAAAAAGGAAAGAGTTTCAGTTTGATGGCATCCTCACTTACTCCTTGGATGCGTGTGGTGCCGCATATCTCCAAGAATGTATGCAAGTGAGTGTGCGGATTTTCGGACTGAAACCCGTGGAAAATTGATGCATGATGCATCATCTGAATGAGGCCAGGCTTTAGCTCGAAGGTATGAGCATTAATGGCCGGTAGGATGATATCCGGGTTGACTGTGACTGCGCCAGGCATGGCGTAGTCTGCCAACGTACGTCTATCATTAGCAGCCATTATTACAAAATCTGTAATTTCCTCGGCTAACTGATCATCGAGATCTTGCTCGGCTCTGTCTGCCAGAAACGCAGAACGGAAAATCCGCCTATTTGGCCGGACAACGGTTCGCTCGGGGTCAGGGGTGTATAGTAACGGTCCCTTCTGACTCCGAGTTTGCATAAACCAAAACCAAAAACAAGATGTCCGCACGAATTTCTTACAAAGGCTACACTAAACTCTAAAGTAAAAAAAAACGTAAATAAAACAGAAAAAGAGACTATAATACAAAACAGAACAGAGAACAGAAAATATATATATATATATATATATTTTTTTTTTTTTTTTTTTTTATAACACTCGGTCGACCGAGAGATCAGGTTCGGTCGACCGAGAGATCAGGTTCGGTCGACCGAACTAATTAATTTTTTTTTTTTAATTTTTTTTTAAAAGATATATATTACCAAGGTGTGAATTATACCACACTCGGGTGTGATCCCTACGTCAAATACGACCCTAGTTTTGTTTTTTTTTTATTAATTTTTTTATTTAACGTAAACAGCAAACTAATGGCACTAACCTACGAAAAACTAATAACAAAAAAAACTAGACAACCGTACCGATTCCCCGGCAACGGCGCCAAAAACTTGTTTTTGGTTCCATTGGCGGGAATACTAACCACTATACTACCTTAGAAAAATTAATAATGAACTGGACAACCGTACCGATTCCCCGGCAACGGCGCCAAAAACTTGTCTCGGATTTTATCAACGGAAAACAACAAGTAATAAATTATAAATCCGGTTTACCCCAAGTGCGGGGATCGTAGTATAGTAGCTACAACCGGAGTCGATCTCAGGGAATCGAGATTGGTCTAGTTCTTAATTTTTCTAAAGGTTGTCACGAAAAACACAAAACAAAACTAAAACGAATACAATAAACCTGGACAGAGGTTGTCAATCCAAAGCCGGAAATATAGTTGCGGACCTAAACTAACTAAATAAATCTATTCTATAAATAAAAGAAAATAAACTTCTAAGATAACAACGAAGAACAAGGCACATAGATAATTTCAATTAATTTCAACGAAGAACAAGCATTGATCCACCTATCCCGCAACCCTCAATTTCTACTCTAGATCGTTTAGTGAAGATTTAATAAAGACGTGGTTCACCTATCAAAGGTATGAATTCCTACTCTCGTAGATAATTCGTCTATTAATCTATCATCTCTCGATCTTAAAGATTAACGCTTCCATAACCAAGGTGCAAGATTTCTCAATCTAACAACCTAGAAATTAACCTAACAACTCTCGTTATTTTTAGGTTAAAAATCCAACCTTTACTATGGTGATCTAGGATTTAATAACGATTCTCATCACACATTAAACATCAACAAAGAATACATTTATCAATGAAATTGCATAAGAACAATAAAACATAATAAAGATACAATCTTTAATTAAACTCACAAACAATCCAAGAGTTGAAATCAAAACGTTGCTGGGACGGTTTTAAAACGCTTGTCCCGAAGTGCCTAGCCTCTACTCATATCCGCATTTAACGAAAAAAATAAATAAAAATAAATATGTTGCTCGGTCGACCGAAGGTGTGCACTCGGTCGACCGAGTGCTTCTCCTTTTTTTTTGATTTTCTGTCTCGGCTCTGTTCCCAAATGATTTTTTTCGTGTTCTGTGCTGCTGCTGAATGCCGTCCTTTTATAACCTTCTTCGAGCTAGGGTAACAATTATCCGTTTTTTTTCTTTTCTTAAAATAATAAAACCCTAATAAAAATATGATAATTCCAATTTTGCCCTTCTAGATATATCTTCAATTAAAATGCAGCTCGAAACCCTTCAGCTCGTTGACTCATCCACGATATGCTCGTTGTACCTACAATAATAAAAACGTGCAAAGTGTAACATCACATATATAAAGATATTTACCAATAAAATCACATAATTAACCCGAATTTGCACTTAAATACTTTTAAAACTCATTTGCTCAATAAATCAATTAAACGCTTAATTTCTATGCGAATTATACGAATATGGAGTGAATTGCTACAAAATATAACGATATAAATCAGATAAAATCACCCTTAACACCATACGTAGTTGTTCAGCATGTGCTTGAGCCGGAGTCATCAAATGCAACGTAATAGTATTACCATTCAAAGGTAAACTCCATGTATTCAAACGACCACTGTAAGATGCATCATTATCATATTGCCATGGCCTTCTCAAGAATAAGTGTGTAACAAACAAAGGCACCACATCATATAACACTTCATCAACTAATTTACCCACACGAAATTTGATAAGTGCTTGGGCAGCCACACGCACTTCACCCACATCATTCATCCATTGTAAACTATAGGGTTGGGGATGTGGTAAAATAGCAATATGAAAGTCTTTAACAAGAGTTTGGCTCACCAAATTTGCACAACTAGCCGAGTCAATGATATAGTTGCAAGTGCGGCCCGCAATGCCACAAGTTGACTGAAAAATATTTTCTCGCTGAATTGAATCCTCCAATTTTGTACGAATAGCCAAAGTCTTGAGAATCACATAACAAGCACCATAATCTTCGGTAGCATTTGCATCAAAAGTTTCACCTTGCACATCAGCAGCATCGTTGGTCTCATCCCCCTCCGAATGGGATTCATAGTCATCACGGGGTAAAGGCTGCCCCAAAATAGTCATAGTATGTTTATTAGGACAAGTGGCTGCATAATGACCCTTCCTTTGCATTTGAAGCATTCAATATCCCTAGAATGCCCCACCTCAGCTTTACCTTTGTTAGCACTCAATATCTCGTTTATTTTACCTTTTTGAACATTTGGTTTAAACCCACCATCAACTTTCTTTGCAAAATCAGGATTGGATGATCCGCCTTGTTGGAAAGACGGTGTAAAAGAGCTGTGATACCCAAAAATTTTATTTGATCTAGCACGCTCCTCTTTTCGAGCTTTCAACCTCCGTTCAACCATAAGAGCTCCTTTTAACATCTCCGGTAGAGTTTGGTAATTTTGCAACTCAACTTGTCCCGCAGTATCATCATATAAGCCACAAAGAAAACGCTGCATAGTGACATCTTCAGGTTCAATAATGTTTGCCCGAAGCATCGTTAATTGCATCTCGTCATGAAATTCCTCAACCGTACCACCCGATTGCAATAATTGCTGGAGTTTATATCCTTGGTCCCGAAAATAATGATTCGGTACCCATTTCAACCGCATATGTTCCGTCAAAAGAGTCCAACTATTAATAGGCGGTTCACCACGTCGTCTACGTGTTTCTTGAAAACTATGCCACCAAATCATAGCATAATCCGTAAACTCCAAAGTTGCTATGCGTGCCTTCTTAACATCACTATAATTATGAACCGAAAAAATTTGATTCATCTTCATTTCCCATGCCAAGTATTTACCCGGATCAGGCTTACCATCAAAAGAAGGAATTTTATATTTCAAGCCATGCAAATTATCATCATGAACATCTCCAACATCAGGCTGTTCATACTCATCCTCCACGTCACTATAAAGATCACCTCCATGTCTACCACCACTACCACGGCCACCATTGCCATGGCCACCATTACCTCCTCCACGTCCACGACCTCTACCGTTTCCAAAACCATGTTCTTGGAACAACTAAGCCATTTGATCCGCTAAAGTTTGTTGCATTGTTTCAAAACGTATTGTTAACTCACCATTAACAGCCTCGGCATGAACACGTAGTCTAGCCTATAAAGCATTTTCTTCCGGAGTTCCCATTGTTTCTCACAAAACTCTCATGTTTGCACTCACCCTCAACACTTGCCTTAAGGTATTTGCAACCGTCAAATAAATCTAAAGAAAGAGAAAACCGCATATTTCCACAAATAGGGACCTAAGTCACCAATTCACTTAATCAAACTAAACAAGGAAATGAAAGCATAAAAGAAGTTGGAAAAGATTGGTAGAGATTGATATCCAAGTATGGAACAAACAAGGTGAACAAAGTCGTGCACCACAAACACTATAAATGAACAACTACTAATCTCTTTTTTTTTTTACAAACACACGGCCTTTTTTTTCTTTTTTTTTTAATTCACGGCCTGATTCTTGGTTTTTTTTTTTTTTTTTTTTTTTTTTTTTAGAACAACATTAGCAATAATTGATGCAAGATAAAAATAACTACACCCTGAATGCACTTAAAGAAGGAGAAGGTGAAAAGGTTTTAAGTTACACGAATGGGAAATCCAGCCGTAGGGGGGGGAAAATTGGTGAAATTGTTAGGTAGAAGACAAGAAGATGATGAAGATGATATGAATATTTCATTGAAAAACTTGAAGATATGAAGAAACCTTGAAGAAACACTCAAAGAAGATGAACAGTCATGAATTTTTTTGGTAGATTTTCTGGAAAACTATGAAGAACACAAGCATATAACATAGATTCAGCACTTAGACAAGCAAGAACACATACAAATTGGCTGAAAATTTTTCTAAGCATGCGCTATATATATATATATATATTTTAAACGAAATGAAAGAAAGAAAAGAAATAAATGGAAGAACAAGGATATTTGATACCTCAATCCCTAGTCTCTGATATCAATTGATGTGGTTCTTGGTAGGATCTAGATTGAGATAGCAATGAAGTAAAGAGCAATGCCTAGTTTTCTTAGAGAATCAGCACCCTAAGAACCCTAAACGAGAATATCACACAAAGAGAGCACACACCTTTGATAAATTCTCAAGTTAGCAAAATACCCAATCAGCAAGGAAAATACTAACTCACTTAAAATTCAATCACTGAATTTGAGAATTTTTAAATATTTCACTCAAAGTTGTGTTATCATTCATTGAAAGGAGAATGTCTTATATAGGCTACGAATCTGAAAACTAGCATGCCAAATTTCGATGTGGGAACAATGCACATCATACACGCCTATTACTTAGAAAGGTGGGCTTTGGGCTTGTCTCAAAAGTTAATTAGAAAATAGTTTGGGTTTTGGGCTTTTCTTAAAACTTAATGGAAATAGTTTGGGCTTTGGGCTTTACTCAAAAACTTAAAGGAAAATAGTTTAAAATAGCCCACAAATAAAATAGATCAAATCAGCCCATTTAATCCCAATTGCAACACAACAAGGATTTAATGGGTAAGTCTTTGTCCTTCTTCCATAAAACGTGTTGTTTAAGACTTGCCAATATTAGATTCTTCGCAGCTTCCTCGAACTTCTTCTTTTGTAATCTAGTGATTTGACCATCCGAAGAACAAGTGGATCTTCATTTTGAATAGCATTCTGGTTCATATAAGATTATCTTTGATGCACGATTCACCACTTAGACTTTGATTCCTTTCGACAGAATTTCAAAAAATTATGATATCTTTGATTTTTCAAGTTAATTGACTTCATCTCTATTTCACTTTGTACGAGTAAAAGTAAATGCCCACTTCTGAAGTAGTAACATATTAAGCGCATATTCTGTTATGAGCCACCATTTTTAAGCACGTATAACTCACTTCCCTTGGTGTGTAGTCGATAGCATATTGCTTTGACTAGAGTTGATCCTGGCTTTATCACGAATCAAGTTCCACCAACGCTTAGAAAGGCAAAGGAATTTCGGATTCGGTAGTTTATCATGATTGGGGCTGTGAGGATAGTTAAACCAATGAGAGTTCACCCGCCAAGAAAGAGAAGTGCATTGAAATATATACATCTATATTCTCTTTGGCAATATCTTATTCGATGGAGCGTAAGACGTACGACTTTTGCATAGACCGATAAACGTGAGCCTAAGAGTAATATATGCTCGGTTCTCGATCCGCCTTGCCTGCTCAATTAATTTAAAAATAACATGTTTGAAACTGGTTAGTTCGATTACGGGTTGACGTAATGTGAGATAGTCTGCATTACTAAGCGGTTATGAAAGTTATTGCACACACATTGGCTCATGATGTGAATAGTGTTTAATGTGTTACTAATGGATACGAGTGGCATGATCTTGATCTTGACTCAGTGAAGCATAGTTGTTTTTAATTAACTTGTATATTGATCTGAGTGTTATTTTCTTTTCGCCTTTTCGCTCGGGACGATCAAAAGCTAAGTAGGGGTAGTTGAATGGTACCAATAATTCTACCTTTATTCACCCCGAATTCTGCTCAAGAGAGGATATATTGGCTTGTTATTATGTGGAATAGGTGTCAAATGCTATGTGAGTGTTTTCAGGATCGTAAAAAAAAATGCCCCCCAGATATGCCGTTAACGGCATATCTTGGGGGCATTTTTTGTAATTCTGCATCTGTGTTATTTTCCTAAGGTTTTGGTACTCTTTTGTCTCATTTTGCGTGTTTTATAGGATGTACCGGATCTGGAGCATTGGAGGGTGGATCTAAACCGAAAGAAATACATTGGGCCAAGTGGTTGAAGTCCAAGAAGAAGCCTGTTGAAGAAAATGAAGAGAAGAAGGCCCGTACCCCGAAGGCTAGGCCCGGTAAACCGGCGTCTTGTTGGACACAAAATTGATTCTGCCGCATTATCTAAGTCGGTTAGGGTTTTAGAGAGTCTTAAGTCGGCTATTGTATCTATATAAAGCCGCATATAATGAAAGCTGAGATATGCTCAATACAAACATAAGTGTTACATATTACATTACAATTATTATTATGCAATAAAGTTTTCTTGAGCTTTGGAGAGTTGTTTTTGGTTTCCTCCCTTCTTCCATCATCTCTAGCTTGAGTAGATCGGGCTAGATCACCATTGTTGAAGGTATGAAGCTTTGAACGTTCCTTTATTGTCTTCAATATGGTAGATCTGTTTGTATTTATGTGTTTTAGTTAAATGCTTGTTTAACAACCCCATAATTTACTTATTTTAATCATACTAAGCAATGTAGATCCAGAAATTAGGAAAAGCCACCCCGGTAACCCGGCGGTCTATACCGGTTTACCGAGGCATGTTTCAGAAAACCTAAACTGGGATTCACTACAGCTACGTTGATCGGCAGGAATAATTAAAACGAGTAATAGGTCTAGCCAATCTAGTATTCGTAATTCGTAAATTAACATGAAGGACTATTAGTGAAGTGTTAATTAGGACATAGTCTAGAATGGATCCTAGGAACGTGTTGGTCAATGTCGGCAGATGTCTAGGCAAGTTAGCGGTATGAGTTAGCACTCAATATCGGAAGTCCTAGTTCTTTATGCGTATGGGCAATTACGGACCAATTAAGGAAGGTAGCTTGTGTATAGATTGTCTACTGCCATTGTCGGAGTAGATAGGAGTAGGAATTGCACCCATAGCTGATAATGATAATTAAAACAAAAGGTTCACGATTAATCTAAGGAAATTGTGTAGGGAAGTAAACATACCGATTAACTAATCCAAGTTAGTAGATTGGTGAGGAGAGGGAGAGGTATACCATGTTTGTTTTCTTTTATGTAATTGTTGGTCAATGACCGCCTCTATGTTGCTTCTTAATTAGGTTAGAATAGTTTATACTTATAGTTGCATTGTCTCTGTGGGATCGACATTGACTCACATTTACTATACTATGATGTACCTAGTATTCTTGCTAGTAATATCGACGTTAGTGACTTACACGCGATCAGCCGCTCTTTTCCAGAGGACTCAGGCCTCCTTGGCATCCTCTGGTAATACCCCGTTTTCTATGTATGCTTTGATTTCATCTATCCAACATGTAGCCGATGGTTGAAAATCCATGATTTCAGCTCGGAAGACAGCGGGTTCTTCCAAGTATTCAATCATGATCATGGGGTCGATGAACTCATCTTTGAAGATCAGTTTGGATAAATAATCTGCCCGCTCATTCCGCTCTCGCTATATGTTCCGGAATTTGCAATACTTAAAGCCGCTTCATAATTTTCTGATAAGATTGAGGTACTTTTTCAGCACTTCATCTCATGCTTCAAACGTGCCATTGATTTGGCAGACCACCACCTTTGAATCACAAAACACTTTCAAGTTTTCAACGTTCATAGCTTTGGCCAACTCCAGCCCGGCTATGAATGCTTCATACTCAGCCTGGTTGTTGGAGGTGGTGAAGTTGAATCTTAAGGCCTTCTCGATCTCTTCAGACGAACCCGGCTCCAAGAGTATTATCCCAGCTCCACAGCCATTTCGGCTCACGGCCCTATCAACATACATCTACCAGCAGTGGGTCGGCCTTTTCGGCTCGGCCTCTGCTGGGGTGTTCAATTCATCAATGTTCGGCGAACTAAGCTGTCCGGCGGTTCCTTCCTCATTGAAGCTCATCTCGACTATGAAGTCCGCTAGAGCTTGTGCCTTGAAAGCTTTTCTGGGCTCGTATAGGACGTCGAACTCGGTCAATTCGATGGCCTATCGTAGCAAACGGCCAGAGAGGTCCGGCTTATATAGCAACTATCACAGAGGACTATTTGTTAAGAACATAGTTGTGTGTGAAGAAAAATAAGCCCTTAATTTTTGGGCAGCAATAACAAGTGAGTAAGCTAATTTCTCTGCATTAAGATAACGGATCTCAACGGGACTGAGGCCCTTGGAAACGTAGTAGATGGGCTTTTGGAGGGTCCTGTCCTTCTTGACAAGAACGGCTGCAACGGCCCGGTCCGAAGCTGCCAGATATATAAAAAGTTCATCTCCTAACGCCAGACTGGCCAACAGATGAGGGCTTTCCAGATAAGTCTTGATGGCCTTGTAGGCCTGTGAACACTCTTCGGTCCATTTCAAGTTCTTGTTCCCCTTGAGAATTTTGAAGAATGGAAGGCATTTGTCTGCTGATTTGTAAACGAACCTTCCCAAGGCGATGATTCTCCTATTTGGCCTCTAGTCCTCCTTCACATAGGTCGGCTCTCTCATGTTGGCCAGGGCTTGGATCTTCTCTGTGTTTGCTTCAATTCCTCTTTGAGTTACCATGAAACCTAGGAACTTTCCATCTTGGACTCCGAAAATGCATTTCGTGGGGTTTAGATTCATAGAATGCATCTTCACATTGTTGAAGGTTTCTTGCAGATCGGCTAGGTGATTGGTTCGGGTGGACTTGACGACCATGTCGGCGATATATGCCTCCATGTTTTTCCCGATTTGAGAGCCAAACACCTTATTGACCATTCTCTGGTAAGTGGATCCGGCGTTCTTCAACCCGAAGGCCATCGTTTCATAATAGTACATTCCGCATGCGGCTCTAAAGGCTGTATCTCCTTATCTTCCTCAGCCATCCTCACTTGATGATACCCATAGTAAGAATCAAGGAAACTCAACATTTCGAATCCAGTGATCTGGTCAACCATTCTGTCGATTCTGGGCAATTCATAGGGGTCTTTGGGGCAGGCCTTGTTCAGGTCAGTGAAATCGACGCACATGTGCCACTTTCCATTGTGTTTTTACCATCACCACATTGGCCAACCAAGTCGGATATTGAAGCTCTTTGATGATTCCGGCTTCAACCAACTTGCTCACTTCAATTTTGATTGCTTCCTCTTTTTCTTTAGAGAACTGACAGGCTTCCTGTTGTATAGGTTTGAAATGAGGATCCACATTCAGATGATGTAATGAAATCTCAGGCTCCATGCCCCTTATAGTCTGTGACTATCCAAGAAAATGCATCCAAGTTCTCTTTGAGAAACAACACCAGCTTCTCTCTTTCTTTTTCTTCCATCTGTCCACCAATCTTCACATTCTGGTCAGGATATTTCTCATTTATTGCGATCTCGATCAGTTCATCTTCAGTGATGAAATCAAATTCATCCCTCATTTGGAGTGTGTCACAGATGACCGCTCTAAGCTCGATGACCTCCCATTGGGTGATGTTCATTTGTGGGTACGGCTCGTTTCGAGCTTTTGTTACCTCAATTGTGTACACACGGGCCCATTGGGAAGCCGACTCGGGTGCCTCGACCTGGGGCCTTTTGTAAATTCCTCTCGTAGGGTAATCACTGTGGTTTGTTGTCATATGGTTCAACAGAGTTTGAGGCCGGCTGACGACCATCCCGATTTCTTCGTCTATGTAAAATTTTACCCTCTGGTGAGAGGTCAAAGCAACCATTTGAAACTTTCTTTGCGACGGGATCCCCAGGATTTCGGTATAATGGGAATGCAAGTCGACCACCAGGAAGTCGATCTTTTCTTTACGGTATGGGGGATGGTCACATATCTCCACTTTTAAGTCGATAACGCCCAGAACTGTCACTTTATCATTGGAGAATCCCTCCAACAATCCTAGGTAAGGCTTCAATCTCAAAATTCCAATCTTCAATTGTTTCAGTGTTCCTAGGTAAATAATATCCCGAGCGGCTCCCGTGTCTAGGAGAACTCGGTTCATGCCAAAATCATTTATTCCCACCTGCACCACAATCGGTAACTCCATTGCCCCAAAAGGGCCTGCCAGCTCGCTTCGGGTGAACGATATTTCTTGTTTATCCGGAGCCAAAATGACCGGCTTTTCTCTTTCCCTGACGTTGACTGCATTGATTTGACTCTTGATCAGATGGTTGCTGGGAAACTCCTCTATGATTACCTTAATTTCATTTTGATATCTTCGAGGTCCCCAATCATTTCTGTTTCCTCCACCATGCTTCTTATACTTATCTAGTTCTCCGTTCCTGATCATCTTGTCGGCAATTTTTCTCAGGGTAATGCATTCATTGGTGAGGTGACCATGATCTTCATGAAAATCACAGTACCTCGTATCGTCTCTTGAACTGGGGTCGGACCTCAAAGGCCTCGGCCTCTCCACCTTGTCAAGAATTTTGTACAATATTTTAGATAGGCTTGCATTGATGGGAACGAACTCGGATTCATCAAATTTGAACGGTTTTTTGACTTCCATGTCTCGATATTTCCCTCTCTTTCGATCATCCTTCCGTTCTTCCGTATGCTCTTCCCTCTTGTCATCCCTCGAGGACCTAGATTTGCTTCGATTTTTTCATTTTCCCGAGGGCGAGGGGGCAGCTTCGTTCAGTCCGAATATGTGGGCCTAGTTGAGAAGGTCGCGCAAATTCATGGGAGGATTCAAAGAAAAATGTGTCTTCATTGCTCCTTTGGCGATACCATTTAAGAATCCTCTCTGGACCTCATTCTCCGGTAGGTTCTTTATATTTTCATACACCTTCATGAACCGATCATAGTAACTCTTACAAGATTGCCCATCTCCCTGATGAACCTCATACAAATCTTCATGGACTTTTTGGGCCGTTCCGCTGTTTCAAATTCTTTTAGAAATTTCGCCCTTAATTCATCCCAACTTTTGATCGATCTGTAGGGCAAGTTCCGGAGCCAGGCTGTGGCTCTTTCTTGCATGCTCCCTACGAATGCCACGCACCAAGCAGACTTGTTTTTCATGGCCAACAGTGTTTGGCTTTGAAAAGCGGTTATCCATTCCCGATGGCAGGTGGTTCCTTTATGGTAGACATATTGCGAGTACTGTACACCTCTAGAGGGCAGCGATTCCAGTATTTCATTCGAAAGGACATCGATCCCCTGAGTTGGCTCAGGCTTTCCATCTTGCTTAGCTTTTTTCAGTTCTGAAATTTCCTTTCCATCCTTTCCAACCGGTCGTCTTTCTCGGGTTCGGTATTCTTCATAGAAACTAACTTCTTTTAGATGATATCCTCCCAATTTTCATAGTAGACTGACTCTACGTCCTGTTCCGCCATTTTCTCATTCAAGATTTGTCGTGCGTCACGGATATCTTTGACCTCATAACGTGGGATCACATTCCTTTCATGGTGAGCAGGGCCTAGGAGCTGATGCAGAGTCCTTTTATCGGGGTGGCATAATCGGTCCAGGGCGATCCTCTGTCTGCGCTTTTCTCTGGCACACTGTTTCTTCTATTGTCCTGTCGACGAGTATTCACTCCCTTATACATCAACTCTTATTGGTTCACGCGTGGGGCCGACGGGTCCTTATGGGGAGCCACGGCCTCATGCCCTGACGGGACGGGTAGCTGCTCATCAGCTGTTATGAGGGGAAGACCGTATGCGGCCAGGCGCAAATTCGCAAAATATACCTGCTTCACATACTCACCGTATGCTAGTGCTGCTTTTGCTTTGAGGTCATCGCCTTTGGGGCCCCCTCTACCTCAGGGATTCTTTCAGGAATGAACTTTCTATTTTCATACTGTTTCGATGTCCCTTCTGTACCTTTCCTATGCGAGGGTCCGAAGCTGTTCGGAGCTGAATTCCCCGTGTTGTCCCTAGAGCCGGACCTTCTCTGATTTGTTATAGTCCTTGCGTCAACAATGAGTTTTGACCTATCCGGTTGAGAATTGTCCCATCCTGCGGTGGGATTTCCAAGTGTGGTATCCAAGTTATCTTGGTGGGGGAGATCCCACGTGGGCCCCTTTCCTAGGGTTGGTGGCACATGGACAGCATCATTTATCCCTACCATATGTCAGACTCAGATAGGGTGTCTACACAAAATGCCAAAAAGTACTCTGACCTCCAACCATTCTGACACTCACCAACCTTGTACTGTCTAGGCGCACAGGCGGCGTGTCGAGGATTCTGTCGAAAGCAACTTTTCCGGCGGATCTGGTGACGGTGTTGGCATTCGGGACCGGAATTCAGGGAACGACTACGATTTCTCAAGTGTGAAGTCCTAAAAATCCCAATATCCCACTAATTTTAATGTGCTCTTTTTCCAGATCCAAAGTAACGACACAACACATGAACATGAACTCTACTTGATGCACTACACAAAGATTTCAAACGTGTGCAAAACTAGACCAAAATAACGATATAACAGCTATTAAAAACAACGAGCGTGACCCTGGTTCTTTTCCTTAATGTGAAAATGTCGAGAGTGCCGATTTCTCTAGAGCAAACTCGACAAATCCACATGTCCGTAGTGCTTTTTCGTAGATGGATGGCAACAAACAACGAACCCAAAATTCTGAAAAGAAGTTTCCGGCAAGGAAACGTATGATGCCAACTCCGGCGATTTTCTTTGCACAAAATTCATGAGAAAGGTGATGATTCAAATGCAAACTCGTGATTTTGTGCATGAAATCGGGAAGGTTACCTTGTTTTGAGACGGTTTCAACGCTGAGTTGAAAATCTGGACGCGAGTGAGTGAGAGCTGAAAGCTTTTTTTAAGAAGAAACCGTGGGTGGCCTGGAGAAGATGAAACTCTTCCTAAAGCCGCCGTAAATCATGTAAACTACGGATGAGACGTACGTCGAAAGCAGGCTGAAAACCTTGTTTTCCCGGTAACGGAGCCAACTGATAACTTCAAAATTATCACGGGTGGTCAGCGGTGGTGTAGTGGTGGATATCTAGCTGTGTGCGTGGTGAAGTGGATGGTGCATGGCTCACGGTGGAGCAGCGTATGAGTTGAACGGTGAAGAGGGTGGTGCCGTACAAGGAAAGAGAGTAATAAGTAATAGGGCAGAGTTTTGCCTTGTTTTGCATATATTCAACTTGGTTTATGAGTTATACATGGAGCCCAATTTATTGGGTGAGAACCGACTAACATTCAACATAATTACGACTGAGGACATAGTACGACTAAAAATGTGGTGGCTGGTTGGGCTGTGGCAGACCAAGAGCGGTGCGGATCCTCAAGTTGTTATCACATATCCTTAGCGGGGATCGCTGGGTCATCAGTCTGTATTCTCCAAGTGTTGGGGGTGAAGGGCCTCTGGCGGATCCCTCACCCTTATGCTCATCGTGGGCCTGTTGTCAAAGCCCATTTCCAGAGTGGTTGTGTTTGGACGGCAAGGGATTGGCCGCACCACCTTTTTCCGGCCCCCATTCGCCAGTACTCGGTGGTCGGCGGTCCGGATGATGGGGCCGTCCTATCACACACTATCCTGGCATCATTGGTTGCGAAACCCTCAGGCTGTGTCATATACAGCTCCTTAGACAGGTTCCCATTAAGGAAAGCTGTTTTCACATGCATTTGCCAGATTTCGTAATCATGGTATACTGCAATAGCAAGAAAAAATTCTAATTGATTTTAACATGGAAACAGGCGAAAAGGTTTCGTTATAGTCAACTCCTTGTCTTTGCTTATAACCTTTTGCCACTAACCTAGCTTTGTATGTAGTCACGTTACCGTCCATGTTGGTCTTTCTCTTAAAGACCCATTTGCACCCTATAGGAACTATTCTTTCAGGTGGATCAACTAAGTTCCAAACTTG
Source organism: Gentiana macrophylla (assembly GCA_026214975.1). Taxonomy (NCBI): domain Eukaryota; kingdom Viridiplantae; phylum Streptophyta; class Magnoliopsida; order Gentianales; family Gentianaceae; genus Gentiana; species Gentiana macrophylla. The sequence continues at coordinate 66,146,385 of CM047805.1, forward strand.
GTTGTCTTTCATGGATTCCATTTCAGAATCCATGGCTTCCAGCCATTTCTCTTTGCCATGCCTTAATAGCACTTCCTCATAAGTTCTAGGGTCCTCATCTTCCATGAGATACATGCCAGTGTACCTTTCGGGTTTACGGCGTTCCTTGGTGGATCTTCGAGGTGCTAGTGTGTCCACAGTAGAGGTTGACGTCACATCTGTGTGTGGAATTTCCTCTACATCCATCAATGGACTGTTATCCGTAAGTGGTTCTTGAATTTCTTCAAGATCAAACTTACTCCCATTGACCCTATCTAGGATAAACTCTTTCTCCAGAAAATGGCAAGTCCTGGCAACAAATACCTTTTGTTCCTCAGGATGGTGAAATTGGTACCCTTTGGTTTCCCTAGGATAACCCACAAACAGACACTTGTCATATCTAGGTTCCAGTTTATCAGGCATAGTCAGTTTCACATAAACGGGACATCCCCAAGGTTTCATGTAACCCAGTGTTGGTCTCTTCCCTTTGAACACTTCATAGGGAGTGGACTCAACCGTCTTTGATGGAACTCAGTTCAGTGTATAGGATGCGGTTTCTAGAGCATACCCCCCAAAATGATTTTGGGAGAACTACGTAGCTCATCATGGATCGTACCATGTCTAACAAGGTACGGTTCCTCCTATCAGACACGCCATTCATCTGAGGTGTTCCGGGAGGGGTCCATTCAGGCAGAATCTCATTCTCCTTTAAGTAATCTTGAAACTCTCCATCTAGGTATTCTCCACCTTGATCGGATCGAAGTGTTTTGATTTCTTTACCTAGTTGTTTCTCAACATCACTTCTAAATTCTTTGAACTTTTCAAAGGCCTCAGACTTATACTTCATTAAGTATACATTACCATAGTGTGAATGGTCATCAGTGAAGGTGATAAAATAAGAGTATCCTCCTTTGGCTTGAATTGACATTGGGCCTCATATATCAGTATGCATGAGCTCAAGTAAGTCATTGGATCTTATCCCTTTGCCACTAAAAGGTGACTTTGTCATCTTGCCAAATAAACAAGCTTCGGATGTATCAAATGATTCGTAATTGAAGTGATCCAATAATCCATCTTTATGGTGTTTGGAAATGCGATTCTTGTTTATATGGCCAAGTGTACAATGCCATAAGTAGGATTCATTCAAGTCATCCATTTTGGCTTTCTTGTTGTTTATATTAAGAATGTCAACATTCATATCTAATATGTAGAGACCATTTCTAAGCATGCCAGTACCATAAAAAATTCCATCACTTGAAAAAGAACAACATTTATTCTTGAACGTTAAAGAAAATCCTTCAACATCTAATGTAGAAATAGAAATAATGCTCTTCGTAAGAGCAGGAACAAAATAACAGTTATTAAGTTCTAGTACTAGCCCACTAGGCAACGAAAGAAAAAAAACTCCTACGGCTAGTGCAGTAACACTTGCTCCATTCCCAACGCGTAGGTCCACCTCTCATTTCCTCAGTTCTCTAGTTCTTCTTAGTTCTTGCATATTCGTACAAATACGAGAACCACAACCAGTATCTAATACCCTGTGGATAGACTTAGAAGAAGTAATATTGATCTCAATCATAAACATTCCTGAAGTCGAAGCATCAGAATGCTTCTTCTTGGTACTCAAGAAGCCTTTGAAGTTTCTCATCCAATGTCCGGTCTCACCGCAATGGAAGCAAGCATCCTTGTCTTTAGCTATCTTAGGCATTGGCTTAGGTGCATCCTTCACCTTCTTGGACTTCTTTTGGGCTTTAGCTTTGCCCTTGCTTGAAGTGACTAGCAACACTTGCTTTCCTTTCCCCACAGTGCCCTCAGTAGTTTTCAACATGTTCAATAACTCCGCAAGGGAGCAATCTATCTTGTTCATGTGATAATTCATCACAAACTGTGAGTATGAATCAGGTAGAGATTGCAGAATCAAGTCAATACTCAACTCTCGTTCCAGCTTGTGGCCCAACTTCCCAAGCCTCTCTATGTACTAAATCATCTTAAGCATGTGTGACCCCACAGCAGTCCCGGATGCCATCTTACAACCAAACAGGGCCTTCGAGACCTCGTACCTCTTAGTGTGAGACTGAGAAGCATAGAGTTCCTTTAGGTGAACCATGATTGAGTAGCGCCCATGGACTCATGTTGTTTCTGCAGTTCAGGTGTCATAGAAGCAAGCATGATACATGTAGCATCAGTACTATCAAAACAGTTCTTGTTATACTTCTCGACAGCATCTGCAATCGAGCCCTCTGCTGGCTTTTCCGGTTGGGCTTCGTCCAAGACATAGCCAATCTTCTCGTGCCTCAAAACAATTTTGAGGTTTCTTTCCCAGTCGAGAAAGTTGGTTTCGTCAAGCTTATTGTCGATGATAAAATGAAGGTTCAATTTGTTTGACATTTTCTACAACAATAATGAAAGATAGAATAAGTAAAAGTTTATGTATTCAAAACCCTAAAATTGCACTTAAAATTTTAATTAGGTTTTGCTCCCACTAGCCAACTATTCCCAATTGGCATTCAAGAATTTAATTAATTCATTAGTGGCTGGGATCCAATCTAGTCGCCTCAATCCCCGACGGTGGTCGATCAATCTTGGCAATTTTGAAAAGTATGTACTCCTACCAATCGCATCTTATGCGACCCCCAGTGGTTGACTAGTCAACTCTTTTGATAGTCCACATCTCTATGTGGTAGTCAACCCCTTGTTGATGTGATTCCGGTTGGAATCAGATCCGATGTTTTGCCCAGGAAGTAACTAAGGGGAACAATGGTGAGCTAATGATCCTAGACCTAGTAATCCAACTAAATCATAGGCAGAGAACGCCCAACAATCGCTCACAATGCTGGTAAATCCTCAAAGGGTTGAACTTTCTACGACAAAGAAAATTCTCACACGCATGTGATTTTTATGATTCCCTACAACGAAGAGAACACTCACTCGCAAGTGATAAATCAAAGTCAAGAAGACTTCAATAAAAGCTAAGAAGCCAAATTTTATATCATCATAATTGCCTGTGTCTCAAATGAAAAGCTAGTGTTTGCCTTATATAGGCTTACAACCAAAAGAAAAAGCAACATCTAAGCAATGTGGGAGAAATTCCCACTTAAAAATGCGCCTATCTCCTATTGACCCGAAACGAAATGTTCTTATTGGCTAATAAAAGAATAAATAAATAAAGTGCTAAAAATCCAATATAAAATAAAACCAACTTCTAATTAATTAAATAATATTCATAAATAGCACGAATGATGGTATCCTCCGAGCATGAACCGGATCACATCATTCCCTCCCGGTTCGAAAGGATTCGTCCTCGAATCCACCTGGATTGAATAGCAAGCGTGGCCGAACATATGTGAGTAGGCCCTCATAGTGAAGTACATCCAGGAAAAGTAAAGATGTGAACACTTTAGTAACCAGCCTCGTGTACAAACGAACAGGGCCAACATAATAATCAGCAACCACAAAATTGAAAGGACGACAATGCACCAAAAATGGATCATGATAAATATGTGCTGCTCGTATATTTTTGAAGTGCGCAAGCGACCCAGCCGACTTGGCAACAATTTCAAGAACATCCACATGCAATATATGGGCGGCATTGGGTGTATCCAATAACCCTATGGTACCCGCAAGTGGGGGATAATGACATACCTGCAAAGAAAATGTTGGGGCAACACAATACAATGGTGGTGCAACGGTGGCCACCTGTGTCTCCGCATCCGCAACAGCCATCTCAACCACAGAAGCATCATCATCATCAACTATAAACTCGGATGCATAACACTCTCAACTTTGATGAACATCAACCAATGCCTCCACCTTGTTAATAACCTCATCCCAATAGGACAAGGCAGCCTCTCATCAAGAATTTTCTCCACCTCAACGGTTGCAATAGTGTCCTCATGGCGTGTGCTCGTGGCATCTTTCAATTCTTTACATTTTCGTGGAGATTCACCCCAAAGCAGTTCACTTTTCTTCTTAAACCGTTCGTGTCTTGCTTACTCTGCTCAGTTGCTTCTTCCACTTAGCGAGTATCCCTAGTATCCGGAGTCTTTCTTCCTCTATCCTCGCATCCTCCTCTTTTTGAAGCATCACTCTAGCCAAGTAACGAGGGGGCACAAATTGCTGTTGCAATTCTCTTTTCATAGCATTCCATGTACTAATCTTTGGTACCTTATGTATATGACTCAAAAATTTTAATTTTGTCCACCATCGCGAAGCCTTCCCTGTGAACAGAAGTGGTGCAAAATAGCACTTATCCGCATCTGAATAGTTATAGCGTGCAAAATAGTGCTCTAACTCAGCTTCCCAGTAAAAATATGCTTCACCATCAGGTGCACCACTAAATGATGACAGCCCCATAATTACCTCACAACTCTCGTGTTTACACTCCCCTCTTTCTAAGTCGTACAAAGAACCCTTGTCAAATTAACCAGAAGAGCGAGCAAACGTAACTAGCAATCAAAACCGACGCTCTAGAAGGGACACTAGGTGTTCAGACCGAGGAAAGGTATAGAAATGAATGGGATGATGTGTGAAGGGTTGCTAATGAGAGTATGAAAGGTGAGAAGTAAAAGACATGGAAAAAGTAATGAAATTAGGTGACTGCAATGTTTCACGGGTGTGAATTTTTTTCACACCCAGGTGTGATCTTCACGGCAATAATTCAAAGACCCTTTTTTTTTTTTTTTTTTTTTTTTTTTTTTTTTTTTTTTTAAAAGCTGGTCGAACTTGGTCTAAAATTAAAATAAAAAAAAAAAATTTAGGTCAAGCTTTATTTGGTAAGCACAGCCGCCACAAAATGGAAAACTGATGGTATTAAAATATGCAGGATCAATTTGTATGATTAATTTGGATGATGTACAGCAAGAACAATTCGGTCAATGAGCAAGTAAGAACATAAAAAGGAATTTTATTTTTATTTTTTAGTTTTATATCAACAAGCAAGGATGTAGGTGGAAAAAGGATTCGATTTTGTCAATAAGAACAGGAACGAGATCAAGCAAGATTTGGCTGGGAATTTTTTTTTTTTGGTTGATTGTAGCCGACTGCTGCAATTAAAGAAGCAAGAAAAACAATATTAGGTAAACTAGGTTGATTCTGGTGTTGGGACGGCAAGCTGCTGGACAAACAAATTGGCTAACAATTAGGTAAAACAATTGTGGTAGTCAACGAAGAATATGCAGGAAGAACAAGTACGATCATTTTTTTTTTTTTTTATCTAAGAAACGAAATTAAACAAGAAAGGGAAGAAAAAAAATAATAAAACGGGGATATTTGCTCACCGAAGTTCTTGAAATTGACGATCTAATGCAGATGTGATTAGGTTGGAATCGAGATCCGATGTTTTGCCCTGAAGAAGTAACTAAAGAACAATGGCGGTAATGATCCAGACGCAGTAATCCAACTAAATCGTGGCGGCGAGAACGCCCAACAATCGCACACAATCTTTGGTAAATCCTCAAAGGGTTGAACTTTCTATGACAAAGAAAATTCTCACACGCATGTGATTTTTATGATTCCCTACAACGAAGAGAACACTCACTCGCAAGTGATAAATCAAAGTCAAGAAGACTTCAATAAAAGCTAAGAAGCCAAATTTTATATCATCATAATTGCATGTGTCTCAAATGAAAAAGCTTGTATTTGCCTTATATATGCTTACAACCAAAAGAAAAAGCAACATCTAAGCAATGTGGGAGAAATTCCCACTTAAAAATGAGTCTATCTCCTATTGGCCCGAAACGAAATGTTCCTATTGGCTAATAAAAGAAAAATAAATAAAGTGTTAAAAATCCAATATAAAATAAAACCAACTTCTAATTAATTAAATAATATTCATAAATAGCACGAATGATGGTATCCTCCGAGCATGAACCGGATCACATCACTTGTCCTTAAAGTCAGACGGCCCTGACGGTGGCCAATCACCAAAAGACTTTAGTCGAGTCGTAACCCAATATTCATGAGATCTCATGCGATCATATCTCAATAACGATGATATACCCGAGGTAGGTCAACTCCCGACGGTAGTCGATCAGTTGGATCCGAACACAGGCTCTTCACCATCGTTATAAAATTGGGAGACAATTTTGGCTCGATTTTTGGCGTGGGAATAATTTAAATTAATTCTCTCAATTAATTTCATTTAATTATGGTCTCATCTACTATGTGCATATTACTACGATATCATATAAAGTAAAACATACACAACATTCCGTGCACAAAATAACCGGTATGACCATGGACTTTTCCTAGGTGCGGTTTCAAATACAAACTGACGAAACCGCGGGTCAAAATCTAATGGTAGCTACAACCGCCAATAGGATCTTTATTGTTGTACACCAATGGGTTCTTTATCTCTCTTTGTTCTTCATATTTTTGCTCCATTCTTGTTACATAATAATCTATCTAATAAATAATTACACCCGCCGCACACGGCCGGGGAGCTAACGGGAATGGGATAAATGCAAAAAGTAAACTAGGTCACGTTATTCAAAACGGACTAGGACAATTTGAAAAACCAACATAAATAAAACATTCACATCTATCCTATTGATCGAGTCCATTATCAGCCGGGGTCCATATAATCATATTATATCTACACATCTAATCCATACAATTATATATTATGAAAAAGATCAAATTCTAATTTTTAACTACTTATGTGTCTTATTTTATCACATCAAATAATTAATTAACTTTTAATTAATTTAACGACTCAATCGAAAATAAAATTAACATTTAATTTTAAATCGAATCTAATTTCAATTTTATTAATTTGGAACTATTCAAAATTAAAATCAAAATTAAAATGTATTTTGTTTCTTTTCCTTTCGGTTCTTAACCAAAAGGGATGCCTTTGGTTTCGTAAACCAAAAGGGATCTTCCAAACAAAATTTGGTTGATGTCTGACCACTTTTCAAAATCAATGTTTTGAACGTGGCATAGGCTTAGGCCTTTTTCCAAATCAACTATTTGTAAAGGCCAATATTTTGGTTGATATGCCACATGGTATCCCAATGACCCAAACTATTTGAACCATTGATTAGCCACATGACACAACTAAACAAAGGAGATATCAATGCACAATAAATATCACAAAACGAAAACAAATCGATCTCCCTTTTGGAAAAGAGCAGCCGACGTCGGCAGCCCTAGAGCCGCCGCCGTCGCCACCCACCGCCGTGGAGAAGGGGGCCGCTGCCAGTCGGCCGAGCCCCCCATCGATTCCGTTTTTTTTGTTTTATCGTATCAAAATCTAGATCTTGCATCTATTGATTAATTACTACGCAATTAATTAGTGCTTATTGCTTAAGCTCGAAGTTGGCTCTGATACCACTGTTAGGAAATCACTAGTTTAACTCAGCGGAATTTAAAATTTTGATTTCCTTTTCCAAGATCTTCTTCGTTTAATACAATAAACACGTTAAGTAGTTTGACGGTATATACCTTGGATGATCTACAAGATTGAAGTTTGACCGTCAACGGAGAGTAGTACTGTGCGCAAGCCGTCCACGCGTCCGGCCTCTATCGATAATCCACACAAACTCCTGGCCGGAATCCTCCTTGGATTGCTATCAGAAAAATCCGGCTGTTAGACCGGCCTTTTTCTCTCTCTCTAACCCTATTAGAAACTCCCTATTTTACTCAAGAACTATTAGCTCTTGGAATTGTGATAATACAATTGAGCTAGCCAACCCTTTCTTATATAAGGTGAGAGGCGCCCCATGTTGCCCTAATCTGATTAGGAGAAGCTTCCTTGAAGATAGATGAAAGAGAAAAACATTTTCCCAATAAAATAAGAAAAATCACATAGATTGATTTATCTCTTTTATTATAATATCTTATATTAAATAAAATCCAAATATTGCCAATATCTTATATTGGATATACTTATCTTATTAACATAAATCTATTTTTCCAAAATCAATTAATATCCAATATTAATATTATGGTAATCTGATCAATTAAATTGTACAATCCAAGTGTATCTTATACACTTACTATCTGCACCCCATATAGCCAATAATTGGCTTCTGGAATATTCTTTAATTAATATAATTTATGTATAATTAATATCTTCTATTTTATTTATTCATAATAAATAAATACCACCATATTAATTTACCACTATAACTTTTATAGTCCTGAGATAAACTTTCCTTATTTGGTTATCAACCATAACCTCATTTTAATCTGACTCGATGTTCATATGTGTGTGACCCGATAGGCTTGCGAATATGTTGGCCGTAGACACAAAGTGCAAATTACGAAAATGCCCTTCATGCCTAATGATCACGGGATAGCGTCTAGCAACACACCGTGACCCCAAATCATCAGAAGAGTCAAATGCAATGATTACTACCTTTCATGTGAAAAAGTTACCGTGTAAGTTACAATCATACCGCTGTAATAATATCCATACGATCGTATCTTAATTGTCAATACATAATGATCATATCTTATAACCTGGATATCATGCTCTCTCGGAATAACACATTTACTCCCACTTTGCAAAGATTCTCGAGAGCTAGACATTCCTTATAAGAAGGTCATTCGGATATTCAATCCCAATCATAAGATACGCGATTCCCGGACGACCAAACATGTATACTCCGCATGCTTCAGTATCACACCCAATCACTACCGCATGATCGCCCCATGGCTAGGGGAAATCTCAACAGTGTCAAAGAATGACAATCCACACCGTGATGCCATGAAGACTCCGGTCTTAAGGATAATTACACAACCGCCACATAGTGTGACACTTAATGTAAGTGGGTCAGTCTAACGTACGCATTCTCTAATACACGTCCACGTACAATCCAAGTGTCTCTACTATTATAAACACAGATAGGAATATGCAGTTTAAGAAAGAAACAAACACAGATAGCAATGCAAACGTAAAGAATGGCGGAATTGATAAACACAGAAAACAAGAAGAACACAGTGATTTAACGTGGTTTCCGGCGTTGCGCCGACTACTCCACGGACAGAAAATGAGATATTTTATTATTCACAGAATTACAAGGTTTCCACAAGTGTGTGGACAACACTCTTGAAAAGACACACATTGCATTGATTAGAACATTGGTATTTATTGACACAAGTCCCAAACCCTAACCGCCAAAGATCTTTGTCGGAACTACCATAAATACTCTAGATCTGGACCCCAGCTCCAGCTATTATCCACCAGACGAAACCCAGTTCAAAACTGACTTCCCAGACTTGTAATCAGTTGCCCAGATGTAGAACTCAGCTATACTCAAAGATAACACAAAGAAACTGTAAACCGATCAGCGACTTGAAGAAACTCAGTTGCACTTCATCAAACTGACTTTCATAGAACTGAATATATTTAACTGAACTTACCATCAATCTCATTCTCAGTTTTCCCAGATTAGTTCCACCAGATATTTCCCAGTTTAGAGATCAAGTCACCATAACTGACAAATCTCCACCTTGACTTGAACTCTCATTCAACGTCACCAGATTGCATAATCAGATGTACTTGTACTAGATGCATTCGTCAATGCCAGGATGTACAGTACCAGACTTCTCCTCAGAATCCACTCAAGTTGATATGTCCTCAACTGAGTATCCAGATTTCAGTTTACAAGCTTTGAATATTCAGCAAGTCCAGACACAACTGAAACTTGCTCTGTTGAACTGGTTTAGTGAACATATCAGCAGGATTCTCCTTGGTGCTGATATTCTTCACTACAACCCTCTTCTCATTTCTCAGAAAATGATACCTCACATCAATATGCTTGGTTCTCTCATGATGAACCTGATCCTTAGCTAGACAAATTGCACTCAAACTGTCACAATAAATCTCAGCTTGATCCTGATGTAGCCCCAAATCACTGACTAGTCCCTTCAACTAGACACCCTCCTTGGTTGCTTCAGTAAGAGCCATATACTCAGCTTCAGAAATTGATAAAGCCATTGTTGCTTGAAGAGTTGCTTTCCAGCTGAAAACTGAATTCCCCAATGTGAAAACATAACCAGACATAGATTTTCTACTGTCCACATCACCTGCATAATCAGCATCACAGTATCCTGTGATCAGTTTCTCAGTATCACCTCCATAAATGAGACCAACATCATTTGTACCTCTAAGGTACCTGAACATTCTTTTCACAGCTTTCTAGTGTTCCTTTCCAGGTTGAGCCATAAACCTGCTGACAACACTGACTGCCTGAGCCAAATCAGGCCTAGTGCACACCATGGCATACATCAGACTGCCAACTGCACTAGCGTAGGGAACCCTTGACATATACTCCTTCTCCTCTGGTGACTGTGAAGAAAAAACTGACAAATAGACATTTGATGCCATAGGAGTATCTATTGGCTTAGCAGCTGACATGCCAAACTTTGACAAAATCTTTCAGATATAGCCTCACTTTGAGATAAAAACAGCTTCTTCTGATTTCTATCTCTCCAGATCTCCATCCCCAAAATTCTCTTGGCTGCACCCAAATCTTTCATTTCAAACTCAGCACTGAGAAGGTTTTTCAGATACTGAACATCAGACTTCTTCTTTGCAGCTATCAACATGTCATCCACATATAACACAAGATAGATGTAAGATCGATCTTTCAACTGACTGTTGTAGACACAACAATCATAAGGACTTCTGATGTAACCCAACTGGATCATATAACTGTCAAACCTTTTATACCACTGTCTAGGAGCTTGCTTCAATCCATACAAGGTCTTCTTCAACTTACACACAACATCCTCCTTATCAGGAACTTGGAAACCCTCTGGCTGAGTCATGTATATCTCTTTATCTACCTCACCATGTAGAAAAGCTATCTTCACATTTAACTGCTCAAATTCTAAGTCTTGTTGTGCCACCATTTCTAGTAACACTCTGATTGAAGTATGTCTGACTACTGGTGAGAATATCTCATCAAAGTCCACCCCTTCTTTATGACTGAATCCTCTTGAAACCAAACGTGCCTTATACTTAACTCTTTCTTCCTCAGTTATCCCTTCCTTCTTCTTGAAAATCTATTTGCAAGTAACAAATCTCCTTTCAGCTAGATGTTTAACTAGATCCCAAGTCTGATTCTTCAGTAATGACTCCATTTCATCTCTCATGGTAGCAAGCCATTGAGATGCTTCAGAACATGTCACTGCTTCCCTGTAAGTAGAAGGTTCAAAACCATCCACTTCTTCTGCAACTTGAAGTGCGTATCCAATCATATCATCAAACCCATACCTTATAGGAGGTATCCCAACATTGGATCTTCTAGCTCTGCTGACAAAACTATACTCTGGCCGACCACGTTCTCGATTTGATGCTCAAGCGACATTTGCTCACCTGGACCGGCTTGGATTCACTCTGGTTCGAAGAAACGATCGAGATGAAAATCGACTTGGATCGCTTGGTTGTTGCATTCCAACCGACTCCACCAAGCTCCACCTTACTATCGGTTTTCTCGCCAAAGACTGGTTTCGATTTGATTATCCTTTCCACTGATGAACTGAGTATAGAATTTTCATCAAAAACTGTATCTCTGCTAAGAATAACTTTGTTTTCTGCTGATAACCAAATTATGTACCCTTTTACTCCATCACCATACCCCACAAACACTCATTTCTTGGCCCTTGGTTCCAGTTTCCCTCCACTGACATGATAGTAAACTGTGCTTCCAAATACCCTTAGAACTGAATAATCTGCAGGCTTGCCTGACCACATCTCAAATGGTGTTTTGAGACTGATCCCTGTGTGAGGACTCCTGTTGATTAATTAGCAAGCTATGGTAATGACCTCGCCCAAAATCTCCTTGATAAACCAAAGATGAGAAAGCATACATCTTGCTCTCTCCGGAAGAGTTTGATTCATTCTCTCGGCTACACCATTTTCTTTGAGAGTATTATTCTGATGTATGATGATGTCCGGCAATACCTCGCTTTTCATAATGTATCAAACTCAGTCCTGCAGAATTCTAGACCATTATCTGTACGAAACCTCTTGACCTTCTTTCCCAACTGATTCTCAACTAGAGCCTTCCATTGCATGAAGCTCTTGAATGCCTCACTTTTGTGTTTCATCAGTACCACCCAAGTCATCCTTGAATAGTCATCTATGAATGATACAAAATATCTGTGACCACCCAATGACTCCACCTTTGATGGCCCCCAACAATCAGAATGAATGTAATCAAGTGATGACTTTGTATTGTGTATCCCTTTTGAGAACTTACTCCTATGTAGCTTCCCAAACACACAATGCTCACAAAAGTCCAGATTCTTGACCTTACATCCCCCAAGAAGATCTTTTTGAGAAAGAACCTGCATCCCATTTTCACCCATGTGACCCAGTCTCATGTGTGCCCAGTTTTTTGTAAGTGTGGATCGATAAACCTCGGTGATGCCATAGCAAAGCAGAACCGATTCTAAATCGACCCTTGTAATATATCTGAGTCCCTTTCTTGATTCCTTGAGAACTTCAAATTTGAGTTTTATAGACACTCAAAGACGCCACTTTCCCCTTAAAATCGAATCCCGCTTTGTCCAAAGAACCGAAAGATACCAAGTTTTTGGTCATTTGTGGAACATGTCTAACTTCACTCGGTTCTGTAATCTTCCATCCTCTCTCCTCAATCGAATCGAGCCAATTCCAACTACCTTGCAGACCTTGCTGTTTGCCATAGATATATGACCACCATCTATCTGCTGATAACTTGAGAACCACTCTCTGTGAGGGCAAATATGAAAGGATGCTCCAGAGTCTAGAATCCACACATCAGTATGATGTGCTGACTCTCCTGCCACTAGGACCATGTCCTCATCTGAATCATGCTCGCCACGCAGTAAAGAAATTGTGCTAATCGTTCTCTCTTTGTTTCTTCCTCTTTGGACAATTGGACTTCCAATGTCCCTGCTCCTTACAATAATTACAGACATCTATGGATTTAGGGCCTTCTGTCCTTGTCTTCTTGGAACTTTTCTTCCTAGACTGACCATGCTCTTTTCCATTGCTACAACTGACTAACAGTCCTACAGCCGGACAGTCTGCTCCAGCTGCCTTATATCTCAGCTCCCTGGCACGTAAAGCTAACCTTACATCCTCTAAAGCAACTGTATCCTTCCCAACTATGAATGACTACACAAAGTTCTCATAGGAAGCTGGTAACGAAACCAGCAAAATCAAAGCAGCATCTTCATCCTCAATCTTAACATCAATATTCCTGAGATCAAGTAATATTGTGTTCAGCTGATCAAGATGATCTCTCAACCGAGCCCCTCATGCATCCTCAGTGAATAGCCCTCGCTTCAAGAAACAACTTGTTGGTCAATGACTTAGTCTTATACAGGCTTTCAAGCTTTAACCATAACTTGGCAGCGGTGTCTTCCTCAGAAACTTCTATGATAACATCATCAGACAAACACAACATGATGGTTGAATGTGCTTTCTCCTCCAGACTGGCATAATCTGCAGAACTGGCATCCCCTCTACCTGATAAAGGAGTCCACAATCCTTGTTGCTTTAACAAGGCCCATCTTGATTTGCCATAAATCTGGCTCGTTCCTCCCAATAAATTTATCAATCTTCACGTTCATTGCTGACATCCTTCTAATTAAAGAACAAACCTTTGATCACAAAATCCTAGCACCGGTCACCGGTCTTGGTGAAGATCAACTCTGTTCACCTGCAACTCATGAGTCTTGAACCTTTCTCTGATACCAGTTTGTTATAAACACGGATAGGAATATACAGTTTAAGAAAGAAACAAACATAGATAGCAATGCAAACTTAAAGAATGGTGGAATTGATAAACACAGAAAACAAGAGAACACAGTGATTTAACGTGGTTTCCGGCGTTGTGCCGACAACTCCACGGACAGAAAATGAGATATTTTATTATGCACAGAATTACAAGGTTTCCATAACTGTGTGGAAAACACTTTTGAAAAGACACACATTGCATTGATTACAACATTGGTATTTATAGACACAAGTCCCAAACCCTAACCGCCAAAGATCTTTGTCGGAACTACCATAAATACCCCAGATGTGGACCCCAGCTCCAGCTGTTATCCACCAGGCGAAACCCAGTTCAAAACTGGCTTCCCAGACTTGTAATCAGTTACCCAGATGTAGAACTCAGCTATACTCAAGATAACACAAAGAAACGTAAATCGATCGACTTGAGAAAAAATCGGTTGCACTTCATCAAATCGACTTTCACGTAATCGAATATATTTAATCGAATCGACCATCAATCTTAGTCTCAGTTTTCCCAGATTAGTTCCACCAGATTTTCCCAGTTTAGAGATCAAGTCACCAAAACTGACATCTACACTTCGATAGATGAGATCTATCCCTATCTTCAATAAGATAGAAGACATCCAATACGTGCTAGCCTAATCATACTATCAATGTCCTATTTGACAGTATGTACGACTAGTGACATTTAAGTATCAAACTTGTTAAAGCGATTAGAGATCTCATCAACCATAATCACTATCATGGTTTCTCTATCACAGTTTGACACTAGGGACATTACTATATATATACAACTAATAACATGAAGATAAACAATATATAATAACAAAAGTGCTTTTATTAATCACAATAAATTTATTACATGAACTAAAATAGACTGTAAACGACCCGACCCGGTCGGATCCGGTCCAACCCGATTGGGTTTAGGACACATTTTCAATGATATTTCATGTAAAAGGTCGATATTTCCCATTATAGACAAACAAATTCAGACTTTCATATGTACATCCGAGCTTAACTTCATTTACATATATCTAGCATTAGAAGCCAACACTTGGGCTCAAGATTGAGCTGAACTTGATTTTCTTCAGCTGTATAGTGGTCAATTATCATTTTTTTTGCTTTATCAGATTCTAGTTGAGCTATATTTGCTTGATTAGATTATGAACATTGAATGTAAGAACTTAACATGATACAAGGATATATGAAATTCAAAGAAACGTGTACTACTCAATGTACATACACATTTTTAACACATATCATGGTGAAGCAACTGAGAATTCTCTGATTTATGTAGAGAATCATGTAGTGTTGATGGATTTTTTGTGTTTTCAAATAATGCATATATCCTTCATGTTGTATCCGCAATTAATGACACTATTGTAAATAATTGATATGCATATTTCATCAATTGAATGATAATAATTGAGAAAATGAATAGACAATCTGTAAAATAGAGATTATGATGCAGTTTGTCTATAATGAAAAATCTGTAAGTAGAGACACTGATGCAGGTGACCATGAGAAGAGATTCTGTAAAACAGGAAAAAGTGATGTTTGAGTTTGTAAAATAGAGAATCTATTAAGAGACACTGATGTGAATTCTCTTATAAAAATACCACAGCCATTACAAAAATGGGGCATGTGTTTAAGAAGCCTTTTTGACCAAAACCTTTGTCTATATAATTTTTTGGCAACAAGTTCTTACCTAAAGACTCCTACCAAACATTCTCGTCCAAGTTGCCCAAAATGCCCCCTGATCCTTAATCCCCCCCCCCCCAACCCCTAATTCCACCTTGTAACCCTAAAACCCAATTCGGATTTGTAATTGGGGATTTCACCTGACCCAGTCTCTTTAATTTCTAAAAATACCCCTGATTATTTTCCCCCAAATCCCCAATCCTCTAACCCTAATTTAACTCACCCGACGTTATATAGCTGAAAATCAAAAAAACCTCCATTTCACCCCGTCATTCCACCTCCTTCACACCCCCATCTTTTCTCTTGAAGAAGATAGCAAGTTTGAGTTGACGACATATCGGGTTGATATCATTATTTTAAAGTATAGTGAAGGTGAAATAGGGACAATGAAGTACACTGAAGAACATGGACGACGAAGCAGTCTGAAGCTCCGGTTAGCAAACAAAGAAGGTATTTATGTTGCTGATTTTTAATTGCATGGGTTGTCATTGTTCTTCGAATTAGCAAACAAAGAAGGTGAATTGAGAATTGAGTTTTTATTATTATTTTTATTTTTTTGGTTTTTGGGAAAGACGAAACAGGGCCTTTAAAATCCAGTCATGTTCTTTTTTAATCCGTAATTTAATCGTAATCGTTGTATTGAATTGAACTAAAGCAGGAAGACTGTGAAGAAGTTGTTGGTGCGTCATGGTTAAGGAAGGCTCAGAAGAAGTTTCGTTTTATGTTTGTTACCCGGTTAAGGTTGAAAAGAGTGATGATGGTGTTTGGTCGTGGAAGTACGTAAGATGTGAAACAGACGAAGTGATGACTATTTTAAACCTCCCAAAGAACATTTCATTTGATGGATTGTATGACGAGGTGATAGAAGAGTTGGGAATTGATACAAGGTTGTATGATTTTGAGATGAAAGTTATGCCCCCCATTAGTAAATCTAGACCGATGCTACTTAATTGTGATAAGTTTGTGAGACGGTTCTTGAATGTTTGTGATCTAAACAAAGATTTGTTATTAGTTATTTTGAAAGAGAAGGGAAAATAAAAAGACACTGATATTGAAGTGGAAGTAACACATGTTCAGAATTATATTGAAAGTCAACAATCATATGATCATGTAGTTTATGTGATGGGAACTCAAGAAACAAGTGTTGAAATGGATGTTGATGTTATTGTGATTAAAGAAAGATTTGCTGAATAGACATCTTTGAATTCGGGAACTCAAGAACCAAATGTTGATGTTATTGCGATTAAAGAAAGTTGTATCGTAGAGACGTCTTTAAAATCGGGAACTCAATAACCAAGTGTCGAAATGGATGTTGGTGAAGTGGCATGTGTTGAAGAAGAGGTATTGATAGAAGAAGAGAAAATGTTGATAGATTTGAGGCTAATAAGATATTTGAATATTCTTTATTGATGCATTTGGGTGAAGATGCTTTTTTAGTATCACATGAAACGTCAAATATGGATACTTTGAATGCTGATGGCTTGAATTCAACGGAACCCATAAATGTTGATACTTCGAAAGGTGGTGATCACTTGAATGCAATGAAATCCACAAATGTTGATACCTCGAATGGTGGAGATCGCTTGAATGCCACGGAACCCACAAATGGTATCCTTGTTCCAAGTAATGTGGGTGTACCTCATGTGAGCATTCCTGAAGATGTAGACATTCATGTGAAGGATTTGTTTGAAAACAAATCTTTGTTGGTATTTAAGGTTGAGATGTTAGCTGTGAAGTATCATTTTGAGTTTAGAACGCAATCTTCCACCAAAAAGCTCTATGTGGTGTTATGTACAGTAAAAGGATGCAAATGGCGTCTGGGAGCAAGCAAATTTGTTGCATCTAAACGCTTTGAAGTTCAAAAGTATTCAGTAGGCATACTTTCCCACCTATGCTTCGTCAGAAAGATCACAGACATGCTTCTTAAAAGCTAGTTGGCCGATACTTTTTTTTAAAGTTTAAAGACTCCAACCGTATTTACTCTCCGAAGGATATGATGACTGATTTTATGTCAAAGTTTGGATATGAGATTAGTTATCACAAGGCATTCAAGGCGAAGAGTTATGCGAATTCATTGGTTCGGGGATTTCCAAAAAAGAGTTTTGAAAAATTACCTAAGTATTTTCATAGGTTGGAGGCCAGAAACCCGGGAACAATGACAGAGATTGAAACTAAAGGAAACGACGAGTTTTTATATTGTTTTATGGAACTTGGTGCAAGTATAGAGGGGTTCAAGTATATGGGGCCAGTCGTTTCTGTGGACGGAACACATTTGAAAATGCGTTACAAAGGGGTTTTACTTCTATCAACATGTGAAGATGGAAATGGTCAAATATTTCCAATTGCGTGGGTTGTTGCTGATTCAGAAAACATTCCTTCGTGGACCTGGTTTTTCACAAAGTTAAAACCCATTATAGGTGACACCGGCGATCTATCAATAATTTCTGATCATGCTGATAGTATCAAAATAGCATTCAGTAATGTGTTTGAGAATGCGCACCATGGATTTTGTGTATATCACATCCAAAAGAATTTGAGGACTCGTTATCCTGGTCGCAATGTGCCGACTTTTTTTATGCCAGCTGCAAAGGCCTATACAGTTTCAGAGTTTAAGGTGCACTGGGAAAAATTATCTGCAATATGTGATAAACTTGACGAGTATTTGGAAGAAGCATCATTTTCTTTCTGGTCTAGATCACAGTTTAAAGGTTTACGGTTCAATATAATGACAACTAACCATGCCGAGTCTTCAAACAGCAAGCTATTGCATGCTTGGGAATTTTCAATAGTTGCTTTGCTTGAACGTATCCGGGAGGTTTTACAGCAGTGGTTTGGTGAACGAAGTAAACGCGGTGAAGAATGTGTTTTTGTGCTCACTCCCAAAGGAGAAGTACGAATGACAAAAAGATACAACAGAGTACGGAAGTTCAAGGTTAATGTAGTTTCTTCCGTTAACTATGTAGTGTTTGACAATGATACTATGTTGACTTATATTGTTGAGTTGGATGTTTTCAAGTGTACATGCAAGAAAATCGATTTAGATAGGCTTCCGTGCTATTATACTGTTGATATGGCCAAGCACATAGGGAGAAATTGCTACGACTATTGCACTTGGTATTATAGCGGCAAATATTGGAGGAAAACTTATTCTCAAAGTGTGTTCCCCTTGATAACTGAAGCAGATTGTGAGTATCCCGCTGATGTGCTAAGCAGGAAGGTTTTGGCACCGACGGTGAGAAAGAGACTATCCGGACGTCCATCAAAAAAGAGAAAGAATTCTACCGGAAACGGAAAAGGGTTATACACTGTGGTAAATGCAAGAAACCATGCCATAATAAAACTAGTTGTTCGCGATTGATTGGTGAAGATGATGGTGGCAGTGATGTTTCTTTTTAGCGTATCTCAAAGTATGTTGTGTTGTAACTGGTCTTATAACAATTTTAAGTATGTTGTGTTGTAACTGGTCTTATAACAAGCTTAAGTATGTTGTGTTGTAATCGGTCGTATAACAAGTTTAAGTATGTTGTGTTTTAAGTAGTTTAACAAGTATGTTGTGTTGTAACTGGTTTTATAACAAGTTTAAGTATGTTGTCTTGTAACTGGTATAATAACAAGTTTAAGTATGTTTTGTTGTAAGTGGTAACAATTTCAAATAAATTGTGTTTTAAACTGGCAAAAGTGATAATATCAATAGTTAAGGAAACCAAGAACTTGTACAACACAATGTTAGCTAATTACCAACATGGAATACAAAATACATTATAATACAACCCCCCATGATAGTCAATAATTTATTTTTCTTTGAATTTGATTCATTCTTCTTCCTAAGCTTCTCAATTAGTGTCTCAGTACGATCAATCCTGTCTTTGTCCTTCCTCACCATTTGAGCTGTGATCTCCAAACGTTTCATTAACTCGGTAACATTGATCTCAACTTGTTCCATTTTTTCACGACATTTCTCGCTTGTTCTTTAACAATTCAATCTCCTTTGATTGACAACTACTTTCCGCACCAAGTTCAAGAAGTTATTGACAGGTTGTGTCCCAGTATATGAAGACAATTCATCATGCCAAAGGAAAATTTTGCATCTGAGTTCATGCTGTGGCAAGATAAGAAATTAAACCAGTGAATAACAAAATATTATTATTGTATCAATGCAGCAGGAATTATAAAAAAACAATTCGAGTTAAGAGAATTCATACCGGGTATAAATCGCAAGTAAAGAACATTCTCGTCTGGGTTCTTCTTTGTACTGATGTCAACAATTTAGCCGAACGCATACACTTGAAAAATATATTCCCATGAAATAGCTGAGCTTCGTTTATGTTGGTAGAAGATCCAGAAATCGTTGAACATCCAGCTTCATTTTGATTCATATTCTTAAAGAAAGTTGGGGAATTGAAAACAGTCAATGAAATACGGTCTCAAATATTTGTCCAGGTTTAGATGATAAAGCTCAGATATGTGTCCAAGTTCAAAAGTTCAAAATTATGACAGGCGAATTCTGTTTCAAATGTTTATTATTTAGAAAACAATAAGTCATAGGCTCAACAGAAAGTCAATATCAAACAATTGTATTAGTATTTAATCAAAGAAAAGGTGTTCACACTTCATTTAGGTGTTCACACTTCATCTTCTAAGATAAAAGAAGATAAAATAGCCTATACCATCTGCTCACACATTGTTAACATATTCTAACACATTGTTAACATAGCAGCCCATAAGCTTATGGGGAAAAAACAGTGGATGGCTAAAGCAAACTAACTTAAACAAGAAGTCACAAGCCAATCAATGCCATGAGAACAACAATCTGAGAACAACCATATCCTCCTATAACTGCTAGAATGGACAGTAAAAGGGCTTTGTCACAACGGTAATGTCAATATCAAGCAATCGTCTTAGTATTTTATCAAAGTTCCACCAATATTGATCCCAAAGTCATATGCTGAATAGATACTTAAGTTGAAAACGGTAATTTTAGTCAAACAAAGAATCAGATCCTAGTATGTACACCAGAAAGTTCAAAACATATAATTTTAGTGAATATTGTGCTAAAGAAATGATTACTATCTTCGAACGAGACAAAGCAAAGAAATCACTTTTTAAAACAACCACATCAAATACCTGCAAATTCATGAAAGAGTAAGCACAGGGGGTTGTTTATGCCGGAATCGGATTGACACACCCTTACTAACTACAAATATAAATTAATAAAATAAGAATATAACTTTTTAAGGATGAATATATACTACAAATAACACGGGTTGAAATACCTGGGAATTCGTGAAAACATTGCTCCAATCACTTGATTATGGTGGGGATAAAGTAATTTAGGGTTCTTGGGGAGAGAGAATGGGGAGAAGGAGAGAGCGGTGGGGAAGGGCAGAGCACAGAAAATTGGATAAATGGAAGATGAGAGAGGAGTTCCTATGCTCTAATTACTCAGCTCCCTTCTTCAATTCTTTTGAAATTTGAAAGAAAATTCGAATTTTGGGGAAAAGCTAGCGGGAAACGAAATTTAGGGTAAGGAATTGGGGAAATTTTTGGAGGGAAACAAACGAATTTGGGTGGTAAGGAACAATACCATACATATTTTTTTTTATAACAACAATACATATGTAATTTTTTTTATAACAAAAATACAAATGTATATAGTGAAATAAATAATTATTATTACAACAAAGTAACAATGAAATATATAATAATAACATTATCGAATATTTCATGCATTATTATTGCATTAAAATACGAAAACATAAGATATTACCAAACAAATTAAAAAAACATATCTTACAATAAAAGATTAAAATAAAATATCATACAATAAACAATATTACCAAATGAAATAAAAGAGATTACCAAATATCTTACAATAAACGATATTACAATAAAAAAAAGTTCATTAATACATTATGATTCATGATTCGATAATCTCATCAGTCATATAAAACTCTACACCAGCTTGCTCTGCTATGGCGGTGATGAATGTCCCGTAAGGAAGTCCGACTTCACATGTACTCTCGGTCACTCTTCTAATTTCACAAAACAATATGTCAGCAACATCAATAGGTGTATTAGTCATGATAGTATGAATGAGGAGAAGTTGTTATGCTGAGATGGTGTACGAATGATGAGGTGGCAATAACCTAAACTATACAAAACGACGCCAATATTCACTTTCACCGGCCATGCGGCTAAACGGCAAAGCGAGCTCGTTGTAATAACCATTTCGAATCCAAAGCGCACCGGGCAAACGCAATGCACGCGTCCTTCTCGAGCATGAGTCTCGTCAATGTACTCAACATCAATAGGGAAATAGGGTAAACAAAGATAGTTGTTAAGAAAAGTATGACTGTAATCCACACGGACTCCACATACAATTGCATAACAGTTATCGGGCATAGAAGAAGCACTGCAATAAAATTCACGTACCACGCCAAAGCATTGACACGAACAGGGTGTTGAGCTAACCTTTGCCAGCCTCGATTGGCCAACCGGCGATGAATGCGTCTCATTTCGTATGGGGCTTGACCCATTACAACCAAGAATTGTTCTTCTGGATAGATGTGCCGCATCTCCCAGTTAACCATGAACATTCTTGCCACCCCTAAGTTCTCAAAACGATTAGGGTGTACATCGTTGAACACATCATTGACTATGTGATACCGAATTCCCTCATAGTCATGAAAACGGTATATGTGGTTAGTGAATGGGAGTAACTGATGTTGGGTACATCGTGTCATTTTTTTGAGGTGAAAAAGGTTTGTGTTATGTTTGGATGAATGATATGAGAAGTGTTTGTGTTATGTTTGCAAGTGGACCTTTATATAGTGAAGTGGCATTTGTCATCTCTGGTTAATGTAGGGGTATCATGTTAATCACACTCGTTACGGATTACCAAATGTTATTCCACTCTGTCATCTCGGGTTAATACAGGGGTATCATGTTTATCACACTCGTTACGGATTACCAAATGTTATCTCGGGTTAATGCAGCGGTATCATGTTTATCACACTCATTTTGGATTACCAAATGTTATATCGGGTTAATGCAGGGGTATCGTGTTTATCACACTCGTTACGGATTACCAAATGTTATCTCGGGTTAATGTAGGGGTATCGTGTTTATCACACTCGTTACGGATTACCAAATGTTATTCCACTCTGTCATCTAGGGTTAATGTAGGGGTATCGAGTTTATCACACTCGTTACGGATTACAAAATGTTCTTCCACTCTATCATCTCGGGTTAATGCAGGGGTATCGTGTTTATCACACTCGTTATGGATTACCAAATGTTATCTCGGGTTAATGTAGGGGTATCGTGTTTATCACACTCGTTACGGATTACCAAATGTCATCTAGGGCTAATGTAGGGGTATCGTGTTTATCACACTCGTTATGTATTACCAAATGTTATCTCGGGTTAATGTAGGGGTATCGTGTTTATCACACTCATTACGGATTACCAAATGTTATCTCGGGTTAATGTAGGGGTATCGTGTTTATCACACTCGTTACAGATTACCAAATGTTATTCCACTCTGTCATCTAGGGTTAATGTAGGGGTATCGTATTTATCACACTCATTACGGATTACCAAATGCTATCTCAGGTTAATACAGGGGTATCATGTTTATCACACTCATTACGGATTACCAAATGTTATCTCAAGTTCGCCATAGTAGTGTCTCTAAATATAAAAAATAAAAAGAAAAAAAATGATTGCACTCCCCCCATTAAATCATCTGAATCCTTCAAAGAGGCACCTTACCTTCGCTTATTGAAAGAGGCGGCACGGTCATCGATGCAACACAGCCGACATTCCCCTGCCTCCTGTCCCTCTGCCAAACCAATCAAATCGGTACCTTTTTCAGAATTCCCATGCGGATGCCTCTTTGTTTTCTTCTTTTTTGGAATGGAATTGATTCCTTCCTCTTTTTTCATGACTTTTGATTGATTCATTGATTTTTTTTTTCATGACTTATTTTTTTATATAATGTAAATATTATATCAATTCATAATATGTATATATTATATCAAATAATGAATGGAACGTTATAATATTATTTAATTATGAAATCATAGGAAATAATGTATTTTTTGTAATATATAATCATTTATGACTTACATTTTGGGACAAATCGAAAATGCCAAAAAGACTTATATTTTTAAACGGATTTAGTATTTTGTTAACATACTAGATACATAAAACATGGGATAAACTAGATATTTATTCAGGGAATCATAGAAAAAAATTGTTTATTGTAATATACTTATTCAGGGAAAATACATTTCTTTTATTGTAATATACTTATTATTTAGGAAGTACAAACATGTGAACCCCTAAAAAAAAACCTGTGAAGATAATGCGATTCAAAATACTTAATAATGTACCAAGGTTAAACTTGCGATCAAGATTAAAACATACCTATCATTCATTTATAATATATTCATTTATAAATAAAAACAAAAATCATACAAAACATCGTTCATAACAAAAACAGATAACATAAACTTTAAAAAAACAAAAATTAAACTTCAAAAAACAAATAAGAATGCGTCAATATTCCGGTATCTCTGAAATCTTTACGGATTCACTTTCTCTTTGAATCATCTTGAAAAGGTTCACAAAAATATTGATCCTCTTCTTGTATTATTCAATGCTATCTTTCAAATAAGCAATCTCACAATCTCTGACTTCAATCTCTTCATCAAGCTTTCTACTTAATGAGTCAACCTCATAATGCATCTACCATCTCAGTGCGTCAATCTCATTCCTAATTGCTTCCATGATTTCGCTTTTACTTTGCTTGTATTATGTATAATTTTTTTTTGTAATTTTACAATGGGAAAATGTGGTATTTATAGATGGTTTATGTACAACTTTGCAAATGGGTTTGGCTATTGCCGACGTTTGGTATGTTTTTCTTCAATTTATTATAATTTTTTTAACTGATTCAAAACCCTTTAAATGTGGATATACCCGACATTTGGATATACCCCGTCATTTGGATAACAAGGGTTTTTATTCTTAACAAAAAAAAGGGTTTGTACAAAATTAAAAATAAAAAGCCAACCAAAAAAAACTGGAACGCCACATCCATTCAACTAGAACGACACATCATTTAATTGAAACGCCATATAGCCCTCCACTCCCCATATATATATAGATATGCCGATACACATATTTACCAAGATTATAATTTAATCAGAAACTAATTCAAAGAAAAATATGGAGAGGAACGAATTCAACCAACATCTGAAGGAATTGAAGCATCAACTGAAAGAACAAAGAAAAGACATGTTAAACCTAACTTCTGGTCTTTCGAATCAAATGGAAATGGTCAACATGAAGCTGTTTGAGGAAATATAATCAAGGGATTGGAGTTGGCTAATGTCAAAGAACAAATGGAGATCTACGAGAGCAAGATAAATGAACTTGTCAAGATTTGCAACAAGGAATCAGGGAAAAAGATTGAACCCCTGCCCAATTTCAAAGAAAAGTTATTGTGCATAAAAACTCGATATCCATAACTCTTCTACATACCAATTATTTGTCACTGTTTCTTGTTTCTGAACTTTTACACTACAACAAAATTGATTTTTGGCAGCGTGAAAAACGGCTATTGGCAGCGCACAGTGCGTGCTGAAAAGTTCAATGCTGCTAAAAACGCATGGCAATCCGCGACATGTTGTGTACGCTGCTAATTCTACTATTCGCAGCCTATGTTGCGTGGAGCTAATGCTATTATTTGCAGCTTACGTTGCGCGCTGCTAATGCTTTAATCGGTAATTAAAAACGTCATGCATAAGCACGCTGCGGATAAGCTTTTATTTAAAAAAAAAAAAGTTACTCAATACAAAATAGAAACCATTTGCACAATACAAAACCAAGTACACACATTATTGAAATAATACACAACTCAATACCAAACCAAGTATCAACCCACAACAATAGAAATACCAAACCCAACACATTGAAAGATGAACTAGGACAATAAATTAAAACAAAAAATTCCCTCTGCGTATCAGGTTCCTACTAAATCCAAGACATTGAGTTAAGAACTATGACAATACATAAAAAAAAAAACTTAACTAGTACCCCACATAGATTTGACACCGTACAATGGGGGTGTAAAATTGATGTATATTGGTGCCTTGTTTCACCCACTCCACCTTCTCTCGGCTCTGGTCGGACCATAATAAAAGAAGTTGTTACAAAAAATGGAGGTGTAAAACAATCATATAAAATTATGATGAACATAGCAAAACAAGTTCAGCCATATTAGAAACTTTGCTACATCGGAATTAATGATTTAATAAATCAACCAAGAACTGAAATTTCATCCTTGCAAGCTATCCCAATTCATCTTTGGAATTGATATGTAGTGCGACATAAATAACATTCCACACGAAAAGCAAATGTTGCACAACAAAATAATTCAAAAAGAAAATGCACTTTTAATTAAAATACTCCAACATATAAGGGTGTGGGAATGAACTACGATTGTAGATAAAAGCGTTGATTCATGATTCATGATTCATTAACATACAAGAATGAAAAGGATATTCTAGAGCCCCCAACCGTAGTGAATGCAATAATTAGTAATAAACAATTAATCAATAATAAAATGTGTCAAATGGTGTAATAACAAGGGTTATCTTCTCTCGACTTAACTACCATATCACAACCAGGGGTTTGTGTTAAGAAATATATCCACTTACAGAGTTTAGTCTCCAATCACATAGCCTTAATTAAGCTATGTATTAACCAATCTTTTTTTGTCATGGTGGAGGTGAAATTCATCCTTCCCACTACCATAGCTAACATTCAAGTAATTGGCTAAAGAAGCTCTACTAAAAGGCTCAAGCTAACTAGATTCATGACTACTTTTTTTTTGACATGCACTAAACCATTTTCATGACAGATATAAAGGTACCAAGCAAATAATGAGGAGCACAAAAGAAAATACGATTTCATTAACGAAGCCAAACTATATAAAACAAAATACTATTTGATTAAAGAAGCCAAACTTGAAAGCTCTTTTTAGAAGCGTGGACAGTCCGCTAGATTCAAGATTTAAAACAAAACATGAAGTGAATCGTAATCCAAAGACTTTTCGAAAATGTATACTAATGGTGATAAACCCAAAAGATACACAAGTAAACATTAAATTGGAGAGATCTATGAGGGAATTTACATGTGGATGGATTCGCTCCGCAAAGCTTTGTTGCAAGTTTCCAAACGTTCTCATATTTGAATCTGTTGAAAGACCTAAACCAAATAAAGAGTAAAACAATCGAGTTCAATGTCATACCAAACAATAATAGTTGTTAGCAAACTCGCAAAACACAAGTGTAGAAATGCAATCGCATTCTTACCGGTGAGAGACCAACAATCAGAATACACAATTGAAGATGGTAAATACATTTATTATTGCACTAAATCATCAAACGGAATAACAATTCAATAGCCCTATGCAACCATTTTTAAGTTGACTACTAGCCGCTGTGTAAACCAATGAGCCCAACAAAGATTAGAAAAGCTCATGTCATGAAAATGTAAAACAAAACAACCCAAATAAAAGATGAATTGATGTACCGGACTAAACATTTACACAAAACTTTATAATGAATGCACCTTGATAATTTAAAATCACTAAACAATCAATCAAAAGTGAAAATGCATAAGAGCACATGCAATAGCTTTACACCTTCCTAATGTCTATTTACCCACAAAACATCAATTTTGTCTACATGACATTATAATCCCACTCTACATGACATTGTCTATTACAATAGTCTAAAATATGGCACTCATTTTCACTTGAAATATACCACTACCATTTTCCTACCATTTTTATTTGAAAAAACTCCTATATAACAACCTATTAATTCTACACTTGATTCAAACACAGGAAAACCTCAAATCTTCGTAAGTACATAAATAACCCTCACACACACAAGCATCGTCTCCGAAATCAAACATGCTTGAAACTCTCCCAATTTCATAGCCAATAACAAAGTTGATAGACCACAAAGAAAGCATTCAACCTAATAAATAAGGTTGAGACATCGATCATGCTTGAACGGACAGAAAATATTGTCAATAAATAAAGAAATGCTCCTCACAATTATTATAATTTCTTGCTTCAAGTGCGATCCAAAAATTTAAGAAACTCTAATTCATAATTTTCACACACAAAATATTAAGATCTGGGAAGTATTCTCTCTAGAAAAAAAAATCGGGCGAAAGAAGTAAAGGTCCACATTGACAATACACATAAGTGATTATTTCAAGGTTTATAATTATCGACAAATTGAGGACAAAAGCAAAGAACGCACAAAACATATAAAATTATAGAAATATAAGAGAAGAAAACATAAAAGTTGAGAAATCCATTAAAAATCGGGTAGAAAGGCATCGAACAATGTAAATCATCCCAACATCTAAAAATACTTAATCTGGGTAGAAATTGGATCGTAATAATTGACGGACTAGATCTAGATCTCGATCGAACAACCAAGAAGAAATTAGTATAAAAAGCGGCAAATTTCATTATGAAACAACACAATGGAATGTCAATTCAGCTAATAAGTGCAAAAAAGGAATGGAATGTCACCTGAATTTTCTATCTTCATTCAATCTGTGCCGAATATTTCAGTCTTGTGCTTCTTCGTTCGCCTTTTTTGCTCAGGCGAAGTTGCCCTAGCGTAAATATCAGCTACTCATCTTGCGAATTTCAACAGCGATGGAGAGCGACCAGGATTGATTAGGGCATTTTATTTTTGTTTTTGACAAAGAGGACGTGGAGGAATGAAAAAATGGTTGGGCCAGCGTATATTTTCATTTATTCGGGAAATTTGAAGTGGAGGAGGATGAAAAATTTAGTAGAAACATTGACAACATGTATTTACACGCCGCAATTAGAAAATAATTTTCGCGAAGACGCTTAAACAAGCCGTGAAAAATTTATCAACGAAGATACTATTTGCTCACGCCGCCATTGGTTAATATTTCTTTGCGTAATATAACAGCACGCCGTGAAAATGAGCATTCGCGACATGCTTTTAATTTATTTGCAAATATCACATACGCCAAAACTCAATTTTCTTGTAGTGTTATTTTTATTTTAATGTTCATGTTTGTTTTTTTTAATGCAAGTTTTATGTTTTTGTTTTTATTTTTGTGTTCATCTATTTT
Source organism: Gentiana macrophylla (assembly GCA_026214975.1). Classification (NCBI taxonomy): domain Eukaryota; kingdom Viridiplantae; phylum Streptophyta; class Magnoliopsida; order Gentianales; family Gentianaceae; genus Gentiana; species Gentiana macrophylla. The sequence continues at coordinate 66,175,048 of CM047805.1, forward strand.
TTAATGAAAGTTTTATGTTCATCTTTTTCAATGTTTCTTTCAAGAATAAAGTTACATTTCTTTTCTCATGCAGTAACTATTTAACAATCTTAAACTTGTAATGAAAACCAGCAAAGAAACCAACAAAGGTAATAATAACCGAATTCCCCTTATAATTAATTAAATATTTTCTATATCTATGTCATAAATGCATCAATTAATTATTATTAAGTGAAATTTTCAATGACAAAAGAACTCAAAAGGCATTTCAATGGAAAACTCATCCCATTCATTATTAATTTTCATTTTATCAATGCTTGATAAAATAGGGTTTTGGTTTGGAATTGTCCTTTGTAACAAGGGTTTCCTGTTCAAAAAAAGAAACAAGGGTTTTAAACTCCTCCATTAAATAGGTTGTTCACATGCGACTCTTTATTTTAATTTAATCCAAGGGAATTTGAAAGCTTTTGTAAATGTACTTGTAAAGGATAATTATAACATTACTATCATTTTTGGATGCATCTTTTCATTTTAATCCTTCATTAAATGATAACCACCAACTTGTATTTATTTTAATTAATTATCTCCTCGGTTAAGAGTGTTTATATTTATTATAATTATTATCTCATCATTTAAAAGTCTTTTATATATATTAAAAGATGATCTGTTAAGAATTTTTCTCCAAGAAAATCATCGAATATTATTAATGATGTTTGTAACAAGCTTAAACTTGTGATGCATTCTTTATCTTTTCATGAATGCTTTAAAATAATACTAATTTACAAGAGTTTTGGAATTATCCTTTGAAACTAGGGTTTTACCATTGATTATTTTTTTAAATTCTTTTTATCAATGATAACTTTTTTTATCTGAACAATAATAGACAAGAAAACATAAAAGGTGAGAAAAAATAAATAAAAAAGTAAAAACAAAAACTAGAGGAAAAGATAGAAATGAAATAAAAACCTCCATACTTAACATGATACAAAATTCAAAAAATTAAAATTAAACATATTAAAACGAAAATTTAAAAAGTGAACATAAAAAATGTCATAATTAATCAACAAATCCAGTTAAGGATCTCAGCGACAGGAAGATCATGTACGGTTGCAGTGTACACATTGTTCACCAGTTTGACAAGTTCATTGATCTTATCCAAGTAGAACTTGAACCTCGATCTCAAAATCACTATCCCACTCTCTATTGATTCAACTTCCTTAGTTAGTTGTGCTATCGCCATGTCCTGTTTCTTCGCCTCTAAATTCAGGTAGTCGATTCACTTCTTCATACCTCCATTTCCGTCTGCATAGCATCAAACGCCTTCTTCAAATATTGAATGCTTAGATCACCTTGTTGGATTTCTGGATTCATTTTCGCCTTTTTTCTTTCTTTCTTTCAATTGAAATTCCTGATCAGAAAATATGTTATCTTCGTGTAAATATGGTGTTTAAATAGGGTGTTCTTGACATGCCGCTTCATTCTTCAAATAACCTCTTCACATGCCTCTTTATTAAACACAACTCTTTAAATTCTTAATAATGATATATAACCACGGACTTTTAGTTTTTTAATTTAAAAGTCTTTGAATTTATTTTAAATATTATCTCATTTAAATATAACCACCAACTTTAAGTTTTTAAATTTAACTATCTCCTCCTATAAAAGTCTTTGTATTTATTTTAATTATAATCTCATTTAAAAGCCTTTTATATAATGTTAAAACTCTATTAATAATTTTTTTCCACAAACATCATCGAATTTTATTAATGATGTCTGTAACAAGCTTAAACTTGTGATGAAATTGTGATGTCATGCAGTATTTGTATCATTATTAATTTAAAAGTGGAAGAACTTATTTTGATTATTATCTTATTTAAAAGCCTTTTATATAATATTAAAACTCTATTAATAATTTTTTTTCCACAAACATCATCGAATTTTATTAATGATGTCTGTAACAAGCTTAAACTCGTGATGAAATTGTGATGTCATGCAGTATTTGTATCATTAATATTGTCATGCATCATACATTCCATTCAATATCTTAATACTGTAACAAGCTTAAACATCATAACATGTTAAACATGTAGAAATGTTAAATTGCAGAAAGCATTTAATATTAAAAGTAGTACAAAACATCATAAAATATTAAACGGCTTAAAATGTTTATGGCTCAAAACGCCATGCTAACAATTCCGCAACTAGCTTCTTTCTCCACACTGGAATGTATTCAACCTGAAGAGATCGCACATCCTGTCTCCCTGTCAAGAACTCAATCCATTTAATGGCAAACATGCCACAATCAACCCTACAAAATATTCAAATAAGTTAAACCAACATCGTCTTAAAAACTAAGAAATGTATCTACACTTTGAATATATGAAATCAAACTTACCCATTTACTTGAACAGGCAGGCCTGTCACTTTCTCAACCGAGAACTTCTCTAAACTGTACTTCTCATAACCCACTACACAGTTCTTCAATATGTACGGTATTCCAACTTGAAGTGGCTCCAACCAACCATCTAAGACTGCCTTTTTAACATGCCCCGGGAGGCTATCATACACACATATCTTTCGGTCGTCGATATCAATCCTCAATACAAACCAATGGAATGCGTCAACAATTGGAACAAATATCGCAAAGCAGACCACGGTTTGCTTACATTTGGAGCTTTTCCATCCACATAGTTCAACAATGTTTTACGTAACTTGTTAGGAATTGTTTCAACATTCGACGGTTTAATTTTGTCATCCTTTGTTCTCTTTCTCCATTTCTTCCCTTCCACAGGTTTTCCTTCCACATAGTTTTTGTAGGCAACTTTCACAAAATATGCAAATGGCTATCAAGAACACAAGCATCTTGTTCAAACAATGCCAGGTGCGCATCGCTGCATCTCCGGATCTCGCACTAACCAAAATCTGCATTCCGAAATTTATATATCACTAAACCTTAACCCTAAAGCACATATTTTAATATCTTGCTGTAACTTTAAAATAAAGCAGGTTTACAAAGCTTGGCAAGCTCCACCATCAACAACAGCTTTCAAAGAACAAAATGGAAGTTCGTAATCAACGCGGGATCCGCTTCTCGGTACGGATCGTACACATCAACATTAAGTTTCCTTCTTTTCAAGGGACGAATATGAGGCTTCACTTCAACATGTTCCGCTTTCTGCACCATACGTGTTCCATGCCGTACCAACAAGGGCAATCCTTCCTCTAAATAAAATTGTAGTTAGTTAGGATTACTAGTCATTAACATAATAAATCGAAATTATGTTGTTTTTTTTTTTAAAAGTACCTTCCGGCTCTTCATCTTCATCTTCCACCGTAGTCACCGTCTTATCCTCGGTTGTCGAGTCTACTAAGGCAACTAAATCAAAACACAGTATTCACAGATCAAATGTTCATGCTTTTTTCATTAATTACTAGTATATAAAAAAAGAAGGACACATATGAACTTTCAAAAATGTACATTCCCTTGCACTTTTTTCCTTCTTGTTCTCCGCCATCATGTAGGACTCCTTTAGGCCTGTAAGTGAGCCTTAAAATTCGATTCGATTCGGCATGTTCGGCTCGAAAAAGTTCGGTTCGGGGCTCGGCTCGTATCATCAAACGTAGAATAGGGCCTTGGAAATTGGTATTCAGACAAACGAGCTGAACGTGTTCGAACATGTTCGGCTCGTAGAGTTGCAGGGTATTTTTGGACATGTTATGTTATATTTTGGAATAGGGCCTTGAACATTTTGGACATGTTATGTTATATTTTGGGACATATAATGTATTATTTTGGTTTTAGACATGTATTTTTGAACTAGAATTATTTATTGGGTATTTTTGAATTTTCGGACCGAATATGTTCGAACTATTCAACTATTCGAGTTCTAATAGTACCGAATTTTTCCCTTTTTTAAGTTCGAGCCGAACCGAATCCTGATATTTTAGGCTCGAAAATTTCGAGCCGAATCGAGCCATGTATTCGAACATGTTCGAGCCGAACCGAACTACTCCAGGGTTCGGTAGGGTTCGTCTCGTTTACAGGCCTAGACTCCTTTGATTCACATTGTTCCTCTTCATCACATCCAACCTCCACCATCACAGAAGTATGCAACGCAATTATAGCTTCCATTGCACTTTTTCATTCATGTCCTCCGCCATCATGTCGGACTCATTTGATTCAAATTGTTCCTCCTCATCACATCCATCATCCGCCATCACGTCCTCCTCCATGTTGCATTCCTTATCTTCAGATTCCTCCTTTTCATGACCTCCAACCATGTCACTAGAAGGATTCATGACATTTTTGCATTTTCACAAACTAAATTATCCGCCATCAAATCAACCTTCTTTTGCAAAGCATCCACCATCTTCTCCAAAACATCCACCTTCTTTTCCACAGCAATATCGGGTTGAGGACTTTCTTGCGTGGGAGAAACTGCCTCAACATTGTCCTCCATATCATCCTCCCGTTCTGTTGCTACAATAACATTTGTGTTTTGTTAACGCGACGTAATATGGTTTACGTGTGTTTTAGCTACACTTGGAACAAGCTTTGGTAGAAATTTTATCTACCTTGAATTCATTTCATAAATATGAATTAAAACATCATAAAAACCACAATAGAATTGAAGTACACCTAAAAATATCTATTCAAACTGTTTCAACCGCAAAAGCGCTCGACTTTCGCAGAGCTCACCTCTTTGTCACTTCCCATTTCAAAGATTCTTGGAAGACCTCTTGTGTTAACAAGGATCCCCTTTTTCTGTAAATACGGGATGGCTTCAACTGCCCATACCTACATAACATAACATTTACAAAATCTATTCAACATTTATATAAGAATTCCGACTTACAATAATGTTGATATTGGAATACATACCATGAAAGCATGCGGGAATCCATACAATGAATACTTGATCACATCCTTTTTGAACCAATCACTTAAGTCCCGATTGGACACATGAATGGTGCTTTTATAAGACAAGCTCCCCCATGAAAACTTGTTGAATGCATTCAGATCCTCCACCAAATCAAACCACCACCAATCCAACTGTAAATTCTCCTCACAACCCAACACAACATAAGTCAAAACAACCAACAATCCCAGTTTGTATCGATCGGTTTCATCCTTAATGCGTGCTCGATCAAACACGTCGAGCAGATCCTTTCTCTTTATTGTTGTCTTTCTTCAAATAAGTTGTAACAATCGGACTAGATTTTCCTTTTTGTTGATCCCCAAAGGCAGCCTCGCCAACATTCACCCCCGTAATAAGCGTAAATTGTTTTAAACCAAATTTTAGTTGTTTCCCTTCAACAACAAACCAAATTTCGTCCTCCCTTTCAGTCTTTGCCACCCTCGTCACAAACTGATGAAAAAGTTGATTCAATTTAATTTCATGAATTTCAAGTAACTTTCCGAAACATGAAGCTTTAAAAAGTTTTTTTTTGTGTTTAGCGTCTAACTTTTCAAACACATGCTGGGCTTTATCGATGGAACTTCTGTTGAATATATGACACTTTTTGGTCCTATCTTCCGATGTTAGTTCATATTTGAGCTTCATGTTTTACTACAATACAAAAAAACAATTAGATCAAACAAGAAGAATATACCAACGACTAATCCAGTTTCACATACAAAATTTAACAAACAATTTATTATACCATAGATTAAACCAGAGCTATCACATTCAAATTCATCATAAACTCCAAATAAAATAACCCATTTGTCAATTAATCTACATGCATTATCATAAACACACTTAATTCAATATACCACAAATTAAAGCAGAGCTACACAGTCCGATTTCACAATCAAATTCATCATAAACTACAAATCAAAAACCCATTACACTAAACACACTTAAATCGATTAAAGACACGAAACACACTTAAATCAATTAAAGACAACAAATTATTGAGATCCTCCTTCAAATTATTAAAGACAACAAATTATTTATTACTTACCAATCAATTCTATATTGAGATCCTCCTTCAAAAATTTTGTTTCTTGAAGATCCTCCTCCGAAAATTCGATTCAAATCGTGTGGATTGAGAAGAAGAACGTAAATGCTCAGAAATTAAAGCTAGGCAAACGATTTGAAGAAGAAAGACGAAGACAACGAGAGCAGATTTGGGGAAGAATCGGATAACAAGGTTTTGTGTGCTATGTGTGTGTTGATAGGAAGAGAAGAGAAGAGAAGAAGAAGATGAAGAATTTGGCTAAGTGTCGGGTGAATTTTGGGGATTTTGGGACTGATGGAGGGGGGCAATTTGGGAAACACGGGGAAATAATATTTTTCCTTTTCTTTAAATAGATATGTAATCAAAGACTAAATAGATAATGAGAATGAAAAAAGGACTATATGAGCAATTCCCCTTACAAAAATTAGATTCGGTGTAAGAGGGACGGAGGTTACCCCCCCCCCCGCCCAACACACCAAAAAAAGGAGGGAAAAAATCATTCTTAGCCCAACGCACATCTTGGCGGCAATTTAGCGCAACTTGAAAGAAAAGCGGATAACTGCTGTTGTGGTTTCAATGGGAAGCTTAGTAGGCTTTTACCATCCCCAATTCTCCGAGGTATGCACTTTCCTTGTCTCTACCTTGAACACCCATCAAATAACCAGTTGAACATTTTCATTTTTTGCGGCTAAACAGTGGGAAGTCGAATTGCAGTTTAGATTTGCAACAATTATTTTATTTTGTGTGTGTGGCGGGGGGTGGGGGTGGGGGGGGGGGGGGGGAGACACAGATTTGCAAAAGTTGGAAAGCATTTGATTTTACCGGATTCGGTTGATAATCTGTGTGTATCCTTTGTGAACGGGATGGGGCTTGGCTCTCTACTGTGGCTTCAGCAACACAGTGAGGAGCATTTTGACGGAGACATCACAAGCGTAGAAACTTGTTTTGAGCAATGCATTAGTATTACATTTAATTTTTGTTATATCACTTAATGTTCGTCTTGATTTTTTTTTTTGTTGGTGTTTTTGGAATTTGATGTATACTACTAATTATGGAATCTGTGAGTGAAAGTGATACAAGAGGAAATAGATTCTTTTGGAAAATATCCTCTTGAGCAACAGACTGATTTATTAGTTGTCTTCTTATTAACGGTGGAGAAATACTAGGTGGTGTTCACCTATTTGTTTACTCTGCTGAAATATGGATTCAAAAAGGTAAACACTAGAAGCCCTATTACTGTAGCAAACAGTGTACACAACATCATTGTAAACTTCCATAAAGATAAACCACAAAATGATCTTCAAATCCTAATTAGAGCTCAGTAGGGGACCCTGTTTGGTCCGTGTTATTTTTGCCCTCCTAAGTACATTACAATTTCTGCTAGGACCATATCTGATCTTCTAGATTTTCTGTTCAATATTCTCTTCTGGCAAAGATAATGAAAAGCCGTAGATGTCGCGGAATAACTTTCTTATAGGCTCACTAGGTATCGTAGTATTGCTTCCATTTGCAGCGTAGCTAGAGATCATATAGCATTTGGAGCAATTTCTACATAACTCCTTTTCTATCTGGACTTTTGAAAACTGGTGGTCATGAGCCCTAAACCCCCTTAATGACAAAGAACATAGTGGTTAGATCATGTTCCTTGAGCCTATATTTGTTGACAGTCTACCATGACACAGATTGAAAATCAACTGGTGGATCCCAAACAACCTGAAGTATTTTCCCTTTGAAATTTCGGACTATAGTCCCATGGGGAAGACATCTGAAGTGTCAAATCCAATTCACCATTTCCTTTTTGCCCTAGCTGGTAGCTTATTAGTTATATTATTTATCAGCATTTGCACCCAAGTACTTATCAACCTCCGTACCAGCTCCGTGCTCAATGACACGAATGCTGAGACCTCAATGCCAAGCCTAAATTGCATCTTAGAGAAGTTCCAATGGATACTTATAGTTGCCCTAAACGGCGCTTTTTGTCAAGCTCCAGGCAATGATTAAGCAATGTTTGTTAACTTCAGTTGGGTATGATAAGTAATTTACAACCTCCTCCCTTACGTTTGCTCTCTCCCTCTTCTCCTTCTCATCTTCCTTCACCTCTTTCGTTCCCCTTCCCCCCTTTATTTTTATTTTTTTTATCTCATTCAGATGCTTGGGCACAGGGTAGAGGCTGGTACATGGACTAGTAGCAGTGACGTGATTGCTTTCTCTATCTTCACCTTCTTGAATGTGTTCCTCCATATATTAAAAAAAGGCCAGCATACTGAGAAATCGATTGTGCTTATGGTGTATGCAAATGATATCATCTTGAAAGGTGACCCAGAAGAGGTTGGATTTGTTAAACAAAAGCTCATAAAAAAAACTTTGATATAAAGGACCAGCGGTCTTTAAGGTACTTTTTGGGCATGAAAATAGCTAGGTCTAAAGAAAGAATCACCATTTTTCAGAGAATACGCTCTTGATTTGTTGAAGAAACAAGGCCATATTGCTGCGAACCTGCCGTGACTTCTATCGAGTATAGTCACAACTTAGAGATGCATAAGATAATGTTTCAATGAATAAGGAAAGTTTCCAAAAGTTGGTAGGCAAATTAATATATCTTACCCACAAAAGGTGGATATATCATTTGCTGTCTGCTCAACAAGTCTGTTCATACAATCTCTTCCAGAGAAGCACATCAAGGCAACTTACATAATACTCTTGTATCTTAAAGGGACACTTGGGAAATGGCTCCACTTTGGTAAAACTTAAAAGAGAGGAGTTTAAGTGTACACTGAAGCTGATTAGGGAAGTAGACAATCGATCACTGGCTACTCTACCTATTTCTAAGGGAACTCAGTAACCTGCAAAAGTAAAACACAAAGGGTGGTGGCTAGGAATAATGCATAGGCCGAGTTTAGTGGCACTAGGCATATGTGAGTCATCGTGGTTGAAGAAAGTGGAGGAAGACTTGGGAGTGCCTATCTCATTGCCCATGAAGTTTTATTGTGATAATAAAGTTGCCATTGACGTTGCAAATGACTTTGACCATCATGATAGCACGAAGCACATGGAGATAAATAGACACTTCGAACAGTAGGATTGTTTGTTCCCTTTCTACCCTCATCAAGACAGATTGCTAATGGAACAATGAAGGCCCTACCAAATCAGGACTTCACTAAATTTGTAGGCAAGTTGGGCATGAGTAACATATATGTTCCAACTAAAGTAAAAACATTGAATAATTAAGATCTATGTTGATTTTCTGTTTATTCCCTTAGTTTCATTTGCTTTATTAGCATTTATGCTGCTAGATACTTTGAGGTGTTTTATGTGTGGGTTGGAGAGTCTAGAAGGTGGTAGTTAAGACTCGAATATTTATAATAACGGCCGTATTAGGACTCTCAGCATGGTTATCTTTACCTATTTAAGAGCCTCAGTATTCCTTTGAGGAATGTATGGATGAAATATTCAGTTTTTCTATTCTGTCTCCCTTATATCTCTGCATAACAGATTGATCTCATGCTCTCATCTGTTATCATGATAGATTACCGTCTAATCTAAAAACTTAGGATGTCGTGGGAAAGTGATTTTTTTGCATGTGTACTGTATAATATATTTAATTAGCGATTAAGTGCTCTATATATATATGTGTGTGTGTGTGTGTGTGTGTATATATATTTATTTATTTAATTATTTTTCCATTTTACACTAGTTTTTCTCCCCTGATTTTTGTTTTATCCTCCTAACTAGCCTACATGCATTCACTTGTCTTTTGAAGGTTGGCCGTTTTCACCTTCATTTATCATCTGATGATGCTGAGGATATCGGGATGCCACTTGTGGATGCAACCCAAACTCTGCAATGTGCATCAGGCCCTATTATATCGAAGGAATTTCGAGAAGGGAATGCTAACAAACTTCATGAGGGTCAAAATGCGTGTGTGAATCGGTCTCCAGATTTTGGACATGGTAACGTTGACCAAGTGATGGAGTCTGAAGCACATTTGTCGTGTTCTCATGATGAGGTTGTTGAGGTGGTTGAGCTATCTATTGCAGCATCTGAAGCAGTGTTAATTCATGAGATCATTTCTGGGTTGGTTTCAGATAGTTCTCTGGCTTCGAAGGTGCTAGAAGCTGCTTCTCAGCTGAAGGAAGCACGTTCAAGTGTTAGCGAAGAAGCAGGTTGCAGTGGGAATGTTTCAAATGTTGGTTATCTCTCTGACATAGAAGAGTCATCCATGGTAGAAGCATATGATGATGTAGGCTTGTCTATTGCTTGTAGTGCTGATCTGCATACCAATCAATTCTGTTCAGTTGAGGATAAAGATGAACATACCTTGAAAAACGACATGTATGGTAGAGAACTGAAGTACGGAGAAACTAGAAAATGTATCGATGGTGAAAGCCATAAACGGGATGAAGTTACAAAAATACTGACATCATTAAAAGATAATATAAAATTGGACGTTTCCTGTATTAAAGAAGAGCAGAAACTTCATGAAGGTCAATCTATGTGTTTAGGTTTCACCAATCTTGACTGCCAAAATCAAACGTTGAATTACTCTGTCCAGGACAATCTTCACGTCCCTGATTTCTTAAAGGTAAAAGACTGCTTAAGCGAGACTGCGTACTTCAGGTCAGTTTGGCTCATTCTTCTGCTTGAATGCAACAGTTTTCTACTAATTTCTGGATAACTGTCTTTTCCTTAATGCAGGAGGTTGATATTGAACTCAAGGATGATAATCACATCGAAGCATCTCTGACACATTCTCCTGTTCGGACATCTGAAGATGCTGGTGAGCTTGCGATCTGTTTCCCTCACTTGTTACCAGCTTTTGGAGGAAAGGGTAACATTTTATTTCTTTGTAGGAAAGTATGATAAACTGTCGGGTAGATTCCCAGCCAATTTCAAAAGGCGCTGGTATGGTGATTGGACATGGAAGGTGCTTGCCCTAACTGCTCTTCTTAACTCCTTATTGTGTTTTGTTCAAGTGGTGCATGGTATACTGATAGGAATTCACATCCTTCTTTTTTGGCTTTGGTAGCTCTTTGGACATTATTCTTATTTTCACGTATTTTATTTGTTATTGTCTTGTCTTTATTTCACAAACTAATTAAGGCGCCCTCACATCCTTCTTTTTGGCTTTGGTAGCTCTTCGGACATCTTTCTTATTTTCATGTGTTTTATTTGTTATTGCCTGGTCTTTATTTCACAAACTAAGGCATCCTCTATACTTGTTCTCTCTTTCTCTCTCTCTCTCCCCTTGCTTTTCTTCAGTTCTTAACATACTAGATTGATTCATTCAACATTTGTTCTTGTTTACATGTCAGGAAGAGATGAAATATTCTGCTCCAATAGAGCATCAGTCTGCTAGAGTTATTCCTGAGCTTTTTGTTGACGTGACAAGCTTTCTGTCTGAATCTGTTGATGCAGCACCGGATGAGAACTCTTTTGTCCAAGGACAAGCTGCAGGTACCTTCACTGCTTCACAATTGAGCACTGGGGCCCAAGTCATTGATGAGAAAACAAATGACCAGACTCAACTTTCTGAGGATCTCTTGACACGCTCAAGTCTACCATCCAATGATCCTTTATGTTCAGTTGTTGCATGTAGTATTTCTTGTCACGATATGTCTTCGAGTCCGATTCTGGACAATGATGGCATTCGCTCTGGAAGAAACTCAACATCAAGTACAAAATATCCAGCAGAGTGCATACCAACAGTGGAAACTTCACATGATAAATTAGCTTGTGCAGAAGAAAGAACTATACCGTTTACTCAAGTTATGCTACCTGCACTTTATAGACGCTTAAATACACTTAGACCTTATAGTGTGCTATTACATGGCCAGTCATATTTCGGGAGTCCTTTGAATAAAACCTCTTTAGAATGTCTTCCAAAACTTTTGGCGCAGAGTCCGATCAATAAATTTTCTGGAACTAGTCCAGTCAATACTATTGAGAAGATATGTAAGCTCAATGAAGATGCTGTGATATCACCACTTCTGAAGAGAAAGGAAAATGATTCACTACTTTTCCTGAATCATGGGTCACGGCACTACTCCAGGGCTTTGAGATGTGATTCTAGCCTGCAGAAAAAGTCAATGGTAGACAAGAGTGCTGTAGAGCTTCTACCTGCTAAAGGAAGCCATATGGTGCAATCAATTTTCAAGGAACAAATTTGTAGTTGAGTTCCAGGAAGAAAGCGTGTCCGATTTATAGATCCTGAGGACATTTGTAATCCAAAGCAAACAGCTAAAAAGCAACATACCATGCAAGAAACTTGTAAGAATATTTCATTTGTCTAGCCATTATGACTTGTGCTTAACTACAACCCTTTAATCTAAATTGTGTTATTGTAGGTTACTCCAGAAGAACTAAAAATTGCCCCAGATATGTTAATCAGCTCTACGCTTCTAGAGCTTCTGGTTTGAAAAGGCGTCAAGGTTACTGTGGTGACAAAGATCAGAAGAGAATGATATTCCGAAATATTGAGTTTCTGCTTACAGGTTTTTCTAATCGAAAGGAAAAGAAGTTAGAGGTTCTAATAAGAAAGTATAGTGGTATAGTCCTCTCTGATATTCCTGCTTCCCAAAATTCTAGATTCAGGAGGTGCTCAAGATTTAACAAAAACATATCTCAGGTGGTCATATCCCAAAAGAAGGTTAGTTGCTTGTTTTCACTTAAGTTGTTTTGAGTTACATATCTTCCCATATTGGTAGTCCAGCTATATTTCAAATTTCTTATATGGACATCAATGGATGTCATATTCAATATTTTAAACCACGTGTATCTCCCATCCTCTGTGTTTATGTGCAATGTTTCAGAAAGAAGATGGTTGGGGCATTTTGTTATACAACCTTAGTTTTTGATGAATATGTAAATTTTGACTTTTTTCCCCTACATGTAGAAGGAAGTAAATTTTGACCAACCAGGTGTTAAGTACATCGTGCACCTCAACTTTTCATTAGAAAAACACAACATTTGCTTTGATCTCATTCAAAAAATATATTAAAAAAGTACACCCTCTGTCCCTAAACGTATGTTGTTCGAGCACTTTTTTTGTCTCCTAATGTAAGTCGTTTAACAATACCAAGAGAGCTGGCCTAAATCTGTTATATAGAAATTTAACTTCAGGATGTATTAATGTGGGAGGATAACTGGAGTCCTTGAGGAGTAAAAACCAGAAAATTGTCGAAGTAGTGCGGTGGCAGAACTCAAAGACGAGCAATGTCTGAGTCATTATGGGTAAAAAGAGTCTTAGATGAAGTATGAAAAATCGTAGGAGACTATGAAACTTAGCAAACCGACAACTAGTACCGCTAATGACCTTGCTCAGCATGATAGAACACAGCCTATTGAAATCGGTAGATACTTTATAGGGAGAAACGAAACACTAGAATCGTCTTCTTGATATATGTTCCTACCATATACCAGAATGCAGTTCACTAAAAAACTGGCAAATGACATCTTGGAGCTTTGCAAGCACAGACTGTGTGTGGGACATTTACAAACCAGCTTGACGTGGAGCGTATAAAGCCATAACATATTTACATTTCACATTCTAATATTTAGTTTCTTAATTCTGGATGAGGGATCATTGCGTTTTAGCTTGGAGATGGAAAATCTGCCCCATGAATTAAACCAAGTAGCAAACTCTCTTAATCTGTTGGGAGAAAAAAGTGGGTATTAGAAGGAGATTTCTTAATCTGGATCAGAAACTATTACGAGTCCTTTGTCTTCTGCATGACCAGGTTGTTGGGTTTGATGTCTTCATTCATTTGTTAAAGGCATATTTTGCATGAACGTTTGTAAGATTATATTTAGTTGCTAGCAATGTTTCTACTTATTGGTTAGCTTGACTAATTACTGAAGGTTAACCACTTGCCATTATTGCCCAAAATCTGACCTTAATATTTACATTTTAAAAAATGGAACCTGATTAATACTCTTATGCTTCATCATTCCTTTCTTTCTGGGATCACAAACTTATTTCTTGATATCTACTTGAATGTGCTTTTTACTGTTAAACTTAACTGCACTTGGTTCTCCAATTTTTGACGTCGTTTCATTTTACCAGTTACAAACAGTCAAATTCTTGTTTGGATGTGCGGTAAATGCCAATCTGCTAAAGGAAAATTGGGTTGTCGATTCAGTTGCAGCTGGTTTTCTTTTACCTCCAGAGCGGTATGCTATCTGCCACATTCAGTCTTACATAATAATGTTACTATCAGATTATAGTATTTCGGCTTTGAGGAATATAGAATTATCCTTTTATATTCTGTAGTTACACAACATCAAGAAGTTTGGAAGTATTTTGGGCTACTATCCAGTAGTCCTCATTTGTGGCATTAAAACAAATAATCGTGGTCTATGTTGTACACATTAGTACATATCTATGCGTCAGAGTGGAAATTGAGCCATAGTTTTGATATGGCTAGTAGTTCATAAGGGTTTAATGGGAAGTCCTCATAGCGTGCTAATAATTTCTACAGTGGAAGTTGTAGATGCCATTAGAGCATATGTTCTTAGATTCAAATCCTCTTGTATATTATTGTTGTCGTTAATTATTTGAAGAGTATAAAATTTGAATTATTGTTCTTCACCTCTAATTAGATGTGCTCTAGGTTCTGTACTTTTCCTAGCCTGATGACTTTCAGTTGCTTCTTTTTTTTCAACCTTGAAGTTGTTGTATGCATCACTATATCGTTTACAGTGGCATTATTGAGTTGTGGGCATAGTAGTTAAAGCGATGCCTAGGCGAGGGTCGCCTATGCAAGAAGCGGTAAAAAATGGGGTTGCATGTGTGTACATGATGAATTGTTGATTACTTAGTACACCTGTCTGAGTGGCTACATGTCTAAATAGTTCAATTAATATCATTGGGTCCTTAGGACATGCTGCATATGCTGGTGATTGTAGTTGTATCGATGTGGCTGGAGCACATGGTGCTCAAAAGGCAGAGTTGAATACTATTTTGACAACAGTTGGCCTTTGGTGTCCTCATATGGATTTTATCATCAAGGAGGCTTGTATTTTTTTCGATTTTCTTCATGGTCTCCTGGTGTGGGCATGTATTACCTAGACGATTGTGCGACTTTTCTATCCTTGGCGTCGCATAAGACACTATGGTTGTGGGAGTGATGGTTAGACTTGTCTCGTTCTTAAGTATGTGCCTGCTACATGCCTTAAGCTTTTAGCAGTAAAAAAAGTACTTTTATTTAATGCATAGATTTACGACCTCACTTGAACATGACCTGTTCTTTAAGCTCGTACATTTGTATCCATGAGTTCTAAGGAGAGTAATAATGCATAGCTTTAAGTACATCGTGGTTTTATAAAAATCCAAATTCCAAATAGTGCCTTGAGCATTAAATTTCCCCATGTTTTGCAGATACAGCATTTTACCAAAAACATCTTTACCTGATTGTTCCAACGTATATTGCGGTTGCTCAATCTTTGGGAATGCGGGTGTCATGCTTCATGGGAAAAACTATTTTTGCACTGAAATGGCAAAGGTTATCCAGGTAAAAAAAAGATGGAGAATATTGTCCTTTTAATATGGTCATTTGCCTTCATTTCTTACATTACTAGCTCATCTAGAGTGTTTTTTTGTTTTTACGGAATTGAGTAATTTCAAAAGTCACTATGTTGATGGAGGTGTTTGATCATTTGAGGCGATAGAGAGGAGAAAAGTCTAGTGTCACATATAGTTCCCTAATGTTTGATCCATGAGTTGAAGTTGGGCCTTTTTTGTGTATTATATGATGCAACTTCGATTAATGCTTATGGATGGAGCCTGCTACTCCTGATAGAATGATGCCTCAGTCTATGAATATATGTCTGCTCCGCTACACACACACACACGCACTCAATATATATATATATATATTGCTGACATGTTTCCTTAACCTGACATCTTCCAGTTGCAGCTTTCTGAAGTTGCTCATACACTGCCTCCGCCAAATCCGTTTGTCCATCATACCAAATAATAATTCACTGCCCAAATTGGTCTCGTCTTTTACCAGCCTACACCTATTTGCATGTTGAATAGAATATATATCAATTCGATATCTTCAGTTGAGTTCATTGGCCCCCATGGTCTGTTAGGAATTATCATGCAGACAAACTTAGGTGGTCCTTCCTATGATAATTTTTAACTCCTCTCTCTCTCTCTCGTGTATTTTGTATATTCAGTATGGCAGGGGACAGGTGTTCACTTCACTCCAGTCTTTGACTGATAGTCTCGATGCCAAGAAAATATCATTTGGTGTCATAGTTGCTGAAAACGAAAGTTGTGCATCACGTCATTTGAAGCACTGTGCCATGGAGCAGAAGATACCTATGGTGGTTAGTTTCTTCGAATTCCTGTCAATAAATTTAGTTTTGTACCTGTTATTTGCAACCTTCAAAAGAAAATAGGAATATTCGACAGTGCACGTGTGTATATATGCATACATACATTTGCATATGTATTCAATCAAGTACTATTCTCCTGCTTTGTAGAGGTCATCAATGTTTAACCTAGTATTCTTCAACCTTGATACAGTCCACTTCCTGGATCATAAACAGCTTACACAAAGGGAAACTGCTTCCATGTGAAGTGAAGAACAACAAGAACCATGCCGTTAGCATTCAAAACTTGCAAGCTTTTTTGCCACATTTTCAGGGGACACATTCCAGTTCAAATGTGTATGGTTCAGTTCAAATGCCATCGTCTTCTAAATTACTACAAATCTAATGAATGCAATAGTAATCCAATAGTTCAGTTCAATAGTAATCCAATAACCGGTGCATTGAAGGCAGCTTGTTATGATAATCATGGATAAACAGTTCCGTATATTTGAATTGGATCCCAATGTATGAAGCAGCCATGCAGCGATATTAGCATTATGACTGTATGAATCAAATTTTGGGCTTATGATACTATTTAATGATATTGTTTGAAATATATTTTATTACTATCTTAATTTTTATTTTTATTTTTGGGGCATACTGACGTTGAACTCACGGCCATTAATTGAGATTATTATCATTGTTAATTGTCGTTTTTTCTGTTCAACTCTGATAATAGGTTTATCATACACATCTGTAAATTATTTTTCCACTAATAAGCATAGTATAATTGGAATACTTGTAAAAAGTCTAATAGGTTAAAACTTTAAACCGATTGTCATTGATTCAATCAATGTATGTGGACACTGTATTTATAAACACGCCTATGCACTGTTCTGGACTGCGAGAAAAAAAGGCCCAACTTGACATTGAACTGCGTAAATGGTGGCGAGAGAGAGGCTTAGTCAATGCATTGGCAAGCTGATCAGCATTAGAGACATGGGAGATTTGAACTAAGCCCTGTTAAACTTGCTCACGAATAAAGTGATAATCAATGGCAATGTGGTTCTTACGAGAGTGAAACAGGGTTCGCAGACAAGTGCGTGGTACAAGCATTATCACTGAAAATGACCGGCGTTGTAGAAGAATGAAACCTGAGATCATGCAAGAGGAAGGATACCCAAGATAATTCAGCAGCCGTGGACGCAACCGAACGACATTCAGCCTCAGTGGAAGAGCGTGCAACGGAGGATTGTTTCTCGAACACCAGGAAATCAGATCACGACCAAAGAAAACTGTTGGAGAAAATGTCCATTTATGTCCATACTCTTAGTGGCCATAAAACATGAGTTAGTGGCCTTAACTTTTACTTAGTGCCATAAGTGAATAGTAGTGGTCATTATTGAGAGTTAAAGACCTTAGGAGTGGGAGTTACTTTTTCCACCTATATAAACCCTCTTTGGTGGAAATGTCACAATACAAGTTTTACAAAATAATACTTTTTCCATCTCATATAGTAAGGTAGTTTGTTTTTTGTTGAAGAAATTCTGAAGCACCAAGAGTTCGTTGAGTTCGTGGTCGAAGTACCTCAATCACCGAGCAGGTAATTGGGTTATCATGGGAGACAAGTGCTAAAACCGTAGGCTTGCGGAGCATAATTGTCTTAAGGATGTAGATTAGCTCGTCCCGGTTACATATCCTTGTTGTTTTTCTTTCTGTTTTTTTCTTTCTGTTTGTGAATATAATAAAATTGTTCTTCATCTTTTCTGTTCTTTATTTTTTACTTTCGCATTGTAATACTTTGGGTATAACAAGCTTAAGACAATTCTTTTCAGAGCCTCTTTGCTCTAAAAAGTATATCTTTGCGAAATGAAAAATAAATTTCAGTCTGCTTGCTGATCTTTTTATTTTTTCTGTTCGTTCTGAGTATCATCTGTGATACTCAGTTGGTCGGTGTCTCCTTTTTGGTATCAGTTTCTG
This sequence comes from Gentiana macrophylla, assembly GCA_026214975.1. Lineage (NCBI taxonomy): Eukaryota > Viridiplantae > Streptophyta > Magnoliopsida > Gentianales > Gentianaceae > Gentiana > Gentiana macrophylla. Next base: position 66,193,288 of record CM047805.1, read on the forward strand.
GTAAAACCGGTCCTTTCTTTTTTTGGTATTGGTTTTTTTTTATTTTAAAAACCGGTCCATCTCCTTTTTGGTATCGGTTTCTGGTAAAACCGGTCCGTTTTTTTTTTGGTATTGGTTTTTGGTAAAAACCGGTCCATCTTCCTTTTTGGTATTGGTTTCTGGTAAAACTGGTCTGTTTTTTTGGTATTGGTTTTTGGTAAAAACCGGTTCATCTTCCTTTTTTATCGTTTTCTGGCAAACACGATTTTACGCTTTTGTCTCGTTTTTGGCTAAAACGACTCGGTTGTGTTGTTGATCTTGCTTTTGTTACAAGCAGAAATGACTCGAGTCAGCGATGCGTCTGCGTGACAACTACTATTGGAACCACATCAACCACAAGTCCGAATCCACTTTTGGATGCTAATGTGTCTTTGTGACACAACCTCGTTGTTACCATTCTTTGGTACTTCTCATACTTTCATGGAGAGAAACCGAAAAGTTCAATGGCCTAAATTTCAAGCGTTGGCGTAGAAGATGTTGTTCTATCTCACTACACTTGGACTAGCAATGATGCTCACTGAAGAGAAACCAGTTGTGCCTCCTGAAAACACTGAGCACAGGGTGTTGCTGGCTGTAGAGAGTTGGAAGCATAGTGATTTTCTATGCAAAAATTATATTTTGAATTGCGTAGATAATAGTCTGTATGGTGTTTATTCTATGTATGAAAGTGCAAAAACACTATGGCTTGCATTAAAGAAAAAATATAAAACTGAAGATGCAGGCGCTAAGAAATTTATAGTGGGTAAATTTCTGGACTATAAGATGGTCGATTCCAAAATTGTTATTAAACAAGTTGAGGAATTACAAATCATTATATCCGAAATTTTAGAAGAAGATATGATGATAAGTGAGAATTTTCAAGTAGCCTGTGTGATTGAGAAACTTCCTGAATCTTGGAGGGAGTATAAGAGTTATCTCAAACACAAGCGAAAGCAAATGTCAATGGAGGATCTGATTGTCCGACTCCGTATAGAGGAGGACAATAAGGGCTCCGAAAGAAAATCTGTTGTGCAGGTTGGACAGGCCAAAGCTCATGTTGCTGAGGTAAAGAATCAGAAAAGGAAGAAATCTGGTCAATCTTCCAAGAAAAATGCTGAATCTTACAAGAAACCACAGACTGTGTACAAGTTCAATGGCAACTGTAACAATTGTGGAAAGTTTGGGCACCGTGCTGCTGAGTGCCGTTCAAAGAAGCCAATTCAGCCAATGGCACATCTGGTTGAAACTGATGGTGATGAGGAAATGTTCTGCGTTGTGGTGTCAGAATGTAACTTTGTGGGGAATCCAAGGCAATGGTTTGTGGACACTGGAGCCACAAGACATATTCGTCGTAGACATAATACCATTAAACAACTGATCTCTAACGGCGTGATTTCCGTCGATTTTGTTAAATCGAAGGACAATCTTGCGGATCCGCTAACAAAAGGTTTACCTAGAGATCAAATGTCAAAATTGACATACGGAATGTGACTGCCAATTACGACAGAAACTTTGTAATCGTAACCCTACCATGTTGACTGGAGATCCCAAGATCATGGTTCAAAGGACAACTAAGTTATGAAGGTTCATTGAACACTTACCCATTCTATGAATAAAAGTGTTATATCATCGGTGTGTAAGGATAAGTGAAAACTTTTAATGATTCCTATAGCTTGATTAAATTCGATTAGGGTATGGCAGAATACTCTTGATAGGAGGTCACCTATGTAAGTGTGAAGTGGGGCCGCTTCTGTGAGAATTCAGTGGCTTGAAATCTCTAATGCACTTTCTGAAACCAGGGTGTTTCATGGCCAAAATGAGCACAACTATGAGAACCAATACGTGTTAAGGGAAATATTGTGTGAGCTATTGTTTGGTTTTACATTAAAGGCTGAACGGTTCAAGACATAGTTCACTGATTAGCCGAGTAGATCCGATAGTATTTCACTAAGGCAGGTTCAAAGCCAAAAGCTACTTCTCCTGATGCAATATTTTCTGTCAGAATCTCTTCAGGGTCTGCATTTACATTAATGTCCATTTGTGGGGGATTGTTGGAGAAAATGTCCATTTATGTCCATACTCTTAGTGGCCATAAAACATGAGTTAGTGGCCTTAACTTTTACTTAGTGCCATAAGTGAATAGCAGTGGTCATTATTGAGAGTTAAAGACCTTAGGAGTGGGAGTTACTTTTTCCACCTATATAAACCCTCTTTGGTGGAAATGTCACGATACAAGTTTTCCAAAATAATATTTTTTCCATCTCATATAGTAAGGTAGTTTGTTTTTTGTTGAAGAAATTCTGAAGCACCAAGAGTTCGTTGAGTTCGTGGTGAAGTACCTCTCATTTCGAATGTAATTGGGTTATCCTGGGAGACAAGTGCTAAATCGTGGGTACTGCCGGAGCATAATTGTCTTAAGGACAGAGATTAGCTCGTCCCGGTTACATATCCTTGTTGTTTGTCTTTCTGTTTTTTTCTTTCTGTTTGTGTCAGTCCAGAATATAATAAAATTGTTCTTCATCTTTTCTGTTCTTTATTTTTTACTTTCACATTGTAATGCTTTGGGTATAACAAAAACTAGATAAGCACTCGTAGAAGATTAATCACAATCTTTGTTACCTCCCCAATCTGCATCAGAAAAGGCATGAATATCAAAGGTCGAGTAGGTGAATAACTGTAACCCATGAAGAACCGTGCTAGCTAAATAACAAAGGACACGTTTGACTATACATCAATGAACAACAGTGCGTGAATGTATGTACTTAGAGAGCTTATTAACCGCGTAAGCAATATTCGGACATGTGAACAATAAATACTGAAGCGCCCCCATAACCTGCTGAAACTGAGTAACATCATGATGAGGTTCGGCCGGCTCATGTAGTTATGAAAAAGCATCATAGGGCAATGGCGTGGCAACGGGGTTGGCATCTGGCATGTTCACCTGATGTAATAAGTTTGAAATATACTTGGATTATATGAGAAGTAACCCTGAAGCATTATGAGTGTCCTCCACACCAAGAAAATAAGATAAGGCCCCGAGATCTTTAATAGAAATCCGAGTGGCAAGATGGTCAATGACTAGTTGCACATGCTGTGATGAAGAGCCTGTCAATCATTCTCTGGTTGGATTTGTCGATTTTTCAGCATGATTAGACCAGCTCAGTGTTTGATTTTAGGTTTCATAGTCAAACTCTGAGTCAAAATAATTTTGATTCAACACTGAACCTTATGTGCTACCTGTATAAATTTTTGGTTCAGTTTTGAGTCAAATGGGGAAGGTTAAACTTGTTCTAGTGGTCTCTGTTAAGTGTCATGGCTCCACACAGTGTTAGTGTCTAAATCTGTTTTGGTTTAAATTATCTGGTTCAACAATTTCACAACCAATTGTACCTCTATTATGGGCCTTCAGTGGCAAACCGAGGTGGCACAAGTGACTTTGTTGACAAAAACTCAAAACCAACCAATTTCAGAGTTATAACACTTGGGTTAATCAGTGCACTTGGGTTAATCGGTGTACTTGATTTTCAAATTCAAAATTCAAATTAATGAGCAGACCTTATCTAGAGTCTTGTGACTTAAGGGTTCCTCATGCCTTTTGGCTATAAATAGACCAGAACAGTGATCTAGGATTGCAACAACTCAGAACTTGTTAAGGGTCAATTTGTAGTGTTTTATAAGGATATATTTTATATCAATTTTCCCCATATTCTTATGATTTGTATAGAAATCGAGCCTTATATTGAAATATTGAGCAAATGAGTTTTAAAGATAATAAATTGCAAAAGTGGTTGATTTATGTGTTCTTATCGTTGGTTTTATGTTTATTTGGATGTTGTTACACTTTGCAATATTTTGGATATCTTGTAGATGCATATATTCGGTCTAAAAGAGGTGTTTAGAGGGTTAGAAGAAGATGCCACAAGTTTACGAGTTCAACGGAGCAAATTTTCCTAAGTACTTAAATCGTTACATATTTTCGACGGAGATTTGACCCAGCTTAGAGGCATTTTCAGGGGAGGACTTCTTCATGAAAATTGTAGATCTTTGAAAGAGCTTTCCAACGCACTTTGAATTACGTCAATCGGATTTCTACAACTCAAATGGTGGTCAAGTGGGTAATCAATTTGGGTAAGGGAAAATCCCGAAAGCGACTCGTAATCGACGGGCTAGTCAAAAAGGCGTTTTCGAAGAAGAGTCCTGAATGAAAGTTGTAGAGTTTTCCGAGAGATTTTTTATGACATTCGGATCATAATTTTTGGAGGTCTACAACTCAAGATATGAATTTTAGAAGTTTGGTCAATGCAAGCGAACGAGCGTCCGGCCACGGCACTGTAGCAACCGACTTAAACTCTTGATGCAGCCGACTTACTCCTCTTATAAATACAGCATGCATACAAACCCTAAATACAGAATTCATTATTTACACAATATTCCTGCCGCATTATTCACAGCAGCAGCAGCGGCAACTTGAGGAGTTCCAAGGCCGGTCACCCGAGCCTTGTGCTCGGGTGATCCGGGTTAGATTAGATGTAGTTTTTTCTTCCGTTTTCGATTCATGAGTTCATCCATGTACCAAACTACGTGAGTTTATTTATTTAATTTATTCAATTCCTTTTTATTTTCATGATCTTTAATTTATTTTGTATGGTTCTATGATTATGATGCTATTATGTGAATTAGATCGAGAGATCAGTTTGCTATTGATGTTTACAACATACGGAAGTTGCGTAGACTAGATCACCATAGAAAGACAGGATTTTTAATCATTAATTCGTGACAAGTTAATTGGTTAATTATCTAGGTTGTTAGGTTCTAAAATACGAGAGTTAACCTGAATCTACACCTTCGTTTTGTATGAATATTGGTCTCAACATTCGGAAGAGGAGAGATCGATAATTGAATTCACTAAGGAATTAGGGATTCATAGCTTGAGAAATAGATTCACTAAGGAATTAGGGATTTGTATCTCGTGTAAAGGTGAAACCACAATTTGAATTAAAATCATGAGATGAACTAGGATTGAAATCACTTGGTTTGTGCCTTTGTTTGATCCCATGTATCTTTAGTTTAGTTTAGGTTGTGTTATTTTATTTCAGTAGGTTAGATTTATTTTAGTTGCTCTTTCGTTTATTTTATTTGTTCTTTCGTTTATTCGTTTTTCCTAAGTAACAATTGAAAGGAATTAGTGAAATTAGATTCAACATCCCGATTCCCTGTGGATCGACCCCTTACTCACTTCGCTCTACTATCAACTACCCGATATTTGGTCGGTTAACTTCCATACTAATTTTGGAAATTTTAATAGTTTGTATTTAGAGTTGAAGTATGACGTACTGTGAATATCTGAAGGTTTGAATGTGATAAGTAACACGTAACTATTGTCTAATGGGAAGTTGAAGTTAATTGAATTAATCGTGTGTGTCGAAAGCTGGTTTATGATTTGAGTGCGGTAGGGTATACCACGTATGTCCTATTCCACCATGATGACCAAAAGCTCACGACAGTCAGGAAAAGCTTCCTTATGATTTGAGTAAGGTAGGGTGTTATCTCGAAATGTCCTATTCTGCTATGAGGGCAATAGCTCATTCTGATGTGCGTATAAATGAGAAATAGTTAAATCAACTTGCATAAGAAGTGGTATGAATTAAATGAAAGACTTAGTTATCGTATATCTTATCCCCAGTATAAACTAAAGGATATGTTGTAGGAATTATCCTCTAAGTATGTCGGAATATTTTAGATACTCCCTATTAATCTTTTCGGGATCTGTATGGAAGCAAAGAATCATACGATAATCATCAAAAATCTCTAATCAAATGGGTATGGCTTAAAAACATAGCTCATCATCTACTATGGCACGTGAAAAATAGTGTCGGGTGAAACAACTAAATTTACTAAATATGCAGAATATAGCATCAATGATTATAAACATCGAACAAAGACATGCAATGCTCACAAAGGACAAAACAAAAATTTTAAAATTAAGCACTTTTCATAGAAATATAATGTAAATTGAGCAAACGACTCATAGATACATATAAACCATCCTCTCCCCACACTTAGATTGCAACTTGTCCTCAAGTTGTGCGAAATAAAAATTAGAGAACTTAGGCGATTGGATCTTTGGCAATTCCGGAGAAATCGGTAAAACCAAAATTCTTTGCATAGCTCAAGAGATCGTGGAGCATCACAGTAAACTGAATTCATCGTGAAAGTGCACAATAGCTATCAAAAAATCGCAGACTTGATCGATTGCAAAAGAGTCTACGGGAAAAAGAAAAGATTACATATATAAAGCACATGGAAAAGGAGATATAGAGATATTTTAAATTTAAGCTCATATAACGATGGAATACATATACATGGAACATTACACAACAAGAGGCTAGGTGCAACTACATGAAAATATACTACAATGCAGCCTACATGATATGCAATCCTAAAAATAAAATAAATAAAAATAAATTCTGACAGGCTCAGGCTGAGCAAGTTTGGAGGACAACCCTACAGTGACTACGGCCTATGCAGAAACTAAAAATAAAGAAAACGAGGTAGTATTACGAAACCGGCGATTAACTACGCTCAAGAAAAATAAAAGAAAAATAGAAAAACAATGCAACTAGATGACATGCAACTAAATGATATGCATCTATATGATATGCAAAAATAAAAGAAAATAAAAGAAAGAAAACTAGCCCACTCATTTGCAAAAGATGACATGTATATAATAAACGTCTACCAAATAATGACAAAGTTACGATAAACGGCAAGGTTGTCCATTACATGCGAGCAGACGCGCCTTAAGACTCATCAAAAGGTGATAGCATTATGGAAACCAACGATTAGCTATACTAAAAGCAGATATAACTCATAAGAAGACATGGTAGCATACGGAAAACCGACAGTAGCTACCCATACGAGTTACAAAAATAACAAGGAAGCACATAAGTCTCAAAGCTTAAAAGATTCATCATAACGATATGTAGCATACGGAAACCGACATTAGCTACTAATTAACACGAAGACCGCTTATAGCATACGAGAACCGATGAAGAATTATAACTTGCATAGATGAATCATGTATAAGGAATAAGATCATTTACTTAGCATGAATTCATAGATGGAAAGGTATAACATTCATATTCAGGACATCTATGTAAAAAATAAATAGGCCACAGATGCTCGAATGTAAGCAATCCATACTAAATAAAAGCATTAGGAATGAGATCAAGAAAAACCTGGACTACTGAACTGGCGTTCAGCACAACAGACAGGCGTTCACCTCAAAATACAGCTTTGGACGAGCGTTCAGCAAAACAAACGCTCGTTTGACTTGAAAACCAACCGGACGGACGTTCAGAAAGCATAGACGCTCGTCTTGTCCTTAAAAACGTAATGCAGTCGAAAATATTTGAACGGACGAAGCGCCCAATACTTCAGCAAACGCCGTTTACTGCAGCTTAAAGAAGCGACGGGCGTTCACTAACTTGAACGCTCGTCCATACAACGAATACACAGCAGAGCAGAAAACGCAGACAAACCCTAAAAACTTAAAACACATATTAACACAGATCACAGCAGCCACTTTCAATTAAAGCACAAAGAGGTTAGATCAGAAAACACATAAACACATACTTCACGTTTAAACAAATCGAGTAAAAAACTTTTGCACATTCTTAACCTTATGGTCATCGAAACACGGCAAAATAAAAACTCGATTTGGTAAACGCTACTTTTATTAAAACGAAAAATAAACGTAACAAAATCGAGAAATAACAAGATCAGATTCAACATGACACCTATTCCCCGGCAACGGCGCCAAAAACTTGTCACGGATTTTATCTAATGAAAACAACAAGTAATAAATATTTATAAATCCGGTATTCCCAAGTGTAGGGATCGTAGTACAAACGATTAATACCGAGTCGATCACGGGGAATCGGGTATCTAGTTCATTAATTTTCCTAAGGTTGTTACTACTAAAACGAAACTAAAACGATAAAATAAAGCTCGACAGAGGATTGTCACCCAAAGCCGGAAGGATAAAAGCGATAATAAATAAATAAAACTATAAACGAGAAAAAAACAATAAAAACAATGATCATGGTGATTAAACAACGAACAAACGATAATCCACCGTTCCCGCAACCCTCTATTTTCTCTCTAAAGTTATCTTGTGATGATTTAATTAAAGATGTGGTTCACCTAATCAAAGGTATGAATTCCTACTTCCGTAAGTAATCCGTCTATCAATCTCATCATCTTCCGATCTATAGAGATTAACGCTCTCAAAACAAGGTGCAAGATTTATTAGATCTAACAACCTAGAAATCTAACCTATCAACTTCCGTTATGTCAAGGTTAAAAGTCTAATCTTTCCTATGGTGATCTAAGGTTTACACCGATTTCCATCATACGATAAACATCAAATAGCAATACATCTTCCGATATTGATTGCATAAACAAATAATCAAAGGAAAGAAACAAACTTTAAATTAAACTCACAAGATTATCCAAGAGAGAAATCAAAAACGCTGCTGAAAAGTAACCATGGATGCTCCAGTTCACAGTTTGAAGACCATCGGCATGGACGAACAAAACGTAAAAGAACGAAAATAAAACCTAATCTATCGCCACCCCAGCCTCCCAAAAAAGGGGTCAGCGCCTAAGATCCTCTCTAATGTTTGTGTGTCAAGAGGATCGAATTGTGTGTCTTTAGGGTTGGAATCGCGTGCTATTTATAGATATTTAAGTCGGCCAAGGCTAAGTCGGCGGACGGACGCCCGTCCACTTCTTTGGACGCTCGTTCGGTCTTGTTGGACTTCCTTCAGACGCCCGTCCAGGCTGCATCCAAACTCTTTGAATCAGCTTTTCAGCCTGGACGCCAGTCCACTATTCTGGGCGCCCATACCACTATGAGGTTAATAGCTCCCGACTGCCTGATGATAGTAGTCCAGCTAGGGTGTTATCACGAAACATCCTATTGCTGGGAATGAGGGCATATGCTATATATGTGGAATTTAGTTAATCTTTAAGAAAATTAGTAAATAGTATTGTGAAAAGATGGTTGGAAACCGTAGTTATCTTCTGACTATCCCCAGTATAAACTGAAAGATATATTGTAGGGATTATCCTCTGAGTCTGTCAGAAATGTTTTAGATATTCTCTACTATTTCTTTTTGGGATATGTATGTTTTGTAAAGTGCCTGTTATAATTTTTGAATATTTCTAACTTAGATGGGAAACCGGGCTAGTTTTGGTTTGAATAACTTTCAAATTGTGGAACTTAGTGGAAGTTTATTATGGCTATGCACACACTACACGGGTGAACTTCTAAGTTATTGAATATACTTCATATTTGTATGGATGTTTATTTGTCTCGAGCTTGACTTTGTTTTGTTTTGCTCGGGACGAGCAAAAGATAAGTGTGGGGGAGTTGTTAAGGGTCAATTTGTAGTGTTTTATAAGGATATATTTTATATCAATTTTCCCCATATTCTTATGATTTGTATAGAAATCGAGCCTTATATTGAAATATTGAGCAAATGAGTTTTAAAGATAATAAATTGCAAAAGTGGTTGATTTATGTGTTCTTATCGTTGGTTTTATGTTTATTTGGATGTTGTTACACTTTGCAATATTTTGGATATCTTGTAGATGCATATCTTCGGTCTAAAAGAGGTGTTTAGAGGGTTAGAAGAAGATGCCACAAGTTTACGAGTTCAACGGAGCAAATTTTCCTAAGTACTTAAATCGTTACATATTTTCGACGGAGATTTGACCCAGCTTAGAGGCATTTTCAGGGGAGGACTTCTTCATGAAAATTGTAGATCTTTGAAAGAGCTTTCCAACGCACTTTGAATTACATCAATCGGATTTCTACAACTCAAATGGTGGTCAAGTGGGTAATCAATTTGGGTAAGGGAAAATCCGAAAACGACTCGTAATGACGGGCTAGTCAAAAATGCGTTTTCGAAGAAGAGTCCTTAATGAAAGTTGTAGAGTTTTCCGAGAGCTTTTTTATGACATTCGGATCATAATTTTTAGAGGTCTACAACTCAAGATATGAATTTTAGAAGTTTGAGTCAATGCAAGCGAACGAGCGTCCGGCCACGGCACTGTAGCAACCGACTTAAACTCTTGATGCAGCCGACTTACTCCTCTTATAAATACAGCATGCATACAAACCCTAAATACACAATTCATTATTTACACAATATTCTGCCGCATTATTCACAAAGCAGCGAAGTAATGCAACTGAGGAGGAGTTCGAGGCGGTCACCCGAGCCTTGTGCTCGGGTGATCCGGGTTAGATTAGATGTAGTTTTTTCTTCCGTTTTCGATTCATGAGTTCATCCATGTACCAAACTACGTGAGTTTATTTATTAAATTTATTCAATTCCTTTTTATTTTCATGATCTTTAATTTATTTTGTATGGTTCTATGATTATGATGCTATTATGTGAATTAGATCGAGAGATCAGTTTGCTATTGATGTTTACAACATACGGAAGTTGCGTAGACTAGATCACCATAGAAAGACAGGATTTTTAATCATTAATTCGTGACAAGTTAATTGGTTAATTATCTAGGTTGTTAGGTTCTAAAATACGAGAGTTAACCTGAATCTACACCTTCGTTTTGTATGAATATTGGTCTCAACATTCGGAAGAGGAGAGATCGATAATTGAATTCACTAAGGAATTAGGGATTCATAGCTTGAGAAATAGATTCACTAAGGAATTAGGGATTTGTATCTCGTGTAAAGGTGAAACCACAATTTGAATTAAAATCATGAGATGAACTAGGATTGAAATCACTTGGTTTGTGCACTGTTTGATCCCATGTATCTTTAGTTTAGTTTAGGTTGTGTTATTTTATTTCGTAGGTTAGATTTATTTTAGTTGCTCTTTCGTTTATTTTATTTGTTCTTTCGTTTATTCGTTTTCCTAAGTAACAATTGAAAGGAATTAGTGAAATTAGATTCAACATCCCGATTCCTCGTGGATCGACCTGCATTTACCTACTATGCTATCAACTACCCGATATTTGGTCGGTTAGGAGGTAGTTTTGCATGGTAGTATAGGTTTTATAAATTTTCTTTTGTTTTAATGATGCAAAATCTCCCCAACAGAACTACAATTATTGAGCAATCCTACATCTCATAAACACTCAAAAGTTCTCTTTTCCAGTCCTTGTTGTAAGCATAGAAAACGAGGGCATGATAATCTAGTTGATTGATCAAGCTACTTGTGATTCTAGTCTTGGCTATTGAGAAGTAAGGTTTTGATCAATAGCTTTGACAAAATTTGCTGTGAATTGAGGTATGTTGTGTTCTCAGTTTGAGGTAACACAATTGACTCAATTTCCTGCTTTCTTTTCTGTGTTTTTGAATGTTTTGTGACTACCTAGATTAGCATTACAATAGTTTTTGGTCTGATACTAGTTTTGCTGTGTGGTTTTTTGTGTTTGTTCTGTGTTTTGAAGCCTGATTTTGGACATTGATCATCTTTGGTCAGAGTAGTGGTCACAAGGTTGCTTGGTTTGAAGTGCCAAGGCATCCTACCTAGTGAGGCTTCTATTGACTATATTCTGACTGTCTAAGAAGGATGATGGAGGATCATCCAAGGAGCTTACAATAGATCCATTGAAGATAAGAGATGGACTAGTTACTAGATTCCAAGCCAAAAGGATGAAAGAAGCATTAAATGTGCTAGTTGTTGAGTTGCATGACAAGGCATCAATTGTAGAAGAAGAACCACTGAAAGAGCCACTATTGGTGAATATAATCCAAGCTCGAGAGGTTCAGAATGATGACTGGGCCATGCTAGAGTAGCTGGAGTGAACAGAACACAAGTTTCAAGCACAATGGGCTATAATATGGTTTTGGCACCACTTAGCCTAGTTTTACTAAGTCTTGGGCTTGTAATTTGTATTTTATTATTTCTTATCATATTATAAGAGTCCAATAAGGCCCTCTACATTCAAAATTTCGTGCAAGAGGTGTCCATTAGGGTTTATGAGTAAATCAAATATTTATCTTATTTTGGTAGATAATCAATCAATCTGATTGGGGGATTATTTACTAATTAATGATTTGAAGATCTTTTTTTATTTTTGGAATCATCTTTTTTCCTTATTTCACCTAGACTTAGGAGTGTCTAGGTTCATTTTTATTTTCCAATTTCTTATTTTATTTTTATTTTCTAGAAAATAAAATGCCAACTTCCTTAGCCTATAAAAGGAGGGGCACACCATATGTATTTCTCACCTTGAATTATAATCACATTGAGAGTTATTTTCTCATTAGAGTTTTACAACTTTTGTTAAGTGCATTTTAAGTTTGTGAGCCTAGCTTAAAGTGTCTCTTTGTAGTATTTGGTTTAAGGATCATTAGAAGGGTCTTGGCTTCTTCATAGCCATTGGTTCTTCTAGTTTCATCCTTGAGTTAAACTATTTTTGCTCAAGTCTCGTTCTTCATCTTATTCCATTTTTTTGTTTTCCTTTTTATTTTGAGATCTAAACGTGGTTATTCATTGTATTACTTAGGGTTCTTGACAATTTCATTTTTAAGGGTCCAAGGTATACATCAAAGGATCAATATCCTTAAGTCTTGACTTCTAGCCTCAGACAGAAGTCTTTGTGATTATGGTGTTTGTGCTTTTCTTGTATTGAACCATTAAGTGCGTAGGAAGTCTACTTGACTGTATCCTTGTCAAATACTTGTCACAAAGTATACTGGTTTGAAGTGCAAGAAGTACTTGCCTGTGGTTGGCTGTGGACTTGTATTTGACTATAAGTGGTTCACTGAAGGTGATTCTTAGTACACCTACTGATTCTATTTTTGTGTCTTGTTTTCCCTCCATAACTGTTGGTTCTAACTATTGATCACCAACATACACATAGTGTTACTGATTATCATGTTTGGAACATCCCTTTGTTTTCTTTTGTGAGTATGCAATTCAGTCTGGTTTCCTACTGCATCTTTTATATATTACTGCTGAACATGCCTGCTGCCTTTGCTAGCTTGCTGAACTTGAGTTCGAAACATCCTGTAATAGTATAGTCAGTAGTTTTTAGGGAACTAAACTTGTATGTAGAATCTATAACATTAGGCTTGATAATCCAGTCTTTTGGGCCAGATTATCATTTTTAGTGTTGGCTGATTATTCAGTTCTATTTTGATTAGACTTGTATTTCCTGTTGTACCTTTTTAGTCTACTGGTTTCAGGTTGTGGTATAATCTGCAAGTTGCTTAAGTCCGCGGAATATACTATTTTTGATCTGCTTGTATTAGATTAGCTTTTCAGTCAGATGTACTTTGTAATTTGGTGTACCACAACTTGTTGTAATTAGATCTGCTGAAACTGTACTGTTTGTAATAGTGTAATATGCTGAATCCATAATACTTTGTAATCTGATCTGTAATAGGATAGTTGGTTGCACTTATTATTGTAAACATAATTGTGATATGTTGTTACTTGTAGTTTACTGTCTGTATAAGATTAAGCTTTACATCCTGTTTTGTTCAATTCTGATTTATTGCCTATGTTATTTACACATCTTACAGAATTGAACTTTCCATATTAATCAGCACACCTAACATCAAGTTGTAACTGTGTTTTATTTGTTTAATCAAACTGCATTTTAACTTGACTTATGTATAATACTTAAACACATTTAACTTAGATTTAAGTTCTGCTTCCAAATTTCATCTATGCGTGTTAACTATTTTTATACTATGATTTTTTATGCAACATATATTCGCCTGCAGTATGTTTTTAAGTGCTCAAATTTTTTAATTGGCGAAAATTCCCCCACACTCTATTCACCCCCCTCTAGAGTGTTTTTGCGCATCAATCCAACAAGCATCACCTTCTTTGGATCCCAGCCTTTCCATTAAGGTAGTTGAAAAAGATACAACAAACTGCACCGACTCAATAGAGAACAGACGTCTAGTAACTACGATCGATGTTGGTGATAGTACCTCTCAAAGTGATGTCAAATGGAAATGTTAGAAGAAAATCATGCAAGTCAAGAGAAACTGAAAATTAGGTAACACTTTGCTCCATGGAAGACATTGATTTTGATTGTTAGGAGTTATTTAAGGACCTCTCATATCTAAGAAATATTAGTGTTAACAACTCGGGGCTCGTAAGACCTTTACTTGATTTGCTGAACTTATCATTGTTATTTCTACTTTTATGAATTCATTTTGCCTTGCATTCTTTTTTTTTGTTTGCAGTGGTCTATAAAGATCCCCATCCGGATGATTATGTAGAGTACAACAAGGATTCCCCCAATGGCCCCGATGCTTTCACCTTGCTGCTTCAGATGACAAGGAAGAATCGCCAATTTATTACAATTGTTGGTGAAAATGAAGTCTAATCACCAGCACCACAACTTCTCGAGGGGACTTCATGCCAGCAACTTGATAACGGTGTGGAGAACACGCACGCCATGACTCACTCAATGACACACACTACCATCAAGGTTCCTTCGAGTGCACAACATCTTAAGGGTGTGTAGCTGATGACACCTATTCCTCATTTACATCTTTAACCCGTGACAGTTTCAAAGTTTAACTCTAGGTGTATCATCGTGGAGTGCTATCACCATTTGCATAGATGTTATGGAATAGACTCGAAACTAATATCTCCAGTTATCCCTTAGAGGACTTGGCCTAAAATGGATGATTCTTATAATATATTTGATGAGATGAAGTGCCATAGTAAGTTGGATGTTTATAGCTTGGAAACACTATAAGGTGCCTTCATTGATAACGGTCGCATCACACTGTAGCTCAAAAGGACATTGATGGGAGTCTTACTACAACTTCATATGAGGAAAAGCATTCTACCCTTTTAAGAGAACTTGTTGATGTTAAGGAAGCTGAGGCAGATTATCTCAAGAAAACTGAATCATCGAAGTCGAGTCTTGTTGAGCTCGTGTCCATAAGGTACATTTGGAAAAGAAGGTTGATGCTTTGAAGAAACGAGAAGTAGAAATAACCTTGTTACGTGCAATATGTGAAGATGAGTGGAAATGTATGATTGCTCGTGCATCTCAGTTGCAACACGACCTTGATGAACTCAAGAGCGCAACAAAGTTGCATCCTGGGGTACATGACACTTTGGAACATATGTCGGAGTTGCTTGAGCTTTCCCGCCAAGAGTTGCTGGATTTCAATTTGATTAATTAGTTTTCTATTACATCTTTCGAGAGATTTTTTTTGTTTGCTTTATGCCTAATTATTTTATAAAATTCCAATTGATGTGAATAAGTAAAAACACTATTTTTTCTTCTATTCTTCAGTGCATTGCAAATTTTTCATTCTTTTTTGGGGTATGATGGGCCTTCTATGCATGATGGAGCCCCACTTTTTTGGTATGACATAAATTGGAGTAACTTCCGATTCTGAAGCTGTCACGTACATTGTTCTATAAATAAAGTCAAACATAGTTCATTTTTACATAAGATTAATACAATTTAGGCTCATGTTTAGGAGAATTGTATGATTTATGCATAGAAATTATTGTGAAATTTTCCGTTGATTGTGCTAAGCTTGACAAATTTTTTATCCAACAACTTGTATGCACTATTAGTGTAGACTTCACGAATAACATAGGGGCCATCCCATTTTGATGTAAACTTGTTTTTGGATTTATGTGTTTTGATTATAGGTCTTCTCACGGCAAAGACAATATCACCAACCTAGAATGATCTCGGGAAGACTTTCTTGTTGGATGACTTTGACATCCATGCTTGGTAGCATTCAAGATTTTGTTGCGACTAGAGCCATTTTTCATCCAAATATTCCAACTCTTAAATTCGAAGGCATCATTTTATTTATCAGTTAAACTATATTGGATAGGGATCCTCATTGAAGGTTTTGCCGCTCACAAGCTAACACAGCTTCAACACCGTATACAAGAAAATATGGAGCGGATTGAGTTGGAGTTTGAAAAGTTGTACGATTGGTCCATAATGATTCACCCACCCGCTCATACCAGCCCTTATTGTGTCTTGCAACCACTTTCTTCAACAAGTTGCATAACGTTTTATTGAAGGCTTCTAGAAGTCCATTGGCCAATGCATTTTACATGGAAGACTTGAGTTATTTGAAGCTGAACACCTCACACAACTTATTCATAAAGCTATTCACAAATGGCTTCCCATTATCCGTGATGATGTAGTGTGGGACCCCATACCAATTGATGATGTTTACTCGGATGAAGCGAACTACATCTTTCTTCTTTACTTGTCTCAAGGGGACATCCTCTACCCATTTCGAGAAGTAACAAATGGGACAAGTGTTAGATATAGTGTGCCCGAAAGACAATTGTTGCTTGTCCTTACGGGCAAGTGGGAGATTGTTGGAAGTAGCGCCCGAAAGACAATTTATGTAATTGTTTTTAGAATTAATAAATGACAGATTTATTCTCATCTTATTACTTGCTTCGTGCTTGTAAGTAATACACTACTGAAAACCCCAAGTCGTATCATATGTAGCCATATAACTTAGTGTGTGTCACACATGAGGATTAAGTTTATGGTGATACACTTGAACTGTTAGTCCGTGGTGAACTTGATCAAAGTATGGGGTCTATTGATTAAACCACCATTAATGCGCCCAAAACACTTTATGGTTTGACCGTCTTTTCCGGACCGTCGACATTGGTTGTCTAAGTGGGGCATCTATATGTGATTAGAGTCATATAGGACTGGACCGATTTAATCTGAGTTTCTCATATAATTCCGTGATTGAGAAATCTTATTAAATCACAAGATGATCATATATGGATTAACCTTAATCCTGAAGTGATTACAGACTCCTACTTGTTTCAGGATAGTGTTTGATGTGTTCGTTAAGGATCGCTAAGAGGCGCGGTCCAAATCACTTTCACGTTGGCACTATTCTGGAATGAGTGAGAAGTGTGTGTCTCATAGATTTGGAATCCATTCTTTCCTGCGGGAAGTAGAAAGACAATCCCCTTATTTGTTGATCCTAGAAACTGATCGACCCCGGGAGTTCGTATTGGTTATGAACTAATTGATCACTAGTGGGTTAATGATAAATAAGGATAAGATGTAGTGAAGAAGGTTTACGGAAATAATCCTACTTTAGTACGGATAGTCTATGGAGGGTTAATTTATATGAAATGATTATATCAATGGATACTTATCGACTCGACTCGATGTTTTGAGAATAAGTTATATATATAATCGATAGAGTTCAGTTTCGGATTTATGGTGGCGTAATTCCGGAATTAATAAGTTAAGTAGAAATATTCTGTTCGATGAATATTTTATTTAATTTATTGTAGCTACTGGTTATGGGTCCATGGTCCCCAGGTTGGCTCCTAACACGCGAGTGTTTTCTCGTTTTATGGAACCTCGATATTAAATTAAATAGTTGGTCTATTTAATGAATATGCAATATTATTTATTTGGTAAATAATATGTAAAATAGAAAAGATATTTTCTATTAAAATTGACTATGAAGTTGGCGCCACATATTGGATATATTGGGAGAATAAATTTTCCTAGATTATGTCACATGTGTAATTAATTAATTATCCATTTGTTGGATAATTAACGAAAAAAATAAGAGATTGATTTTTTGGGAATTATCTCTTATTTTGTAGCAAAATATCTTTTCCTTATGGGAATAGGTTTTTGTGGTGTGAAAATGATAACTCTCTCGACTAGTTATTTTCCTATATAAAGAGAGTTCCTCCAAACACAATTCACATTGAAATTTGCGCCACATTACAATTAGATGGAAGAAAAATTAGTTTCTTGCCATAGTCATTAAGAGGAGAAGAATCTAGAATTTTTCTTGTGCATATTCGAGGAGGTTCTATGGCGAGGATCGACGTCCACCAGTCATCGCTTGGAGATACAATCCGGAAGATCATGGCTTCTCCCTTTGGTCGATTATCTTCCTATACGAAAAGGTAAATCCTTAACCTTCTCGTAGGATTAATTAGTTATGTCTCATATCATAAATCGCATAAGCTTCCGCTGTGCTAAGATCGAGTGTCTCGATCGGTGCTACTACTCCTGGCAACAAGATGTGAAGATGTTGCTTCGAAAACTTTGGTAATGGACTGACTGTTAGTGTAGTGCCCTAAACCCAGTCGGGTTGGACCGGATTTGACCGATTCGGATCATTTTTACTACAGTTTTATATTTATAGATATAATAAATGCAATTTCCGTTACTATATATTTTTTGTGTAATGAACTAATTTAATATTGTATATAATTCCGTCCTTAGGATTAAACCATGATCGAGAAATCATAATGGTGATTATTATTGAAGAGATCTCGACTCACAGTAAGTGGTTTAATTCTTAAATATCTATACTCTTATGTATTATTAAATGGAATATTAATAGTACGTCTAGACTAGTACGAATTTGATGTCTTCAATATTTTGAAAATAGTGATAGATCTCGTCTATCAAATTACAGGGAGACTTAGATTGTACATGGACGTGTATTAGAGAATGCGTACGTTAGGTTGACCCACTTACTTTATTAAGTGTCTCATGTGTGTAAAGGTACGTTAGGTTGACCCACTTACTTTTTTAAGTGTCTCATGTATGTAAAGGTTGTGTAATTATCCGGTGACCATAGTCATCCTAACATCACGGTGTGGATTTTCAGGCTTTGACGCTATTGAGGTTTCCCATAATCACAGGTCGATCATGCGGTAGTGTTTGCGTATGATATTGAAGAATGCATAGGATTTATGTTGTTCGTCTGGAATTCGCACTTTAATAGTAGGAATGAATATCCGAAAGGGCCTCTTGATAATGAATGTCTTATTCTCGAAAGTCTTCGCAAAGCGGAAGTAATATATTATTTCTAGAGTATGAGATATCCAAATTATAAGATACGGTCGTTAATGTTTCGACACTCAAGTTACGACTGTATGGATATTATATCTGCGATAGGGTTCTATTTACACAGTAACTGTTTCACAATAAAGATAGTAGTCAATGCACTTAACTCTTTTGATAAGGTCACGGTGTGTTTCTAGACACTAATCACGACCGTTAGGTGTAAAGGGTATTTTAGTAAGTACACTATTCCCTTACAGTAAATATATTCGGAAGTCTATCGGGTCACACACATACGAACATCTAGCACTGATTAAATTATGGTTATAGTGATAACCAAATAAGAAATTATTTATCACGTGTATAAAGTGTTATAGTTGTAATTAATATTGAGGTATTTATATATTATGAATAAATAATACAAGATATTAGTTATATTAATTAATAAATTAATAAATATAAACAATATATGTGTGTATATGCGTGTATGTGTATATATGTGATATATATGTATATTGAAAATTAATTAAATGATTTATCTAGTATAAGATATTAAATAAATTGAAAGATCAGTTAAAATAATTCTTCCTTAAATCCTTATTTTATTGAAAATTGGTAACCTATTCCCCACTCCAAGCAAAAAACCAAACCTCAAGGCTTAACGGGAGCATTAGGACGCCACCTACACTACTTATAGTGGATGTTTCAAGTTCTTTTGCAGTACAAAACAAGTCTTATATTTTCATTTGTAAATAAAAGAGCTTTTTGAGAGAGAGATTTGGGGTAGAGAAAAGTGTCGCCTAATAGCTTTTCGGATATCAATCCTAGGAGAGGATCCCAGAGCTTGTTCGTGTGGATCAACGGTACATGCCTAACGCTTGGGCGGCTCAGTGCATAAAACTACCACCGTAGACAAATACGTGATCTATTTAAATCTTTCTGATATGAATTATGTTGAACACTGTTTTGTTTTTTGTTTAAACGAAGTCGTTCCTTGGTAACAAGGAAATCTACTCTTTTGTTATCCGCTGCGCCAAGCAGGCTTGATTTCCTTATAGTGGTATCAAAGAAAAGTTTGTTTTAAGCAATTAAACATGAATAAATTTGAAAACATAAAAGCGTAGTACGTAGAAATGATCCGACCCTGTCGGATCCAGTCTACCCGGATTAAGTTTAGGGCACTACACTAACTCAGAAGGCGTTTGTCTAGGTTTTGCAGGACATTGACTTAGTAGCCACCGTTTCATATTCTTATATGTTAAGTAGTTATTGTAGAATTGTCTAGGACTACAAGTCCCTCGAATTCCTTTTTATGTGAATGAACGTAGGTGGATATTTAATTAATTATCGGACATATGTATAGAGTCTAAAAGAAAAATCATTATGTTTCTTGGTAAGGTGCGTTTTCATTTCGCAGTATGGAATAATTGTTGGTCTCAGAGAAGGCTGAGGATATAGTCAGGGGGGTGAATGACTATACTGGAGTTTCAAAAACTTTTCTTGATTAAAAGCTTTTAGGCAACGGATAAAACCCTTCTAAACTTGTTTCAAAGTAATTATTCAATCACGCACAAAGGAATTAAGGTGCTGTAAGTAAGTGCTGAAAGCAAATTGCAGAAATTAAATGAACATAAAAACATATAGTGGTTCAGGGTGGTGTAATCCCTTAATCCACTCTTCTCCTGTGATGATTGGAGGTATTCATTATTGTCTTTCAACAATACGATAGTATGATTGTCCTTGGCTACACAAGCTTCACAATCTATAGACTATCACTCCCTGGCTACCAAAGTTTCAGCGACTCGGTCTTTCACACTTCTCCTTGGGAACAAATCCTTCAGCAGCTATCACAAATATGCAATTCCTTCTCAGAAACTCTGATTCAATTTCTTGATCAAACAGATCCTTAATGTTGATGTGAATTTGAGAATTCACACAGTTGATCTACTTGATTCAAATTTGAAGCTCTGTTTTCTGAGTTGATCTTTTCTAGATTAGTCAATGTAGTTCAAAGGGAAGGCTTCTGAATTTGACAAAGTTTCTGCACTTAGAATTATTGACTGTAAAAATTGTTGTTTCCTTGTCTTTCAATGACTTCATTATATAGCCTTGATTCCCTTGATTTTGAATTCCCGTCTGTAGGCTATTTAATGCTTAGAATAATCCTTGATTCTGTATTGATTTAATCCTCCTCAATTTTAGTGATCCGGATTTGCATCTAACGTTCATCATAAAATCTGCTCTTGATTGATTCTACTTTTATTGCTGGATCTTCTGTAATTTCTATGTTTTGAATAAGTGCTTGGCAGCTTACTTGACTTAGTTGCTTCTTCATTACTTTACCGGCTGGGTGATTTCTTCACTTGACTGCTTCCTTAGTTACTTCACCGGTCAAGTGACTGCTTTGCCTGGCTGCTTGATATTTACTCCGTTGTTGCTTAGTTTATCAACCGATAGCCATATACTTCACTAATCCTTAATTTGTGTGAGATCAATATACACCATATTATAGAAAAATTAAGTTTCATCACTTGTAGTATATCTTTGACTTACCCAACGTCATCACAGACTTCCTTGGTTGTAAGTCAGTCCATATGCATTCACTTCACTCTGCTGGTCCTTTGGCTGTCTTCACTGAGCTGGTCCTTTATCTTTACTGAGCCGACCTACCAGACTAGTGTTGTGCTTGTCTGACTGAACTTATACAACGTGTCAGACTTCTATGTAAAGCCTATACAATTATTTCTAACTTAATTTCAGGCTTTTTTTAACAGCTAGCATGGCCGTCATCAAAACTATAAAATGTTCCTAACAATTTCCCACTTTTTGATGATGCCAAAACCCTAAACAACTCCCCCACACTTAGCTTTTTGTTCGTCCCGAACAAAATAATCAACACCGGCTCACTGTACATGTAATCAACATAGATTCCTGGCTCACGTAACAACAGATATGACAAATATAGCAAGTAATACCAACATAGAGATAGATTCAGTGTGTGTGTGAAAAGCCTTTTTCAATCTCCACTATTTTTTCGCACAAAAATCCTTTCAAACAATCCTAATGACTTTCCTAGGTAAAGGCAGTAACCGTTCCACAAAAAGTCCTCCCGTGTACTTATTAGGATAATCCCTAATGCATATCATTCAGTTTATACTGGGGATAGTCAGAAGATAACTAAGTTTTCAACCATGCTTACTAACTTTACACATTGCCATTTGCTAAATTTTTCTTTAAAGTTCACTTAATTCCACATATATAGCATATGCCCTCATTCCCAGCAATAGGATGTTTCGTGATAACACCCTAGCTGGACTACTATCATCATGCAGTCGGGAGCTGTTAAGCCTCATAGTGGTATAGGACGTTTCGTGATAACGCCCTACCGCACTCAAATCACGGGCAGCCACATCCGACATATATATATATAATTCATATTAGCTTGGTATTCAAACCTTAAATTATATCCCTCCTATCACATTCAAACCTTGAGATATTCACAAAGACACGTTCGTAAATTAGGTGTTATGTTATTGTTACTATCAAGCAAAAGTCTCTCAGGATAAACCACTAGGATAGTGAATGGAAACAGTTTAAAAATTTTGCTTCAATTTCAAAGGCTTGCGTGAGTGTGAAATGAACACTATCTCGCATCAGTAAAAGCATGCTATAACTATCTAATGAAGTCATGCACAATCATCATCGTGAAACTACAACTAGCGAGCCTTTTGTTTCAATCACATGTTCATGATTCACATTTGTCGGGCCACTTGAAAAATTTTAATTTTTTTCAGGAAATTCACATTTACTCATTTTTCAGAAGATATAGCATGATAACTCCCGATGTAGACACCCTCCCAAACTTAAATCACATTATGTCCTCAGAATGTACAAATAAGAGAAAAGAATATTTAGCTGGTCCCAAAGTGGTTGACGGGTTGTAGGTTGGCAGTGGTCAGGCCGTAGCATGGATGAATCGCTGCAACTCGTATCATGAACAGACAACACTAAAAGTGATAACTGGCAAAAACCGCTCAACAGTATCTGCAACACTCGACATATCATATAATCTCGGGGCACAAAGGGTATATTAGTAAACATGTATGCACACAGAAACAGGCAAATAAAGCATTCAACAAATAGTCCAAGGATAGCCACCACAAAAGTAACCAAGGTATTATTCTGAAAAACTACAATGCATCACAACGGCTAAAAGAATAAAATCTACCTAAAAAGACTAGGTTGCCTCCTAGTAGCGCTTGTTTTATGTCATTAGCTTGAGATGATCCTCAAAGTCAACCTGGGTCGGGCCACTTTGGCTTACTTCCTGCCACTTCGTCATCAAAATCTGCATGATGAATAGCGGTGTGGCCACAACAACAAGTCAAATGCGCGACTAAATTATGGAACTTAGCCTTCCAGACAGCATTGAATTTCTTCCTCTTCTTGCCTCTAATCAGATTCGGCCTAGGCATACTGACAGTTTTCAGGGTACTGTCAGAAGGGTCTTCACAGGTAGGGGTAAAAATGTCATCATCCGAACCAAAGAAGTCGGATGGAATCTCATCACACGTCAGCATCTCAGCCGTTTCAATCCCCTTTTGAAAGTACATGACCTCAGGCTTTTCTTTTGGTTGCCCAAAATACTTTTTTAGCCTTTGACCATTTACCTTGAACGTTTGACCGCCATACCCTTTCAACTCAATTGCGCCACTCGGATTGACATCGAGGATTTCAAAGGGTCCAGACCATCTGGATTTAAGCTTACCAGGAAACAAATGTAACCTGGTATTATACAGCAGAGCCATATCACCTACTTTGAATTCCCGATTTTTTATTTTAGCATCGTGAAGCACTTTGGTTCTTTCCTTGCTTATCCTGGAATTTTCGTAAGCTTGGAGTCTAAATTCTTCGAGCTCGTTCAATTGCAAAAGCCTCTTTTCCCCACAGAGTTGGCTATCGAAATTCAGAAATTTAATAGCCCAGTAAGCTCTGTGTTCAAGCTCGACTGGTAAGTGGCAAGCTTTTCCATAAACCATTTGAAAGGGAGACGTACCCATGGGAGTCTTATAAGCAGTGCGGTAAGCCCATAGTGCGTCATCCAACTTTAGACTCCAATTAGTTCTATTCGAGTTCACTGTCTTTTCCAAGATTCTTTTAATACTCCGGTTGCTGACTTCGACTTGACCACTTGTTTGGGGATGGTATGGTGTACCGAATTTATGTTTGACACCATATTTTCAAGAATCTTATCAAGTGGTGCGTTGCAAAAGTGAGTGCCTTCATCGATAAGCGCTCGGGACGAAACCTGGTGAAGATATTCTTTTGCAAAAATTTCTTCACGAATTTATGATCGATGGTCTGAGTGGCAATTGCCTCCACCCATTTGGATACGTAGTCTACACAAACAAGGATGTATTTATTAGAGCATGACGATGGAAATGGTCCCATAAAGTCGATGCCCCATACATCAAAGACTTCGCACTCCAGAATGGGCTTAAGTGGCATGTCCATTCTATTACTCTGCCTCCCAATCCGGCATCATCTGCCGCAACCTTTGCAAAAGGCTTCGCATCCTTAAAGCGTGGGCCAAGAGAAACCGGCTTGGAGGATTTTTACAACGGTTTTAGGCGCTCCGTAGTGACCACCGGTGGGACCACTGTGGCATTCTTCCAAAATACTCCATTGTTCGTGCTCGAACTCACCGTCTCAAAGAACCCGTCTTTCTGGACTTTGAGCAGATAGGATCCTCCCAAACGAGATATTTCAGTCCGTGAAAATTTCTTTTTCTCCCCGACACGTCATTTCTTCTAAGTGACCACCGGCTAGATAGTTGACGTAATAAGCATACCAAGGCCTAACAGCTTCCACCTTCAAAGCAATTGTTCTGAGGAAAATCGATCCCTATTTCCTTCGGACTTTCGCTTTCCTCATTTACTAGACGAGATAAATGATCAGCCACAACGTTATCGCTACCTTTTTTTATCTTTTATCTCCAGGTCGAATTCTTGTAAAATAAGAATCCACCTGAGTAATCTCGGTTTCACATCTGTCTTATCCATAAGATAACGTAAGGCTGCATGGTCAGTCCACACCACCACTTTGGACCCTAAAAGATAACTTCTGAATTTGTCAATAGCAAAAACGACTGCCAAGAATTCCTTCTCGGTGGTGGCGTAATTGCATTGAGCTGGGTTCAAAGTGCGGCTAGCATAGTAAATGGGTATGAACTTCTTATCGATCCTCTGTCCTAAAACTGCTCCCACTGCGTAGTTAGAAGCGCACATCAGCTCAAAGGGCTTAGTCCAATCAGGTGCGATTAGGATAGGGGTGCTAACGAGCTTACCCTTCAGGCAATTAAACGCTTCAATACAATTCTCATCAAACGAGAAGTCCACATCGTCCTTAAGAAGGTTAGATAAAGGTTTGGCGATTTTAGAAAAGTCTTGAATGAATCGCCTGTAGAAACCAACATGGCCAAGAAAACCTCGTACCTCCTTCACAGTCTTAGGGTATGACATCTTTTCAATGACTTCTACCTTAGCCTTATCTACCTGAATTCCATTGATGGACACCTTGTGTCCAAGGACAATTCCTTCATCAACTAGAAAATGGCACTTTTCCCAATTTAGAACTAGGTTCTTCTCAACGCATCGTTGAAGTACCATATCTAGGTTTTCCAAAATCTCTTCAAAACTGTCGCCATAGACTGAGAAATCATCCATGAAGACTTCCATACACTTCCCTACTAGTCCATAAAAATAGCCAAAGATACATCGTTGAAATGTAGTGGTGCATTACACAAACCGAAAGGCATTGCATGAACATAAAAAGTGCTCGATGGGATGTAAAAGTTGTCTTCTCTTGTCATTAGGTCGATGGCTATCCGGAAATAACCGTAATATCCATCGAGGAAACAATAAAACTTATGACCGCCGTCTTTCTAGAAGTTGGTCAATGAAGTGGGGAAATGATCCTTAGCGGTGACTTTATTTAACCCGCGATAATCAATGCAAACTCTATAGCCGATCACAAGGCGTAAGGCGACTTCATCCCCCCTTTCGTTCTTTTCCACAGTAATGCCTCCTTTCTTTGGCACAACATGAGTAGGGCTGACCCACTCACTATCGGCGATGGCATAGATAATACCCATATCGAGCCACTTGATTATCTCCTTCTTGACAACCTCCTGTATGTGCGGATTTAGCCTTCACTGAGGTTGTCTCACCTTTTTCGCCCCCTCCTCCGTTCGGATTTTATGCTTGCAAACGTCGGGGCTGATACCTCGGATATCACCCACTTGCCATCCGAACGCAAGGATGTTTTTCACAAGCACTTTTCTCAGTAGTGCTTCTTGCTCGGCTTCGAGTTTAGAAGAGATGATTAAAGGCAGTTTATCATCATCCTTAAGAAAAATATATTTAAGGTGTTGAGTAAGAGGTTTAAGCTCCAAATCAGTGGGTGGTTTCTCAATACTAGATTTGAGAGGACCACCTTTTTCCTCAGTGGTCAAATGAGCTTGAAGAGGTTGACTGAAAAACAACTAATCTTCTCGAGGTGTAACCCCTGAAAGATAATCGATTAAATCATCCATAGGGATTTTTCTGTCAACACTTGCTTTCTCTTTTTCATGGTCAATCATTCTTCTTAACTCTTCTTCTTCTAGCTCAGCAGCTAGCTTTTCCCAATCATCGATTTCCCGGTGGGTGGTCTCTCTCCAAAATCGACTTCGTCCCAACTACCCATCTCGACTTCTTCTTGAACAGATCAAAATCGCACTCGCCGCTCTTTGAAATCATCCTCGTTCATCATTGTGAAGTTCCAAGTCTTCGTTTCTTTGGCCGCTCAAAGTTGAGCAAATTGTGGAGATAACTTGTCGGTGACTTCGACTGTGATGAACCGGCGATGGCTCACGATCCTCTCTTTCTTTATGATTTATAGCATTGAAAGCACCTATCTCCATTGGCTCCTCTTGATTCAGGGTGGTCATCTTCTTCATCATCATAAATCGCCCGATGAACGAGATCTTTTCTACTAGGGTTTCTCGGCGCTTTTCCCCGCATAAAGGTGATAGATGTATCATCGAATCTCATTGTGACTGAACCTTGTAAAATCAACAAGGCGGCAGAGGCATCCAAAAAGATCGGCCTAGAATTAAGGGCATTTCTTTATCAGGTGGGTAATCCAAAATAACCCGATCGGTTGGAAAAGCTAAGTGTTTAACATAAACAAGAACATTGTTAACACAACCGTCATTGTTCTCGCTAGATCGGTCCACCATTTGAAGAGAAATTGGGCGTTCCCTCATCCTTTTATCTAAACCGAGCTTTATACAAATGTTTAATGGCATCACGTTTACTAAGCCCTCTAATCACATAAGGCGTTATGGAACATGCAACCTTCAATCTCACAGGAGATTGAAAGTCGTCCGGGTCACCTCGCTTTGTTAGAATTTTCGGTGAAACCATTGAACATTCTTCTTTCAAAACCTCATCCGCCATCCCTTGAGCTTCTTCTTGCTCGCACAAGATTCTTTGATATACTTAGAGCACTTAGGCATTTCGGTCGATTACCTGCTGAGGTATACTTACTTTTGTGTCTCTGAGTATTTTTCTAATTCCCTCGTACTGTTTGTCATTACCAAGGACACTTTCTTTTTTCCTTGGCGGATAAGGAAAGTTTTTCTTTTCTTTGCTCAAAGTATCATTGTTCACGGTTTGATTCTTTATAGCTTTATCTTCCTTATCTTTCCACCTAACAAACTTTCCATCCTTCTTTTTCGTCAGGGATTCAGCCACCTGACCCTTCCTCACAGCTACATCAGAATTAATTTCATCATCCGAAGAACCCTCGTCATTCATCTCATCCTCACTCTCGCTTTCTTCGGGTTTTGAATTCTGATTTCCCCCTTCTGAACTCATGGCGTCAGAAGGGGTTACTTGTTTCCCGAGCCCTTTTTGGCTCCAACTTTCTTCCCACCTCGCAGGGTAACTTCATTCACTTCATTAGCTCCATAGTTACATTGTGTAGTGATGTCAGTGCAAGCATTGACATCCCCTTTTGGATTTCTTTCAGTGTAGCTTGGAAGTTTACCGTGAGGTCGACTCGCTTGTTGGTCTGCCATTTGGCCAACTTGTCTTTCAATGGTCTTGACACTGGTGGCCAGAGTTTTCACCATGTCAACTAATTCATCAAATTTCTTTTGAGAAACATAAGTGGTTTGTTGGTTTTGGTTTTGATTCCAACCACTTTGAGTTCTTTGAAAATTCGTATTGAAAGAGTGATTTGCACTCCCAGGAAGTGATCATGTTGGTGCATTCTTTTGATTAAAGTTACGTTGAAGCTCGGAATAATTCCGGTTTCGGTTGAAGTTTTGTTGACTAGAATTTTGATTAAAATTTTGAAAGTTTTGATTCTGGTTTTCCATTAAATTCACTTCTTCCCCCATTTCACTACCGGCTTGTATTCCAAAGAAATTCATATCTGCTTGCCCTCTTTGCTGCTTCATTTGTAAGTTAGCTAGCTGCTGGTTTAACATCTCCACTTGAGCAACTAACATCTTCGTTTCAGAATTGCTTGCAGCCGATTTCTTCTTGTCCTCACTAACATGGGCCTTCTTTGAAGTTGACCACATGTTATTTTTTGCAATGGTCTCTGCTACCCTATAGGCGACAGATCGTCCCTCCTCCTAAAAGATCCATGAGCAAAGAGAATCGTGGTAATCTCTATTAGGTTGAGAGACACCCCGGTAGAATAGTTCTAAAAGCTCATGACGGTTGTACCCATGATTAGGGCACTTTCTCATTACTTGAGTTTAACCTTTCCAGTGCCTTTCCCACACTTTCATCTTCCAATTGCTCAAAAGTGGCAATTTCTCTTTTCCGGTCCATGATTGTCCCAGGTGAAACGAATTTTAGAGCAAAGGCTCTTTTGACATCAGCCTAAGTATGAAGGGAGTGATGGGGTAAAGACTTGAACCAACGGTTTGCTTCACCTTTTAAAGTGAACGGGAAAAGTTTCAATTTAACGACCTCGGAAGGAACACCGGGGTAATGACCTGCTTCACAAATTTGAACAAACGTCGACAAGAAGTCATGCGGATCTTCTTGAGCAGTACCATGGAATGAACTATTTTGAACCAACCCGACTACTCCATTCTTTAGATCGAAGTTCATTCCTCCCATCGCCGGAGGCCGAATTGGTCTATGCCCCTCCAAGAAATCCTGATCAAGATAAAGGGCGTAAGGGTCTTGCTCAACAGCTGCCTGGGGTTGTTGCTGTTGGATATTTTGATTCACCGGAATCTGATAACTGATGTTGGTTCGGTTGAACTTGTTGGTTCATCCAGGCTTGCTGATTTTGTTGATTCTGCAGCATTTGCATTAGGAGTATATTCAATTGAGCTTACGGATCCATACCGAAAGGATTTTAGTTATTGTTATTATTCCCTTGGTCATCCGGGTTGGAATTGCTAGAGGATTCGTCGCTCATATTGTCAGAACTTTGAAATAATCTTCTCTTGACAATGTCCCGCTCGGGTTCAGAGTAGTATAACAAAGGTCCTTTTTTGCTCCTGGTTTGCATAAACCAAGAGAGCAAAACAGAAAAGTCAACATTGACAATAGGTCAGGTTGACGAGAGATTTTACACTAACCGAGGTTTTTTTTATTTTTTTTATTTTTTAAAGATATAGAAACAGAAACAAGAAAAGAAACTTACCTACGAAAAATTTAAAACAGGAAAAACACTAAGACGGTGAACAAAAACGTGTTGAAATCTTCTGGGGCCAAAATGGAAGGGAAAACAGCAGATTTTGACCTTGAAAACGGTGTCAAACAGCCTCTGGCCATTCATATCGTCGTCGGCGTCGGAACGAGCTTTCCGAATTGGGGTCCTGCGTGCCAAACGGACACTCGAGCCGAAAGTTATGGCCAGAATACTACCGCGTGCTATAGCGATCCCTTTTACACCGACACAGAAAACTGCACTACGAAGAATCCGACAACCGTTACCGATTCCCCGGCAACGGCGCCAAAAACTTGTTCGGTAAGTTTTAAATTTATTATTTTACCGGAACACCCCAAGTGCAAGGCACGTTGTAGTGGGTATTACCGGGTCGTCCAAGGAATCGAATGTTGTCGGAAACAAAAATACGGTTAACGTACCGGTGAATTGTCACGATAAATCTAATTAAAATAATAAAGTTCCTACAAATTCTATGATCCTAAATATATGTCTATTAAACTAAGAAAACAAAAGAGATTAAATTAACACTAAAGGAAATAAAAATTGAGAAACAATAAATTAAACCTAAATAAGCTATTGAATCCAAAATCCAAATTGCTATGAAAAATTACTGAATTTCTTCTTAATGTAACGAGACAGTAGGGCAACAAGGATTCTACCAAACAACCACCACCCAACCAGTTTGTGAGATGAATCAAATTTCTTGGTGTGATCTAACTTAAATCCAATCAAATTTCTTTAATCAAATTTATTTGGTTTCTGTTCCCTTTCTCAAGTGAAACAAAATTAACAATAAAATAACATGATCATGAGTTCGCTTTCGAATCTCCTACCCAATTAACAATAAACTAATCTCTCGGAATATCATTAATCAGTATCGAATGAAGGGTTCTATGTAAATTTAATTCTCATCAAATTCAAAACAACAATCGTTTCATCGATTTTTCAATCTAACAAAACATACATTCAAACAATTCAAAACATTCGATAAAGAAAAATAAATTCAAACTCACTAATAATGTTTACTGAAAATCTCCTAGTTGTGGTGATGTTGTAATGGCTTCATCCCGTTGTCCTACTGCGAATTGCTTAGCCTTCAATCATCTTCGATCTCCAAAAGAAAATTGAAAGAAAGAAACTCATGTTTTTGTGTGATGTGGTGCGGCTGCTAGGGTATGCGGCTGCTGTGTAATGATGTGTTGTATTTATCTGTGTCTTCTTTTCTGCTCGAATGGTGCTGCTTATGTAGGAGTTTCGCCGACATAAGGAAGGATCTAGAAAAACGAGTCGATTTTGTAGCTTCGGGGTTCGGTTGACCGACATAAGACACTCGGTCGACCGAATAGCATGGCTCGGTCGACCGAGCCTACCATTTACGCGTTTTCACACTGTTGCTTCGTATACCGTGTTCCCCACTTCACTCTTTCGATCTGATCTGATTTATCCTCTCTTCAATGCTCCGATTTTCTTCTTTATTTTGAAATCACTTGATTGAAAGAGATTAATCTTCTCCATTAATAATATCCCCCTGCATTTCTTTATTTTCTGCAAAATTGTTGTTACACCGAGACATCGAATAATAATAATAATAAAATGTGTAACAAAATAACATTTAACCTCAATATTTCCTCATAATTAAATTATAACCCCTCAATAACCATTATAGGAATTTAACGGTTAAAAACACGCTTTCCTCATTTATTTCCCTTAAAAATAAGGTAAATTGTTTAGGGATTAAGCCCGAAAATATAGTAAAATATACCCTAAACAACCCTCATAAGCCTGAACATAAGTGAAATATTTTCACATACCAAACAAGAATGAAACTCAAAACTTTATTCATCCATGAAAGGAATAAAATATTCAAAGGAAAATTTTCACGTACTATTACAAGGTGTTCACCCCCAACTTAACTTTCCTTGGGCTTCTCATAAGCCTTTAGGGCCTCTAGATTTTCTTGAGCTTTCAGGATTACTGCTTTCCCCCTTTTTGGTAGCATCATTCCATTTCTTAAGGATTTCGTTTGTGGCTATAGATACAGAGAGTATGGAATCTAAAGTGTCAGAAGCACCGTCCAGATTGCTTTCCATTGACTCATTCTCTTTTCATGTTCATTCAATTTTTTTGCCACGGGGGTGAGTGCTTCTACCACTTCCTGAGCATGCCGTTTGATTAGGAGTGTCTGTTTGTTTATAACCTCAAGCTGTATTTTCATGTATGTGGAGATTGCTTCATGTTTCTTTCTCCCGGATAGTTGTTTGGAAAGCTCTAAGATAGATTGACTCCTTCTCCAGCTCAGTTCACTGTGTTATTATGAGTGAGTGGTGGACTATTTGTCATTCCCCTTTGCTCTGTGATGGGATTGCTTCTATCAGCTGGTTGAGTTCCAGAGGTTGGTCCACTGTGCTACCGCACTTCGCTATACAGTCTCAAGGATTGTCATGGTTTCTTCATCACCACCACCACCATCATCATCCTGGTCATCACTATCTTGTCCACCTTCACCATCATTTTGATGATCCTTATCATCTCCTACTTTTTCTCTAGAGTTCCCTTGATTAGCTTGTGCATCTGTAATGACCTGTCATAACTTCATGCTGTCTATTAGGCCAACTAAACTGGTGATTCCCAAGAATGAGAAGAACCACTTCCCTTCTTAAAGCATTTTGTCCTGGTTAGATAATTGGGCTTTTGTGTCACCCAATTTCCAAGCCAGGTACTTTGCAATTCTTACATTTATATCCCTTTCAGAGATCTCTTCCAACTCTTCTTCATTGTCATCTCCACATTTAGTGCCTTCTTCTTCTTCTTCTTCTTCTTCTTCTTCTCCTCCAGTTCCTTCTTCTTCTTCTTCTTCTTCATCTCCTCCAGTTCCTTGTTCTTATTCATAATCACTGATTACCAGAGGTGTTTTATCATGAAGTTGCAGATTCGGTTGGGTTTTCCTTGTATGAGATATAGTCCTCATTCTGTACCCACAACAGCTTCCTTCAGGTTTCTTTCTTTTCTGTCCTGACTTAGTCTGTAATCTTTTTGCTTGTTTCACATATGTGAACATCACTTTTGCATTGTGCAGGGTGTGCAAGTGAATAGGTTTTACCTTCATACATTCTAGTAGGTATTGAAAGGGAACCCCATAGGACTTTTTCTTCCAGAAAATGCCGGGTTTTACAAAACCCTTTTTCTCACCTTTGGTAGCAGCATAAATTTCAACCTTTATTTGCTCCTTTATCCTATTGAAAATGTAGGTTGCCCAGTTAAACTCCAGGCCTAGATAGATTATGGCCATTAGATTGGTCCTGAATTCGGTCATGCCATGCAAAGATCCAAGATTCCCTTATACGATGTTGGTCTCAGAGAAGGGTAAAAGTATAGTCAGAGGGGGTGAATGACTATACTGGAGTTTCAAAAATTTTCTTGTTTTAAAAGCTTTTGGGCAGCGGATATGTCCCTTCTTTTAATACTCTTTCAAAGTAGGTTATGCAAAGACAGATATAGTATGAAATAAATAAAATGCTGTAAAGTAAATTGCTGAAAGTAAATAGACACAAAGGTTTATAGTGGTTCAGGGTGGTGTAATCTCTTAATCCACTCTTCTCCTGTGATGATTGGAGGAATTCACTATTGTCTTTTACTGATACAGTAGTTAGATTGTCCTTCGCTACACAAGCTTCACAATCTCCAAGACTATCACTCCCTGGCTATAAAATCTTAGTGACTCAGTCTTCAACACTGCTGCTTGAGAAAAATTCCTTCAGCAAACTATCACAAACATAACTCCTTCTCAGATGACTCTGATTCAGTTGCTTGATTGGCGTGAATTTGATCCACAGATTTTGTTGATCAATCTCAGTGCTTGATGTGGAATTTGAGCTCTGATTGCTGAGTTGATCTTTATATATGTCCTTTAAGTTCAAAGAGAAGGCTTTTCAAATTGACAGAGTTTCTGCTAATTTTTCAATTTTGCAATCATTGTTTTTCCTGTCTGTCAATGGCTTCTATTTATAGGCTTGATAATCCTTGATTTGAAATTCTGCCCGTTGGATATTTAATGTGGAGAATAAACCTTGATTTAATTATTGATTCCACCTTAATTATATTCTCCTTGATTTTAGTGATCCGGATTTTCTTCAAACACCTATCATAAAATCCGTCCTTGATTGATTCTGTATTTAATGCTTGCTTATGAATCTTCCTTAATTATTCACTTTCCGAATAAGCTTGAATTGCTTAGTTGTTCCTTTATTTGACTGTTGCTTGACCGGTTAAGTGTTCCTGCTGACTTAGCTGATTAGATCTTCCTTCACTGCGTTTCCTTTACTTAGCCGGTAGACAGTTTAATTTGCCGGTTCACTGCTTTCTTAATTTCTTTGTTTTTCTAAGGGTACTTATACTTCACTGATCCTTGATTTGTGTGAGATCAGTGTACACCATATTCAAACAATGAATTTTATCACTTGTAATACAACTCAGACTTATCCAAGGTCATCACAGACTTCCTTGGTTATAAGTCAGCCCATGTGTCTTCATGCTTCTCTGCTGGTATTTGGCTGATTTTACTCTGCCGAAATTATGTTTTACTTAGCCATCCTACCAACTAGTACAATACTTGTTTGACTCAACTTATACAACATGTCAGACTCTAAGTAAAGACTTATACAGAGATTTCTAACTTATTTCAGGCTTGCTATAACAACTAGTATGGCCATCATCAAAACATAATAAAATGTTCCGAACAAAATCCCCCTTTTTGATGATGCCAAAACACTCATAAGGCTGAACATAAGTATGCAAATTTCATAATAATAACAGAATAAAACTCAGAAATTTTATTCATCCATAAAGGGCAATGAGATATTGAAAGTTCAAAAATTATTCAAAGGCAAAAAGTTATTGAAAGGGCTAAAGGACTACTTCTTCTCTTCAAACCTGATGCTCTTGCCTTTGATGCCCTTTTCCTTGCCTGTT
Organism: Gentiana macrophylla; assembly: GCA_026214975.1. Classification (NCBI taxonomy): domain Eukaryota; kingdom Viridiplantae; phylum Streptophyta; class Magnoliopsida; order Gentianales; family Gentianaceae; genus Gentiana; species Gentiana macrophylla. Next base: position 66,227,869 of record CM047805.1, read on the forward strand.
GGGCTTCCCTTTCCAATGATCTTTCAAGCTTACTGCTTACTTCCCCCTTTTTGGCAGCACCATACTTATCTTCCCGAATTTTATTGGTTGGCTCAGATACCTGGATAAGGGTGTTGAGTTGCTTCCAAGACTCATCCAGAATGCCATTAAGAGTCTGAATTTGAACCGTATGCTGATTCAGTGTGTCAACCAGGGGTTTGATTTTGTCCTCAAGCACTCCAGCTAGATACTCTAGATTTGATTGGACATGATAGGGAATTAAATGTTGCAGGTTGCAGAGCAAGTCTCCTTGCCTCTCCATCACTTCATCTTGAACTTTGATGTGGCTAATTAGAGCCTCGATTTTTTTATGCATGGAGGTCTCATTACTTCTCAGAGCGGTTTTGAGATTTTGTCTGCTCATGTTCTGTCTTTCCATATTCACAATCAGTGGATCGATATCCAGATTGAATGATCTGTCTGGATCCTCTTCTGCTGGTGCAGAAGTCTCAACTGGTTCCTCCCCCTCTTCCTTTTCTTCCTCTTCTTCCTTTTCTTCTTCTTCTCATTCTTCTGCTTTTTCTTCAATCTCATGATCAGATTGAGATTGAGGGGGTTGTCCTTCATTTTTAAGTCCTGGTGAGGACTGCTCTGCATCTCCAGGTGCTAGAGTATTAACTCCTTCTACTGGTATTCTCCCTTGATCAACGCTGGGGGTCTTTTCAGGATCAGCAGAGTGAGTTTGATCAGCTGGCTCACTCGGCTGTTGGTCACCTTTGCTGGTGCTCTGGAGAAGTAATTCCTGGAGCATCAAGTCATCATCGGTAAAATCAAACATGTCCTGAACATCCTCAAGATGATCACTTTCCTTCTGTTCTGCTTCTTCTTCTTCTTCGTCCTCAGTACCTCTTTTTCTTCCTCATTCTCTTATTCTGATGGGGTAAGATAGTATCCTTCTTCACCTTCTTGTAGATATATTTCTTCTTCTTCATTCTCTTCATCATCATTGATTACAAGTGGGCTATCCTTATGATTGGGTAGACTCCCTTGTGGTACATGCATTGTTTGGGATCTGGTCCTTCTCCCAATCCCTGACCTGCTGCTTTCGGTCTGCTTCCTTTTTCTTCCAGTTGTGGGTTGTGGTTTCTGGGAGGCCTTAACATAGGTGAACATCACCTTGGCCTTATGCAAGGGATGTAGTTAGATGATTTTCACTTTCGATAGATCAAAAAAATGTTGAAGAGGAATCCCATAAGATTTCCTTTCCTAGAAATCACCTTTCTTTTGCTGATTTTTACTTGGTGCCGTAATTCTTTGACCAGTTACCTCGGTAGATGATAGCCATCAGTTTGACCTTGAGTTCAGTCATATTTTCCCTGGAGCCCTTCTTCCCTTCAAGGTTCCTTGTGATTACAGGAGCAAACTCGGCAAATAGGTGTTTGAGTGCCGATCTGGGAAAGTTGTATTTCTTCCTGCTCTTCCTTGGGTTTTTGGCTATTTCAGTCCAAAACGCATTGATGTCGATTTCCATCTTCTTCACATCTATTGGGCCGGTGTTGGAGAGATGTAGGCATCTATGGATGAGTCCTGGGGTTATAACCAGTTCTCGTCCAAACAATGTACTCACAATGCAATCTGGGTCGTTCTTCTTCATGCTGGGCCTGACTTTTTTTGCATTTTTCCAAAATGCAATTAAGCTCTCATCGCATATTCCTGTGATTGGGGGATTCAAGAATGTCACCAACCCCAGATTTATGCAACCATCAACTAACCTTTGAGCTGGTGAATCATTGTCACAGAAAGGTAGATAATGCTCAGGTCGGAAAAACGATCCAGTGATGATCGATTTTTCATAGTATTTTTTAGTTGGAGTGATTGAAGAAGATGATCCCATTGTTTTGGATGAGTTTGAGATTGTAAAAGCTTCGATTTTACTGAGTAATTAGGCTTTGTAAATTGCAATAGCGTAGAACTTTTATGAAAACTCTAAGTGTTTTTTATATAGGAGAAATTTTGTTAGTGTGAATGAAGTTGAGTATGGAAAGATTTTGTGCAGTAATGGCGTGATTTTGTGTATATAATTCACGGTATTTGAGTGTAGTGGGGGGAGTTGATTGAGGTATGTAATGATAAATTCCGGGAATCGAGGCGTTACCGTCATTCCTTCAATTTAAAAATAACCTCCACGATTGTAATATAATTTCCACGTGTGAAATATTCCATAAAATAATTCTCCATGAATTCTCTGATTTTTCACATGTGTAAAACTGATTTTGTTCACACAGTACATTGTTGTTTTCTCCAAAGTGTTCAGCAGTGGAGTAACTTGGCTGGACATTAGGCCGGTGTAGTGACTTCTTTACTGAGCTGCTGTATAAAATTGTTCCTAACAATCAGTGAAGTGAACTTTGCTGATTACTAGTGCCTTACCTGCCAAGTGAGCGCACCCAAAATGGCAAAGGTTCAGTCAGCTGGTGAAGCCACTCGACTGATTACACCAGTTAGCTGCTCCTTATGACTTAATCGATTTCAATCATTCCCAAATCAATTCTCAATTTACAAAATATTTCATGACTGAGTGGTTTTGTGAAAATATCAGCAAGTTGATCTTCAATGGATACATATCTTAAAATAACATCTCCTTTTTCCACGTGATCTCTGATAAAGTGATGTCTTACATCAATATGCTTTGTTCTTGAGTGTAATACTGGATTCTCAGTAATGGATATTACACTTGTGTTATCACACATAATTGGAATTATCTTTTCTTCTATTCCATAGTCCCTTAGCTGTTGTCTGATCCAGAACACTTGTGCACAGCAGGTACTTGCTGCTATATATTCTGCTTCAACTATTGATGTGGATAGAGAATTTTGCTTTTTGCTAAACCATGATACTAGTCTGCTGCCTAGCATCTGACAAGTTCCAAAAGTGCTTTTTCTATCAATCTTGCATCCAGCATAATCTAAATATGAATATGACATCAATTTGAATCCTCCATCTTTTGGATACCAAATTCCTACATTCATTGTTTGGTTCAGATATTTGATGATCCTTTTGGCTGCTAGTAGGTGAGATTCCTTAGGTTGAGCTTGAAATCTTGCACAAACTCCTACTGCAAAAGCAATGTCAGGTCTTCTTGCTGTTAAGTAGAGTAGAGATCCAATAATTCCTCTATATAACTTTTGATCAACATCTTTTCCATTTTCATCCTTCCCAAGAATAACTCTCGCACACATTGGTGTGTCTGATGTGCCACTTGTATCCATACCATACTTGTGTATCAAGTCCTTTGTGTACTTGGCTTGATTGATAGAGATGTCATCTTTCATTTGCTTCACTTGTAAACCAAGAAAGTAATTGAGTTCTCCCATCATACTCATTTGAAATTTTCTTTTCATCAGGTTTGCAAATTTCTCACATAGCTTTTCATCTTCTGATCCAAAGATGATGTAATCAACATAGATCTGAACTAACAAAGTGCTTGTTCATTTTTCTAGCTTGAAGAGAGTCTTGTCAATAGTCCCTTTGTTGAATCCATTGTTGATTAAAAATTGTGACAGTGTCTCATACCATGCTCTAGGTGCCTGTCTGAGTCCATATAGTGCCTTTTTGAGCTTGTATACTTTATCTTCCTTTCCTATGAGTTGGAAACTAGGGGGTTGTTCCACATACACTTCTTCTTCTAGAAGTCCATTCAAAAATGCACTTTTGACATCCATTTGATATACTTTGAAATCCTTGTGTGCTGCAAAAGCTAGAAAGAGTTTGATTGCTTCCAATCATGCTACTGGTGCAAAGGTTTCATCATAGTCTATGCCTTTAGCTTGAGAATATCTCTTTGCAACTAGTCTTGCTTTGTTTCTGACACCTGTTCCTTGTTCATCCATCTTGTTTCTTAATACCTATTTTGTTCCAATGATATTTGCCATGTCTGGTCTATCCATAAGTTCCCAGACCTCATTTCTCTCAAATTCATTGAGCTCTTCTTGTATAGCTGTAATCCAATCAGCATCTTGAATTGCATCATCTATTGTTTTGGGTTCCACATGTGACAGAAAACAAGTTAGCATCCTTTCCAGTTGTCTTCTAGTTCTAACTCCTGTATGAATATTTCCAATGACTTGTTCTTTAGGATGATCTTTCACCAATTCAAATCAAAGTTGAGGTTGCTCTTGATTTGATTCTTCTACAGCTCCTGCTTGTGCATCAACTTCATGTTCTTGTGTTGGTGCCTTTTGTGTTGTATTGACTGGTGCATCATCTTGATTGCCAAAGGTGTGGTCCAAAATAGTAGCTGAAACTATTGTATTCATATAGATTTGTCTTTGTGCAGCTTCTTCTTCAAGGTTGTGTAAGCTTTCACCATTTGTGTTTGGTTCATCAAAGTCTACATGAATTGATTCTTCAATCACTAGTGTTCTTTTGTTGGGTACTCTGAATGCTTTTCTTGTGTCTGAGTATCCCATAAAGATTGCTTCATTAGCCTTTTCATCAAAAGTATGCAACTGATTCCTGTTCAAAACAAAACATTTAGATCCAAACATATGTAATGTGAAATGTTAGGTTTTCTTCCATTCCTAATTTCATATGGTGTTTTCCATGGTGTTTGTTGATGATAGATCTGTTTTGAGTGTAGCATGCTGTATTTGTTGCTTCAGCCCAAATCTCTTTGGTAAGCTTGCTTCTGCAATCATGGTTCTAACTGCTTCTTTGAGTGTTCTATTTCTTCTTTCTGCTACACCATTTTGTTGTGGAGTCCCTGCTACTGATAGTTGATGTAGTACACAATTTTCTTCACAGTAAGATCTGATCACTTCATTTAGGAATTCTGTTCCTCTATCTGATCTTATCTTGATGATCTTCAACTTCTTTTCATTTTGTATTCTTCTCAAGAATCTGTAGCTTCTTGAGGTCTTTCTTTTCTTGTTCATGAATATGGTCCAAGTGAATTTGGAAAAGTCATCCACCACCACTAGAGTGTACTTCTTTCCACTTACACTTACTGGTGTGACTGGTCCAAAAAGATCCATATGCAAAAGATGTAAGATCCTTGTTGTTGACTGATGGGGTTTTGACTTGAAAGAGCTTTTAATCTGTTTCCCTTTTTGACATGCATCACAGAGACTTTCTTTCCTGAATGTGATGTCTGGAAGGCCTTCAACTAGCTTGTTTTTTTTAACAATTTGTTGATGGTCTTGAAGTTGAGATGTTTCAGTCTTCTATGCCAAATCCAGCTGGATGATTGCTTATTCTTGACAAGCAAACATGTTTCTGCTTTTGTTGTCCTCCAATCCACCACATACATGTTGTCTTTCTTTTCCCGCAAGTACAAACATCTGGTTTGATTTTGAATCACTTTGCGCCCTTCTTTGTTGAAGTGCACATTGTAGCCTTTGTCACATAATTGACTAATGCTTAGAAGATTGAAGCTCAATCCTTTAACATAAGCCACATTTTGAATCTTCAGGTTGTTTTTTAGCATTGTGCCTTCCCTCTTAATTTTTCCGGGGTTTTCTTTGTCTCCAAATGTAACTTTGGGTCCATCAAAAGCTTTAAAGTTAGTCAGCCATCCTTTGTTCCCTGTCATGTGTCTGGAACATCAACTGTCTATGTACCAGACATCCTCTGTTTCATCATTTTCTTTTGCCATCAAGCACAAACATGCTTTTTCATTGTCTGAGCTGGTGTCTCCTTCATCAGCTGAGTCAATGTCAGTGGAATCCTCATCATCTTCACAGCTAGTTTTAGCTTTCAGTGCCTTCTTACTTTTTTTTGTAGACTTGTATCTCTTCTTTTCTTCATCTTTATCTTTCTCTTCAAGATAATCAGCCTTGAAGTGTCCCTTGTTTTTTGCAGTTGAAACATCTATATTCATCATCATTTTTCTTGATGTCTTTGCTTGACTTGTTTGATGATGAACTTCCCTTGAATGTTTTCTTCTTACTAAATATGTCAAAACGTTTAATTAGTAAAGAAATTTGTTATTTTAGCTCATGTGTCTCTTTGCTGCTCGTGTCAGCCGTTTTACTTTGCTGGGGTGCAACCAGTGCACTGGGCTTGTGTGCCTCTGCTGGTGCACTGGCTTCACTGTTTAACTCAAATTCATGATCCCTTAATTGAGACATCAGAGTCAAGGTATCAATAGTTGCAAGATTTATTGTGCCTCTGAGTACTGATTTGACGATCTTCCATCTTTCAGGTAGACCTCTCAAGATTTTCAGACAAACTTCTTTCTATGGGTATGTATGTCCAAGTTGTTGTAGTTCGCTGATGATACTTGAAAATATGTTATCCATTTGATCAATGGATTCAACAGTCTTCATTTAGAAGTTTTCAAATTTCTATTTTGCAACAGACAATTTGTTTTCTTTGACTGCTTCTGATCCTTCATTGATGAGAGCTAATTTATCCCACATCTCCTTTGCTGTTTTGCAGTCTTTGATCCTCATGAACATGTTGCTATCCAGAGTCTTCAAGATCATGTCTTTTGCAACAAAGTCGAGATTTTCTCTTCATCTATCACCCTTGGTCCAATCTTTCTTAAGTTTCTCTATTTCCTTTCCTTGATCTGCTCCTGTAGCTATCACAGTCATGATCTTGATTGGGTCATCATTGATAACATCCGGCATCTCCTCATGAGTTGCTCCAAGATGAGATAACATTCTTATTTTATACCACCTCAGTCCCAAAATGTAAGTCCTTTTAGGTTTTTTTCACACATATTAAGAAAGTTAGTTAAATTTGTTATTTGTCATTAATTTTGATTAAAAAGACTTAAATGACATTTCATTTATATTAATGCAGTGTAGTAAAAAGTGGTTGAGTATATAATAAATGAGGGGTAGAAGGAGAAAGATGTAATAAATGCTTTATTGGTTTTGTAAATGGACTTACATTTTGGGACAAAACTAAAAAGCTAAAAGGACTTACATTTTGGGACGGAGGTAGTATTCATCAAAATTATAAACATTGAATATGGGTTGTTTAGACATGAAATTGTTGGAATCCATAATCACAGATAAAAGATATACTTAGAAAGCACTGATTTGGAAACTACTTTGAAAATATGTGATCTCCTTGTTACCAGAAATCAGATCTGAACAGGTTCTGATACTAGGAACACTACTCTGAGAAGGATTTTGAGCTCTGTTTGCTGTGTTGATCTCTAGATATGACCTTTAAGTTCAAAGAGAATGATTTTCAAATTGACAGAGTTTCTGCTAGTTTTTCAATTTTGCAATCGTTGTTTTTCCTGTCTGTCAATGCCTTCTATTTATAGCCTTGATAATCCGTGATTTGAAATTCTGTCCGTTGGCTATTTAATGTGGAGAATAATCCTTGATTTAATTCTTGATTCCCCCTTAAGTATATTCTCCTTGATTTCAGTGATCCAGATTTTCTTCAAACGTCTATAATAAAATACGTCATTGATTGATTCTGCATTTAATGCTTGATCTTATGAATCTTCCTTAATTCTTCACGTTTTGAGCTTGAATTGCTTAGCTCTTCGTTTATTTAACTGTTGCTTGACCGGTTAAGTGTTCCTACTAACTTATCTGATTAGATCTTCCTTCACTACTTTTCCTTTACTTAGCCGGTAGACAGTTTACTTTGCCGGTTCTCTGCTTTCTTGATTTCTTTGTTTTTCCAAGAGTACTTGTACTTCACTGATCCTTGATTTGTGTGAGATCAGTGTACACCATATTCAAACAATGAATTTTATCACTTGTAATACAACTAAGACTTATCCAAGGTCATCACAGACTTCCTTGGTTATAAGTCAGTCCATGTGTCTTCATGCTTCTCTGCTGGTACTTGGCTGCTTTTACTCTGCCTAAATTCTGTTTTACTTAGCCATCCTACCAACTAGTATAATATTTGTCTGACTCAACTTATACAACATGTCAGACTCTAAGTAAAGACTTATATAGAGATTCCTAACTTATTTCAGGCTTGCTATAATAGCTAGTATGGCCATCATCAAAACATAATAAAATGTTCTTAACATACACACTCAATTATTAACAAGCCAAATTCCTCAAATGGCTTTTTGAGTGCTGATTTGTTGCAGTTGAACTTTTTGTTCTTTGGTGTGGCATTATTTCCAATTTCTAACCAGAAACCGTCAGTGTCCACTTCGATGTGTTCAACTTTTTCTAGGCCAGATGATGGTAATTTGAGAAAACGACTGACGAGCGCTGACGTAATTACCATTTCCTTTCCTTGTAAGCTGCTGATGATTTTATCCGGAGATGAATCACCATCTACTGAAGTGGTTCCTACCACAAATCTTGCATTTTTCCAATAAGAGATCTGGTTTTCATGGCAGATTGCGGTGATTCAGGGGGTTGAGGAAGGCCACAACCCTTGATTTGCACAACCATCAACCAAGCGTTGTGCTTGAGCATCATTGTTGCATAACTCCAAGTAGTGTTGAGGTCTAAAGAATGACCCAGTTGCTATTATTTTCTTATATGTTGTTGTAGAGAGAGATTTGGATGATGAAGCCATTACGAGACTTAGATAAATTTTGAGAGTGAAAAGCTTCGACATATCTAAAAATACTAGGGTTTGATTGAAATGAGATTGTAAAGATTTATGAAAAAGGTGAAGTGTTGTTTATATAGTGGGTGTTTTTTAGTGTGAACACGTCTGGATATGGGGAGATTTAGTGGGATTTATGCGTGACGGTTTGTTTAATATCACGGTAATTTAGGATAGAGGGAGAGTAAATCGAGAATAATAATGATGATTACCAGGTATCAAAGTGTAGCCGTCATTTCCATGATTTACTAGCAGTTACTCCCATATTTTAATCCTTTTGTCTAATTAAAATAATAGTCCACGTGTGTAATCCTCAATAATAATTGCTCCAATATTCTATGATTTTCAACATGTATAAAAGATTTATACTTTTCACACTTCATTTTGTTGAGTACTTCATTGAGCGGTTGAGTGACTTGGCTGGTCACTCAGCTGATCAAGTGTCTAAGCTGATTCAATAAAACAACTGTTCCTAACAACTAGTTAATTGGAATTATTTGGTACCGAGTGCTTTTACCTCGCTAAGTGAGCGCACCCAAAATGGCAAAGGTTCAGTCATCTGGTGAAGTCACTTAGCTGGTTACTCCAGTTAGCTTCTCCATTAATCTTAGTCAATTTCAATCATTCCCAACTCAGTTCTTAATCTAAAAAACCTTTCATGACTGAGTGGCTTAGTGAATAAATCACCTAATTGATCTTTAGTAGATATATACTTCAAAATCACATCTTCTTATTCCGTATGGTCTCTGATAAAATGATGTCTCACATCAATATGCTTAGTTCTTTAGTGAAATACTAGATTTTCTGTGATTGAAATGGCACTTGTGTTATCACACATAATAGGAATTTTATTTTCTTCTACTCCATAGTCTCTTAGTTTTTGTCTTATCAATAGGTCTTATGCACAACAACTACCATTTGCTATATATTCTACTTTTGCTGCAGAAGTTAATATGGAGTTCTGCTTTTTACTGAACCATGATACTAGTCTACTGCCTAGCATCTGACATGTTCCTGAAGTGCTTTTTCTATCCACTTTGCATCTAGTATAATTTGAGTCTGAGTAGGATATCAACTTGAATCCACCATATCTTGGATACCAAATCCCAACTTTCATGGTATGCTTTATATTTGATGATTCTCTTAGCTGCTAGTAAGTGAGATTCCTTTGGTTGTGATTGCAAATGCAATATCTGGTATGCTGGCAGTTAAGTAGAGTAGTTAACCAATAATTCCTTTGTACATCTTTTGATCCACATCCTTCCTATTTTCATCTTTTCCAAGAACAATTCTTGCACACATTGGTGTGTCTTATTTCCCTAGTGTCCATTACATACTTGTTGATCAAGTCCTTTGTATACTTGGCTTGATTGATAAATATGCCATATTTCGTCTGTTTCACTTGTAATCCAAGAAAATAGTTGAGTTCTCCCATCATACTCATTTGAAATTTGCTCTTCATCAGATTTGCAAACTTTTCACATTGTGTCTCATCTTCTGATCCAAAGATGATATCATCCACATAAATCTGGACAAGTAAAGTTCTTGATCCATCTTGTAACTTGAAAAGATTCTTGTCAATGGTTTCTTTGATGAATCCATTGTTGATCGAGAATTGTGATAGTGTCTTATACCAGGCTCTAGGTTCCTGTTTGAGTTCACACAATGCTTTATTGAGCTTGTACACTTTATCTTCTTTTCCTTTGATTTCAAATCCAGGGGGTTGCTCCACATATACTTCTTCTTCTAGTAGTCCATTCAGAAATGCACTTTTAACATCCACTTGATAGACTTTGAAGTCTTTGTGAGCTGAAAATGGCAGGAATAGTCTGATTGCTTCCAGACTTGCCACTCGTGCAAATGTTTCATCATAATCTATGCCTTCTTCTTATGAATATCCTTTTGCTACTGGTCTTGCTTTGTTTCTGACAATTGCTCCTTGTTTATGCATTTTGTTTCTGAATACTCATTTGGTTCCAATGATGTTTGCTAGGTCTGGCATGTCCACCAGTTCTAAAACTTCATTCCTATCAAACTCATTGAGTTCCTTTTGCATTGCTATTATCCAATTAGCATCTTGAATTGCATCATCTATTGTTTTAGGTTCAACCTGTGACAAAAGACAATGCAAGAGGAAGTGCCGTTTTCTTCTTGTTCTTACACCTGTGTGCACATCTCCAATGACTTGCTCAGCTGGATGATCTCTCGAGCCGATTGATATCTCCAGAGTTGAAGTTGTGTATGTGTCGCTTCTTACGTGGTGTATTAGTGGTGTTCCATCTTTTGTTCATCAGCTGCTTCATCCAGAAGTGCAGTTGGTGTCTCTGCTTCTATATAAGCTGGTTTAGATTCTTGTTTTCTTGTCTCCAAATCTTCTTGAGTATGTAGATCCTCATAGCTGGTGTTAGGTTCAACAAACACTACATGAATTGATTTTTCAATCACTAAGGTTATTTTGTTTAACACTCTGAAAGATTTTCTTTAATCAGAGTATCCTATGGAAATTGCTTCATCATCTTTCTCATCAAAGGTGTGTAGCTGATTCCTGCTCAAAACAAAACATTTAACTCCAAACATATGTAAGTGAGATATGTTAGGTCTTTTTCCATTCTAAACTTCATAGGGTGTTTTCCAATGATGCTTGTTGATGATTGATCTATTTTGTGTGTAGCATGCTGTGTTGGCTGCTTCTGCTTAAAATCTCTTTGGTAAGCCTGCTTCAACAATCATTGTTTTGATAGTTTCCTTGAGAGTTATGTTTCTTCTTTCCGCTACTCCATTTTTCCGTGGGGTTCCTGCTTTAGAGAGGTTTTGTAGTACTACATTTGCTTAACAATATGTTCTGATTGCTTCATTTAGAAATTTAGTTCCTCTATCTGATTTGATCTTGATGATCTTCAATTCTTTCTCATTCTGCAATCTTCTGAGTAGATCAGGTAACTTCTTGAGTGTTTCTCTTTTCTTGTTCAAGTATATTGTCCTTGTGTATTTGGAAAAGTCAGCAAGCACCACTAGAGTGTACTTCTTGCCACTTACACTCACAGATGTGACCGGTCCAAATAGATCCATATGCAGAAGTTGTAAAATTCTTGTTACTGACTGGTGTTGGCCTCGACTTGAAGGAGCTCTTGATTTGCTTTCCCTTCTAACAAGAATCACATAGGCCTTCTGTCTTGAATGTGATTTCAGGTAGGCCGTCTACAAGTTTGCTCTTGGCTAATTTGTTGATTGTCTTGAAATTCAGATGGTTGAGTGTTCTGTGCCAAATCCACCTTGGTGATTGCTTCTATTTGACTAGCAAAAATGTTTCTGCTTTTGTTGTCTTCTAATCTACCACATACGTGTTGTCTTCTCTTTTTCTTGCAAGTACAACTGTGTTGGTGTGTTTGTGAATCACCTTGCAACCTTCTTTGCTGAAGTGCACATTGTATCCTTTGTCACAAAACTGACTAATGCTCATGAGATTGAAACTTAATCCCATGACATATGCCATATTCTGAATTTTCAAGCAGTTCTTCAATATGATGCCTTTTCCCTTAATCTTGACAGGTTTTTCTTTGCCTCCAAAGGTGACTTTAGGGCCATCAAAAGCTTTAAAGTCAGTTAGCCAATCTTTATTCTCAATCATATGTGTGGAACATCCACTGTCTATGCACCTGACATCCTACAAAGCAAATTATGTATTTTTAGGTACCCAACACTGTTTGGGTCCATGCCTGTTAGCAGTCATGCCTCCTACTCCAAGTGTATATCCAAAAGATCTTCTTGTTGAGGGTTGAAATCATCAACCTCATATGTATAAGGCATGCAGAATAACTTCTAATTGTATTACTAAAAGTATTCTGATACACTTTCCTACCTTTTGACATTTGTGCATTTTGTTACACCTTCCAAAACATAGGTGACCTTTGCTCATATTGTCTTCTATATCTAGGGCCAGGTTTATGCTGTTTTTCCTGAATACAGTTGACTGTTTATGTGATGGTTTCCTTCTGTATGCTGGTGGTGGAACATTCCAATCATCTTTTGAAGGGTAAAGTCTACCCTTACCATTCAGTATGCTTTTGCCTTTAGTAGGATGGTGGCAAGATGAATTTCTTTGCTGGCTCACTGCACTATTCTTTGACTTCACTGGTGCATGTGAGTAGTTGACACGATGGTCTGTCCTTTCCTGAATTTAGGTCCAGTTTTGATCCTTAATTCAGATATGTGTTGACCATTGTTTCTTTCCTCATCTTGACTATTGTAGCCAAGACCAGATTTGGATCCAAAAATTTTTGGGGGTTTGTGATGACGGTCAAATTATACCCATGAAAGTCATCAACGTTGACCTTAAATCAAGTTTAATAATATATATTTCATATTAAATCACATGTTTATATTTATTATTTAATGTTAAGTGATTATTAATATGATATTTGGTATTTAGCCGTTTTCATTATTAAAAGCCGATTTATTGTGCGATAAATGTTTATTTTGTAGATCACGACAAATTGGAAGGATTAATATTGTTCAATCAATGATCTCAAGGTGATAAAGGAAGGAAATCAGAGCATTAATGGACGGATTAATCAGATCAACGCAAAAAGTGCAGTGGGGAACAAGCTAAACGAAGAAAACGTGTTAAATATGCCAAGTTTAGGTTCGGTCGACCGAGCCTAGTGCTTCGGTCGACCGAGTGTCAGCTCTCGGTTGACCGAGTGTCAGCTTCGGGGCGGTTTCCGGCTTATATCGTGCTTACCTTCTAGAACCACCCTAAGTCGGCAAAAACCTCTATATAAGCAAGCAGCTACGAGAATTGTAAAATACACCTTAGACATACATACAATCCCTTCATTCTTTCTTAGCTTTGATACAATGTAGAATAATTTGAGGGTTTCCAGCAATTTAAGGGCTGCAATATGTAAGCCTTTATTTTCTGTTTCTTTCTTTTAAGTAATTAATCCCTCCCAATTATGCTTTATTGTTTGAGTTAGTTAATTCATAGCTAGATGATGTAGATCTAGGCTATGACGTTAGGGATGTGGCGACACCTTGTCTATGGGGATCCCATAACCTACGTCATACACTTAGTATTTATTCATGAATCTACTTGATTTAATTAATGCGTATCTATGTTAGTTTATATGAATTCTGTGCGAATTCATCGTTTAACTGCTCGTATGATGAAACAACGAGAGATATATTCTAAGATGTAACTGGGGCGTAAATCGATTCGGGTGACCGAATAAGTTCATTCGGTCGACCGAGCCTATTCACTCGGTCGACCGAGCCCTGTTTCATCGATTATTTTCGCCACGTCTTTATGGTAGGTTTAGCCTAGTTGAATTTATTATCTCAAAGTAGGTATGGCTACGGACACGTTACTCGCTTAGTTTAATTAAACGTGTAAAAGGAAATACCAATATAAAACTCTTAGGTAGGCTTATGAATTGCTCTTCACGGACGTTCAAGCAATATCTAGGTAGGTTTATATTTGGGAATTGCATGCACTGATTATACGTGACGTCGAGATTAGCATGAGACTATAACTTGGTAATTGCTAGTTGGACGAGAGCTTGAGTAATCGTTTAGGAAGTATAAGTACGCCTAACCATAGGAATGTTGCCTAGACGAGGTGTACGATTAATATCGGCATCCTTAGTATCATAAGCGTGCAAGTTATATGAGATGGATACCCAAAAGGTGAAGTCACGTAATGTAGCACAGTGATCTAGCAACCTAACCGGTGCTAAGTCAAGTTTAAGAGGATGACTCCCGTAGCCAATCTAAGATAGATACAAATGGATTGACAGTTAATAAGTTCAGTTTATTATATAAATTATCTAGGTCCAAACGATAAAGACTATAATTGGGGAGGTTAATTACGTTGTGTCGAGTCGTGTCTTTTCTTGTCTTATGTTGGTCGTAGACCGCCTCTATGTCCTTGACATGTTTAATTAATTGTTTGTATATAAGATGATCCACAATTGGTTCCCTGTGGGATCGACCTTGATTCACTATAGCTATACTACGACGGGCCTAGTCCTCTTGCTAGTATTGGTTTATGGTGGTCGAGTATATTATAACCTGATTGACCCCGATCAAGTTTTTGGCGCCGTTGCCGGGGAGCCAACGGTCAATTTTATATATAAATAATTTTTATTCATGTCGAGTTTTCTGTTTTAGAGTCTGTTTTTACGTTTTTGAGTCCCTCTGGTTGTCTGCTCTGTCTGAAAATTCCAGATTCTTAAAATAAAAATAAAAATAAAAAAATTTATTCGGTCGACCGAGAGACCTCATTCGGTCGACCGAGAATTTAGAATTTTTGTTTTGTTTTGTTTTGTTCTTGTTTCGCTCGTTTACACGGTTTCGATTTGTGTTTTGAAGTCCGGAATTTCGGCGTGTCTCATTTATCCTCGTATGTTTAATCCGTGAGGTCGATAGCGACATGGGAAACCATGTTAAAATCGATCCACGGTCCATCTGCTTTTGTTTTTCTTCTCGCTTGCGCGAAACCAGGGTAGCAATAATCTGAGTCAGTAATTTTTCAAGGGCGCTGAGAAAATAACCCAGCAAACATGTGGAGCTACGAATCTAAGATGGGAAAGCGATGGAAGCAATACCTTTAAAGCACCAAGATGGCTCCGAAAAAATTTTGAAGGCTTAAATTCTTCGTGGTACAATGTTGAAGGCAAGGTACTACCTTTTTTTGCTTATGTTTTACTACCTTGTGGTTTTTTGAGCATAAGTTAGCCTATACATGAACCTTAGTATGAATCTTAGCCCGGAGTTGGTTTGTAAGATTAATTTTATTAGTGTCGAAGGTTTTACCCCAAATCTGTCTCATCTAGAGGGTGTAAGGAAACATGTAGTCGTTGAAGGAAGCAGTGAATAAAGAGTTCCTCATAGTTCTGTTAAAATCTCATTGTCCTATGCATGAGATTGCTTCTACTGGCCATGGGAGCAACAAATTGTGTAGTTTAAGCATTCAAAATCTAAAGAAGACGTTGAGTTTTGAGAGAACACCATCTTTTGCTTTCGTTGATGTTTATGGTGATGGCTTCTCGGTGAACCCACCTTAAACAAAAACGAGATTACGCTTTGGGTGACAATTTAGAAATCGAAGAATCTTTGTACATAGGTTCGAAATGGTTTAACCATGGTGGCGAGTTCAACCGAAGCTTCGCTCAATCAACTCCCTCCACGTGATGATATGCGTTACTGGCCATTCAACAAGGCTTAGCATAGCCGATAAGCCTTCGGGCTAAACGGGCTTAATCTTGACGGATTGGCCTGAACTTATAAGACGGCGTAGGCTTGCCTACATAACCGACCTTATTCGGAGTACTTTGATTCATTGTTTCTTATTGTCAAGGCCAAAACCGTAATTTTAACCGAGTTTCTAAGAATTCACTAATTCCTAAAACGAGAGCCGAGGTAAGAGCTTTGGATAAATGAGATGGATAAATGTCGTTTCCTAGGTCTCACAACCAAAGGAAAGGTATTAATCCACAAAAGCGACAAGCCTACCTCATATAATGCTCAGAGGGTCAAGGTCTGGCGATCCAAGAATAATGACTGACAAGGATACTTTTGGAAAGTCGAGCTGAGGACTCTAAACTCAGAACTACTTCTTTAAAACCCTTAGGATTTCTTTTTAGGATTTTAGGTTTTGTTTTCCTTGAGTCAAATAAGAGTAACGTGACATATGTTGAGGTTTTTTATTTTGCCGTGTTCCGATGGCCATTGGGCTAAGGATGTGCAAAACTTTTTTACTCAATATAGGCCACGTGAAATAGAGTTCCGTAGGAGAGTCAAGAAATTGCTAATGAAAAGGAAATTTAGCAATCCACCTTAAGATGGAGGCATTAAGAGAACTTGAGAATTATTGAAAATGTAACAGAGAATGATTGGTGTGAACAAGAACAATCTTGGTCAAATTCTAAAACTTTTTAGGTGATCCAAGTGAAAATCCAAAGT
Source organism: Gentiana macrophylla (assembly GCA_026214975.1). Taxonomy (NCBI): domain Eukaryota; kingdom Viridiplantae; phylum Streptophyta; class Magnoliopsida; order Gentianales; family Gentianaceae; genus Gentiana; species Gentiana macrophylla. The sequence goes on from CM047805.1 coordinate 66,244,357, forward strand.
AGCGTGCAATTCATTCTGCAATTATCATTATCTTTCCCTTTACACTTTGTCACCTTCAACCTTTCGATCCCTCTCACCAATCGCCTCAACAGTTCACATTTCTAACCATTCTTTCATCGCCTCTCTTACTTTCCATCCAATTCACTCTCCCACCCAATCCCATTCCTTTAAACAATTCTCAATCCCAAAAACACAATTTCTTACCCACCCTTTATCTTTTCTTACCATCCTTATATATCTTTTTCTAAACCAATCATACTCTCAACCTCCATTTTGTTTACACAATACCTATGTGTTGCGGAATTTGAAATATTGCTAAGCTTTAATGATTATCTTTTATCATTTTGATTTTCATGATCCTAGTTGGGGTAAGTGTAGCTCTGACCCTAGCTAGATTTTAAAGGTTTTTGGTTCGATCAAAGTACAACTTATCTTTCTACCGGAAGTTTTAAATTTCACATTTTTTCCGTCTATTCCGGCATTTCTAGATGATAAGTTTTGTTCTACATCATCATACCGATCCGACCTTGTTGATGACGGTTATGACTTTTACGTGATACATTGGGTTATTAGTAATTTCGAGGAGTAGTTACATCTCCCTAAGTTGTTGATATCCAATGCAAGCGAGAAGTATTCAATTTTATCTTTAGCCTATAGGTCGCATTGCATCTGTTATACATTTTCGATCGAGTCACCCTCGTGTTTTCCCACGTCGGGTAATGCTTTTTGATCTTTGTCTTCTCCACCCGGTTTTAAGAATATTTATGCGGTGGAGGTTGTAGATGAAGACCACCATCTTTAGTTGCTTGTTTATTTTTCTTTCTATTTAGTATTTTTCTTTTCCCTTGTCATTGGTTGTATAAAATAAAGTGGCTTAAACTGTTTTTAGGTATTTATACCTCATTACTGCCACATTATTTTATAACTTCCATAGACATGATATTTTTACGGTTTCGTGGAGTTTGTCTCGCTTATACGATTTTTCACTTGCTTCTCCACAACGTCTTCGACATTTACTCGATATTGTTCCTTTACTTGAGAGCCGTTTCAGAGCTAATTCTTTTTCTTAAATTCTCATTTATTTTTGTCATTGAGGACAATGCCATGTTTAAGTGGGGGGTAGGAGACTTAGCTATGTTTTTATGATTAAAATTTGAATGAAACGGTAGAAAAATTGAAAATTGAAAATTGAATACATACCATATTATTTATCTCGCACTTTAGAATTGTGAGTTCCTAGCTAAGAATTGATAGGAAAGGAACCAAGTTTCATGAGTACGTGATCATTTTATACTTATGTTAGGTAAATTTAAGGATATTCATGCTCGCTTTTGCAAGTAGTTATTTATTATTCAATTACTCAACTTTGTGAATCGAGTATACCGCGCAAATCATTATAATCAAGAAATTATGTGTACATTGCATAGATGATTGGTTATGTAGACTTAGTGTCGATACTTATTGGTGATGTATTCTTATCTTCTTGCCAACAAAAGTGGAGTAATAAGCTTGAGACGCACTGTGTTTTAGCAAAATGTTAGACATTGGGCTTGTAGTAACATTACCAAAGTAGCCCCGCTTGTGGTAATATTCGATGCTATACATGATCTAAGATAGGGGATACTCTAAAAAGTTTTCTTCCTTGAGATTGATAGTATTTGAAAAATATGAAGAATTGAAGAAATTCAACTTTTAAGAGGCTTTGAGTAGTACTCGGTTTCCAAGTCCAAAAACCGTATAAATACGCTCTTGCTTATTGCTCTAGTGCTTCAAAAAATAAAAGGCATAAGAAGTATGAATCTTTGAAGTTGGTGGGTTGATATTACTAAGTCTCTGCATAAACTCTAATCTTGCCACGAATATATAAAACTAAATGCACATGCACACATCACTGATTCATAGTCATGAGTGAATAATGGATATCTTATGAGCATGACTAGTATGAGTTGACTTGAGTTTCTTGTGTAAGTATGATTTGACCATAGAAAGTGTTGTCTTGGGGAATGACTTATTGATGCTTTGTTCGGGACGATCAAAGTCTAAGAGGGGGGTAGTTGATGACGGTCAAATTATACCCGTGAAAGTCATCAACGTTGACCTTAAATCGAGTTTAATAATATATATTTCATATTAAATCACATGTTTATATTTATTATTTAATGTTAAGTGATTATTAATATGATATTTGGTATTTAGCCGCTTTCATTATTAAAAGCCGATTTATTGTGCGATAAATGTTTATTTTGTAGATCACGACAAATTGGAAGGATTAATATTGTTCAATCAATGATCTCAAGATGATAAAGGAAGGAAATCGAGCATTAATGGACGGATTAATCGAGATCAACGCAAAAAGCGTGCGATGGGAACAAGCTAAACGAAGAAAACGTGTTAAATATGCCAAGTTTAGGTTCGGTCGACCGAGCCTAGTGCTTCGATCGACCGAGTGTGTCACTCTCGGTTGACCGAGTGTCGCTTTCGGGCGGTTTCCGGCTTATATCGTGCTTACCTTCTAGAACCACCCTAAGTCGGCAAAACCTCTATATAAGCAAGCGACTCACGAGAATTGTAAAATACACCTTAGACATACATACAATCCCTTCATTCTTTCTTAGCTTTGATACAATGTAGAATAATTTGAGGGTTTCAGACAATTTAAAATTTCGCAATATGTAAGCCTTTATTTTCTGTTGCTTTCTTTTAAGTAATTAATCCCTCCCAATTATGCTTTATTGTTTGAGTTAGTTAATTCATAGCTAGATGATGTAGATCTAGGCTATGACGTTAGGGATGTGGCGACACCTTGTCTATGGGGATCCCATAACCTACGTCATACACTTAGTATTTATTCATGAATCTACTTGATTTAATTAATGCGTATCTATGTTAGTTTATATGAATATCGTAATGCACCATTGTTTAACTGCTCGTATGATGAAACGCCGAGAGATATATTCTAAGATGTAATCTGGGATCTAAATCGATTCGGGTGACCGAATAAGTTCATTCGGTCGGCCGAGCCTATTCACTCGGTCGACCGAGCCCTGTTTCATCGATTATTTTACGCTTGCGTCTTTATGGTAGGTTTAGCCTAGTTGAATTTATTATCTCAAGAGGTATGGCTACGGCCACGTTACTCGCTTAGTTTAATTAAAGCGTGTAAAAGGAAATACCAATATAAAACTCTTAGGTAGGCTTATGAATTGCTCTTCACGGACGTTCAAACAATATCTAGGTAGGTTTATATTTGGGAATTGCATGCACCGATTATACGTGACGTCGTAGATTAGCATGAGACTATAACTTGGTAATTGCTAGTTGGACGAGAGCTTGAGTAATCGTTTAGAAGTATAAGCACGCCTAACCATAGGAATGTTGCTCAGGCGAGGTGTACGATTAATATCGGCATCCTTAGTATCATAAGCGTGCAAGTTATATGAGATGGATACCCAAAAGGTGAAGTCACGTAATGTAGCACGGTGATCTCAGCAACCTAACCGGTGCTAAGTCAAGTTTAAGAGGATGACTCCCGTAGCCAATCTAAGATAGATACAAACGGATTGTGATTAATAAGTTCGATTTATTATATAAATTATCTAGGTCCAAACGATAAAGACTATAATTGGGGAGGTTAATTACGTTGTGTCGAGTCGTGCCTTTTCTTGTCTTATGTTGGTCGTAGACCGCCTCTATGTCCTTGACATGTTTAATTAATTGTTTGTATATAAGATGATCCACAATTGGTTCCCTGTGGGATCGACCTTGATTCACTATAGCTATACTACGATGGGCCTAGTCCTCTTGCTAGTACTGGTTTATGGTGGTCGAGTACATTATAACCTGATTGACCCCGATCAGTTTGTAAACTGGTTCCTGATTTGCCTTGGCTGGTATAGAAATCTTCTCTGCTGGTAAAGTGGTTTCATTGACTGGTCTGTCAACATCAGATGACTGATCATCCGCTGCTTGTTGAACAACCAAGTGAAATTTTTTACTTGAACAACCAAGTGAATTTTTTTACTAATAGGGTGAGATTTTTGCATATCCAGTTCTCTTTTCAATCTTTTATTTACCTTTCTCAAATTCTTACGTTCTTGTTCCAAAATCTCATGATTCATATGAATTTCTTCAAATTTACTCATAAGAATTTGAATTGTTGCAGAATCAAAAAGGGAAATAGAAGACTATGCATTGTCAGCAAAGATGCACTAGATGAGGATGAACAGGTTAGTACCTCTATCACTTCAATTTCATTAGCCATCAGACATAGGAATGATTTGTCATTGTCTGAGCTGGTGCCTTCACTGGTATCTGAGTCATTGTCTGATGACTCTTCTGTGCTGCAATCCTCTTCACTGCTTGTCTTAGCTTTTAGTGCATTTCTACTTTTATTTTTGTCAGTTGAGTACATATTTTTGTCTGAAGATTTATGCCTTCTCTTTTCTTAATATTTATCTTTATATTTTTCAGGGCAGTTAGCTTTAAAGTGTCCTTTTCTTCTTGCAATTAGAGCATCTTCCTTCATCATCCTTCTTCTTATTGTCTCCGTTTGAAGACGGTTTGTAGTTTGATGATGAACTGCCTTTGAATTACTTTTTCTTGAATCTGTCACACTTCTTGATCAGCAAAGCTACTTGATCCTTCAGCTCATGTGTCTCTTTGCTGGAAGAGTCAGCTAGTTCACTTTGATGTGGTGCAATCAGTGCACTAGTCTTGTATAACTCTGCTGGTACACCATCTTCACTATTCAATGAAATTCATGAGCCTTCAATCTGTGACATTAGTTTTGATGTATATCGCTCTTTGCAAGATCCAATGTGCCTTTGAGAACTGATGTGATTATTCTCCATCTTTCAGCTAGACTCCTCAAGATCTTCAAGCAAACTTCTTTTGTGGATAGGAGTGTCCATGTTTTTGTAGTTCACTGATAATGCTAGAGAATCCGTTATCAATTTCATCATTGGATTCACCTGCCTTCATTTTGAAGTTTTCAAATTTCTTTTTTGCAACAGATAATTTATTTTCTTTGATTGCCTCTGAGCCTTCATTGATTAGAGCCGATTTGTCCCACATGTTATTTGTAGTTTTGCAATCTTTGATCCTCATGAACATGTTACTGTTCAGAGTCTTCAGAATCATATGTTTTGCAACTTAATCAAGATTTTCTCTTCTCCTATCATCCTTGGTCCAATCCTTCTTTGGTTTTTCAATAGAAGTTCCTTGATTTGGACTTGTGGTCTCCATTTGCATAATTTTGATAGGACCTTCATTGTTGACATATAACATCTCTTAATGAGTTGCTGCAACATGAGACACCATTCTTATTTTGTATTCTTCAAAATTATCAACGTTAAATACAGGAACTTTGAACATAAAGTTTGAAGATTCCATTATCACAGATATATATATATATATATATATATATGTATATATATATGTATATATATGTATATGTATATGTATATATATGTATATGTATATGTATATATATATATATATGTATATATATATATATATATATATATATATATATATATAATATATACACGAGTGAATTTGATCCAATTACCCATTATTTGACCCATTATCCGACTCCAAAACCCGGTTTTCCAAAAAAAAACCCAATTATGGTAAGTAGAATATCATTAATTAATTAATTACAGGATCTCAAAATTGATTCACAATTAAAAAAAAATATTTACACACATGCTGATTAAAACAAACACACGCATGTTATAATTACCCTATTTATGCCCACGTTTTAATTACCATCAAAGCGTTTGAATTGCAATTTTTAGACTTTTTTTCCATTCAAAGTATATTACAAGTGGATCAATTGCTATATTCAGTTTGCAAGGGTGTTTTCATCATCTTCTTCATCATCATTAAGGTAATTCTTAATCAAATGCATGCATGTGTTTTAATTAAATTATATATAATCAAATGCATGCATGCATGTTCTGTTTATGATAGTATATTGTCTATATACTCAGTAATTGCTATTTGTGTTTTAATTTTATTTGTGGTTATTATTTTTGTGTTTTATTTTTGGTTGTTGTTTATTCCTGATTGACAGGTTTAAAATTCATGGGATGTTCGATGTGATCATACCGTCTGCATTTACAAGATTGAAGGATTCTTAGGTTGCACTATCATTTTTTTAATCTATTCGATCAGGTATCAATTTTTTTTATCCATCGCATTATATACGTCTGTCTGGCTACTTTGACACTACATGTTCATCTGTGGTTGCACCACGTTCTAGGATTCAGATCAAGTTGGAGATCGGCCAACAGATACGTTATTTTTAATTGAAGGTTCACCACCATTCCCGTTGTTCATTTGAATCATTTTTATACATATTTTTATCGCAAAAACGATTTTAAATTTTGTTGAAATGCATGAGTATGTGTTTTCAGTATTCACAATTTCATTAATTGATTATGATGTCATCAAGTATGTTTAGGTAAAAGCATCCATTCTTTAAGTAAAAATGAAAATATAAAAACTAAATAAATATCAAAAAAAAGGAATAAATTCGGCCGTAATTAGAAATATCATTTAAATTTGATTTTTCTAATAAAAAATAGGAATATTTTGCATCTAATTCCATCAAATATTGAATTTAATGCTAAATATTATTGCATTAAATTATAATATTCAAATATTCTTACAAATTAAATTTATCTCATTTTCCTATCTTATTTCACATTAAAAATAACTAAATTCAAAACCTACCATAATTATAGGAACAAATCCGCTCACAATCTTCTAATTTTTTGGAAAAAAAAGCATCATTATTACAATAACGTGCATACTATAATTAGAAAAATTATTTAAAATTTGATTTTGCTAATAAAAATAGGAATAAATCCGCTCACATTAATGCTAATTATTCTTACATTAAATGTGTTTTAAAAAAATAATTATATTCAAATTCGCTATTTAAAAAAATATTCATAAATTTATGTCATATCTGGCAATTTAGCCGTCTCAAAATTTAAAAAAAAACAAACCTACCATAATTACATAATTCACCTACCTTAATTATAAAAATCATTTAAAATTTTATTCTCCTAATAAAAATAGGTAATAAATTCGACCATTATTAGAAAAATCATTTAGAATATGATTATTCTAATAATAATAGGGAATAAATTCATCCATAAATAGAAAGAACATTTAAAATTTGATTTTCTTAATAAAAATAGGGAATATTTCGCATTAAATTCAATCAAATATGGAATTAAATGTGAAATATTTTTTATTTAAATTATAATATTCAAAAAAAATATTAAATCAATTTTACCAATTAATAAAAAATATATTAACATTAAATTAAATTCAAAAAGGAAATATTCAGACATTAAATTCATCCCTACAAATTAGTAACCACAATTAATGCTAAATATTGCACCATTAAATTATGCTTTTATTTTTCAAAAAACATCATTAGGGATATTTTTCACCTGAATAATTATTCAGACATTAAATACATCCTATATAACTGGTATTATTACAATAACCACATACCATAATTAGAAAAATTATTTAAAATTTGATTTTCCTAATAAAAATAGGGAATAAATGCGGGTCACATTAATGCTAATTATTCTTACATTAAATGTGTTTTAAAAAAATAATTATATTCAAATTCGCTATTTAAAAAAATATTCATAAATTTATGTCATATCTGACAATTTAGTTGCCTCAAAATTTAAAAAAAAACAAACCTACCATAATTACAAAATTCACCTACTCTAATTATAAAAATCATTTAAAATTTTATTCTCCTAATAAAAATAGGTAATAAATTCGACCATAATTAGAAAAATCATTTAGAATATGATTATTATAATAATAATAGGGAATAAATTCATCCATAATTAGAAAGAACATTTAAAATTTGATTTTCTTAATAAAAATAGGGAATATTTCGCATTAAATTCAATAAAATATGGAATTAAATGTGAAATATTTTTTATTTAAATTATAATATTCAAAAAATATATTAAATCAATTTTACCAATTAATAGAAAATATCTTAACATTAAATTAAATTCAAAAAGGAAATATTCAGACATTAAATTCATCCCCTACAAATTAGATACCTCAATTATTGCTAAATATTGCTCCATTAAATTATGTTTTTATTTTTCAAAAAACATAATTAGGGATATTTTTCACCTCAATAATTATTCAGACATTAAATACATCCTATATAACTCTGCATCATTATTACAATAATCAAGATACCATTATTAGAAAAATTATTTAAAATTTGATTTTTCTAATAAAAATAGGGAATAAATCCGGCTCACATTAATGCTAATTATTCTTACATTAAATGTGTTTTAAAAAAATAATTATATTCAAATTCGCTATTTAAAAAAATATTCATAAATTTATGTCATATCTGGCAATTTAGCCGTCTCAAAATTTAAATAAATAAAAAAAAACCTACCATAATTATATAATTCACCTACCCTAATTATAAAAATCATTTAAAATTTTATTCTCCTAATAAAAATAGGTAATAAATTCGATCATAATTAGAAAAATCATTTAAAATATGATTATTCTAATAATAATAGGGAATAAATTCATCCATAATTAGAAAGAACATTTAAAATTTGATTTTCTTAATAAAAATAGGGAATATTTCGCATTAAATTCAATCAAATATGGAATTAAATATGAAATATTTTTTATTCAAATTATAATATTCAAAAAATATTAAATCAATTTTAACAATTAATAAAAATATCTTAACATTAAATTAAATTCAAAAGGAAATATTCACACATTAAATTCATCCCTACAAATTAGATACCTCAATTAATGCTAAATATTGCTCCATTAAATTATGTTTTTATTTTTCAAAATTTTTTTTTCTAATTATGGTATCATGCTCATTTAATACTTAAATATTCTTACATTCAATTCTTTTTTAACATTGCACCGATTTTTTTATAGTTTTTGAATTAACTTTGTTCGGTTTTGTTTTTATGCTTTATGTCATTTAATGGGAAATATTCTTGCATTAAATACATCCCATATAAATTATTCACTCCAATTAATACCAAATATTCTTACATTAAATTAAATGTTCAAAAATACCTAAATTAAAAATGGAATTTAATGCGACATATTTTTACATTAATTTATAATTTATAAATGTAGGAGGTAAGTTGAAGTGGTGGGAAATGTAGTGTTTTAGGATAGGGTAGGGTAGAGTAGAGTAGAGTAGGGTAGGTTGGGGTAGTGGGTAAGGTAAGGTAGGGTAGTGTGGTGGGTAAGATAAGGTAGAGTGTAATGGTGGGTAGAGTAGGGTAGAGTGGGTAGGGTAGGATGGGGTAGGGTAAGGTGAAGTGGTGGGTAAGGTAGGGTTGGTATGGTAGGGTAGGGTAGGGTAGGGTAGGGTAGAGTATGGTAGGATAGGTTGGGGTAGTAGGTAATGTAAGGTAATGTGGTGTGGTGGGTAAGATAGGGTAGAGTGGAATGGTGGATAGAGTAGGGTAAGGTTGGGGTGGTGGGTTGGGTAGGGTAGAGAAGGGTGTGGTGGTGGGTAAGGTTGGGTGGTATGATGAGTAAGGTAGGGTGGTAGGGTGTGGTGGGTAAGGTAGGGTTGGGGAGGGGAGGGTTGGAGAGGGTTGAGTAGTGTAGGATATGTTGGGGTAGTGGGTAAGGTAAGGTATGGTGGAATGATGGATAGGGTGGGGTTGGGTGGTAGGTAGGGTACGGTGGGGTGGTGGGTTGGGTAGGGTAGAGAATGGAGGGGTGGGGAAGGTAGGGTGGTATGATGGGCAATGTAGGGTAGGCTAAGGTTGGGGTTAATGAAAGTGAAGCAGAGTAGGTAATGGGTAAGGTAGGTAGGATGTCGAGGGTAAGATATGGTGATATCAGGTAGGGTGGTGGGTAGGGTATGATAGCAGTGGGTAGGGCAGGGTAAGATGGTGGGTAAGGTAGGGTGAAGTGTTGGGTAAGGTAGGGTTGGGGAGGGTATGATAGGTTAGGGTAGTGTGTAAGGTAAGGTATAGTGGTGTGGTGTGGTGGGTAAGATATGGTAAAATGGAAAGGTGGATAGGGTAGGGTTGGGTGGTGGTAGGTACCGTGGGGTGGTGGGTTGGGTAGGATTAGGAAGGAAGGGTTGTGGGAAGGTGGGGTGGAATGATGAGTAAAGTAGGGTAGGGTAGGGTTGGGGTGGATGAAAGTGGAGTAGAGTAGGTAATGGGTAAGGTAGGTAGGATGTCGAGGGTAAGATATGATGATATCGGTAGAGTAGGATATATGGTGGTGGGTAGGGTATGATATCGGTAAGGGGGCCGGGTGGAAGAGAGATAGGGTGTAATGGGGTATGACGTAGGACTACTCACCCTTCGCTTTATATCATACGTTATGAACCATATCATACCCTACTCAAGCCAACCTTAATTCACTACATTACTCTATCAATCACTCAATGTGTCATCTTTTATATAATTTGTTTAATTCCCATCCTGCATATTCTATTCAATTCAATTCCTGCGTAACAAATATGCCAATAAAATCTTTTTTTTCATCCTTAAAAAAATTCTTCTATTGAAATATTCGTTCTCCTGTGCAATGCTAAAAGCAGTAATATAACCACAATTATTGGCATCAGTATAATTTTAGAACATGTTGTGTGGTCTGTTTTTGATTTTATCTGAGGTAATCACATTGTCATACGTCCCCGTGCAATGCACGGGTTTATGACTAGTATATATATATATATATATATATATATATATATATATATATATATATATATATATTATAGATTTGAAATCTACTTTGAAAATATGTGATCTCCTTGTTACTGTAAACTGATCTGAACATGTCTGATACAAGGAACACCGCTCCAATACCAATTGTTGGTCCCTAGGAAGGGTGGGAATATAGTCAGGGGGTGAATGACTATATTGGAGTTTCAAAAACAATTCTTGATTAAAAGCTTTTAGGATGTGGATAAAACCCTTCTAAACTTGTTTCAAAGTAATTATTCAATCACACACAAAAGAATTAAGGTGCTGTAAGTAAGTGCTGAAAGTAAATTGCAGAAAGTAAATGAACACATAAACTGTTGGTCCCACAGAAGGGTAAAAGTATAGTCAGATGGGGGGGGGGGTTAATGACTATACTGGAGTTTCAAAAACTTTACTTGTTTTAAAAACTTTTGGGCAGCGGATAAGTCCTTTCTTTTAATACTGTTTCAAAGTAGAATATGCACACACAGAGTATGAATTATGCAGTAAGTAAGTGCAGTAAAGTAACGTGCTGAAAGTAAATAGACACAAAGATTTATAGTGGTTCAGGGTGGTGTAATCCTTTAATCCACTCTTCTCTTATGATGATTGGAGGAATTCACTATTGTTTTCACTGATATAATAGCAAGATTGTCCTTGGCTACACAAGCTTCACAATCTACAAGACTATCACTCATTGGCTTCAAAAGCTTCACCGACGACTCGCCTTCAACACGCGCTTGAGAAAAAATCCTTCAGCAGCTATCACAAACACAACTCCTTCTCAGATGGCTCTGATTCAGTTGCTTGACTGGTGTGAATTGAATTCACAGATCCTGTTGATCAATCTCAATGCTTGATATGGAATTTGAGCTCTGATTGCTGAATTGATCTCTAGATGTGTCTTTTAAGTTCAAATAGAAGGCTTTTCAAATTGATAGAGTTTATGCTTGTTTTTCAGTATTGCAATCATTGTTTTTCCTTTCTATCAATGCCTTCTATTTATAGCCTTGTTAATTGAATTTCAGTCCGTTGGCTATTTAATGTGGAGAATAATCCTTGATTTAGTTCTTGATTCCCCCTTGATGATATTCTCCTTGATTTCAGTCATCCGGATTTTCTTCAAACGTTCATACAAGATCCGTCCTTGATTGATTATGCATTTAATGCTTGATCCTCCGAATCTTCCTTATTTTTCACGTTCTGAATAAGTATAGCTTACTTAGCTGTTCCTTCACTTGGCTGTTATGTGATCAGTTGAGTAAATCTGCTCACATAGCTGATGTGTTCTTCCTTCTCTGATATTCTCTAATCAGCCGATAGAATGTTTACTTCTCCGGTTCACTGCTTTATTTCTTTCTTTGATTTTACAAGAGTACTTGTACTTCACTGATCCTGATTTGTGTGAGATCAGTGTACACCATATTTAAACAATGAGTTTCATCACTTGTAATATAACTTAGACTTATCCAAGGTCATCACAGACTTCCCTGGTTATAAGTCAGTCCATATTTCTTCATGCTTCTGTGCTGGTACTTGACTGCCTTTACTCTACCGGATTTCTGTTTTACTTAGCCATCCTACCAACTAGTACAATACTTGTCTGACTCATCTTATACAACATGTCAGACTCTAAGTAAAGACTTATACAGAGAATACTGACTTATTTCAGGCTTCCTATAACAGCTAGTATGGCCATCATCAAAACATAATTAAATGTTCCTAACAAAAACTTATAGTGGTTCAGGGTGGTGTAATCCCTTAATCCACCCTGGCTATAAAAGCTTCAGTGACTTAGTCTTCCACACTGCTCATTGGGAACAAATCCTTCAGCTGAACAAATCTGCAATTTCTTCTCAGAAACTCTGATTCAATTGCTTGATCAAACAGATCGTTAATGTTGATGTGAATTTGAGAATTCACACAGTTGATCAATACTCAGTACTTGTTTCAATTTTGAAGCTATGTTTTCTGAGTTGATCTTTTCTAGATTTGTCAATGATTTCAAAGGGAAGGCTTGTGAATTTGACAGAGTTTCTGCACTTAGAATTCTTGATTGTAAAATTCGTTGTTTCCTTGTCTGTCAATGCCTTTTATTTATAGCCTTGATTCCTTTGATTTTGAATATTCGTGTTGGCTATTTAATGCTTAGAATAATCATTGATTCTGTCTTGATTTAATCCTCCTTGATTTTAGTGATCCGGATTTTCATCTAACGTTCATCATAAAATACGTTCTTGATTGATTCGACATTTATTACTTGATCTTCTGTAATTTCTACGTTTGAATAAGTGCTTGACAACTTACTTGACTTAGCTGTTTCTTCATTACTCTACCGGCTGGGTGATTTCTTCACTTGACTGCTTCCTTAGTTACTTCACCGGTCAAGTGACTGCTTGATATTTGCTCTGCTGTTGCTTTGTTTATCAGCCGATAGCCATATACTTCACTGATCCTTAATTTGTGTGAGATCAATGTTCACCTTATTATTGAAAAATTAAGTTTCATCACTTGTAGTATATCTTAGACATACTCAAGGTCATCACAAACTTCCTTGGTTGTAAGTCAGTCCATAGGTCTTCACTTCACCGTCCTAGTCCATTGGTTGTCTTTACTGAGCCGGTCCTTTATCTTTACTGAGCCGACCTACCAGTCTAGTACAGTGCTTGTCTGACTGAACTTATACATGTTAGACTTCTAAGTAAAGACAATACAATTATTTCTAACTTATTTCAGGCTTGTTTTAACAGCTAGCATGGTCATCATCAAATCTATAAAATGTTCCTAACAATAATCCACATGGAACTGCTTATGCCATATAAGGCACTGAACATGTCCCGGAGCATTCCTTGACTCATAACGTAACAATCCCTTGTTTGGTCGAAGTTATACTAACATAGCTAGTAGAAAGAGAGCGAGCCCTTAATTAATACTTATGTTGTAGCATTTGTAGTTTAATACTTGATATGTTATGCCGTTTCTTCTACCCTTGAGTACAAAACTACAAATGTACTTACTCCTGTATGTTGTATGTCCCCACCCCGAGAAGATTGGTGGGAGGAAGATTATGGATGTGATGATTCCGAGGCTTGAGCTCGGATGAATGAAAGAAGATTATGACCTTCATGCACTTTCATTATCATTAGCACTTGTAAACGTTGTGACGTTGAGAGTGGCTCTAGACTTAATTACTTTATCATTTAACTACATTTCTTAGTTTATTTTGGTATTTCAATAAGGCTGTAAATGACATTAGATTTCTGTTGTTTTGTCTATCAAATGTTTCTTTAAACTTGGATTCGAAATGTTAAGTCTAGTTTTGTCGTTTGACATTCCATAGTCGCCTTTCATTATTTCCTGTTTATACTCTAATAACGTTGTCATAGAGGTTAACGTATATATTATTTTATAAAAATAATATATGCTTGTCAGGCGTTATTTTTTGGATAAGAACCCGGTCTCCGGAAAATGAGACTTTACAACCAGACCCTTTTTTCTACCTTTTTTAATTGAGGTTATTTTTGTCTATCTAACCAATTTTTGTCATTATAAGCAATGAAATGTTGAGCCTCTTTTATTTTCCTATTTAAGTACATTTTGTGTCTTTTTAGCCCATTCCTCCCTTTTTTACTACCAGCTACCAGTGGCGGACCCAGGAATAAAATCCAGTGGGGGCACAAACTGATAAAAGCCGACATATTACATTTTTTTTTGGTGAAAAATTAGAGTAAACAGTCGATGATTTACAATTGTTCCAGACATAAAATAATAATACATTAGACAACAAATACCAAGTAATCCGTACATAAAAATTACCAAACATAGCCCATAATTAACAATTGTTTAAGGCACAAAATAACCATAACCAACAAATTACAATTGTCCCCTACGAGGTTTCATGCTTTGAAATCGTTTAATTACAACATCGGTTGTAATACTACGTAGCAAATCTTTTTCAATGTTACAAAGAAGACAGTCATTCAGAAGTTCATCAGACATTCGATTCCGCAAATCTGTCTTAACGAGAGTGATTGCAGAGAACCTTCTTTCTACACTTGCTGTTGCAACCGGCAAAACCAACGCTAATTTCAAAAGCCGATACACCAAAAAAATACCCCATATGCTTTTTTGTTTGCACCAACAATGTAGATAGATCACCGATCCCATTCAACTTGCTAAATATGATATCTGATCTCACATCCATGATATACGTCTCTAGTTGGTCCTTTAAAGTCTCACATTCAAGATGAGAAAAGTCATTGGGATAAAACTCGGTTAACTTCATCAACCTTCACAAATCAAAAGCAGCAAAATTATCAAGTGGACTCAAGCTACCAATACAAAGAAGCAACTCCGAATTGATCTCATTGAATCGATCATTCATCGTTAAAAGTTGCATATCCACAATTCAATAAAAGCATTCCACGCGATAATGAAAATCATTAGTAATGTGCTTGTTTGGATTACGGCGACAACTAGCTGGAGTACCATATACATCATCCATATTCAAACAACCAATCCCATGCTCATTGCAAAATGAAGTGATACTATTTAAAAGATCCTTCCATCCATGATCTCTTAATGCTTGCAACCGGCTCTTTGCAAGTTTAACATATTTCATAGCATTCACAATGTCTTCTTCTTTCTTTTGCAAAGCTTGTGACAACACATTCGTAATCTTTAATATTTTCAACATCAATTGCAAAATGAAGACAAAATCAAATGATAAAAGATAGTTCAACAAACCGCCTCGCTTGGGCTAACGATGATGAATGTGTAGCATCACTTGAAACAATCTGTAAGAACATCAATAACAGTTGAAAACAAATTAACCAAGTTTATCAAAGAATCATGATGAGATCCCCAATGTGTATCTCCGCTCTCTTAAGACTTAAATCTTGGTTTAATCCTTTCCCCGTGTCAATCAAACCACTAGTGATGCCTTCCATTATGTATTCTTTATGGCTTTGTCGAATCATGTCTTTACGCTTACAATAGGCCCCGACAACAGTCACCAACATAGATGTCTTATAAAAGAAATCTTCAACATCTTTATGTTTTCTAGCCACTCCAACAAGAGCCAATTGAAGTTGATGAGAAAAACAATGAATATAATGCGCAGACTCGTTTTCTCTCAAAATCAAAGTTTTCAACCCATTGAACTCGCCATTCATATTACTTACCCCATCATACCCTTGACCTCGGATTTTCATCACACTCAAGCCCAACTTAGCAAATAATCCATCAATAGAAGATTTTAAGATCAAAGATGATGTCTCTTTCACATGGACAACACCAATGAATCTCTCTTTTACATTCCCATGAGAGTCAACAAATCGAAAAACCACAGCCATTTGTTCTTTTCCTGATACATCACTAGACTCATCCACCAACAATTCAAAAAAATCATCTTTAATTTCTTCAATTATTCTTTGTTGTATCTCTTTAGCAAAACAACTAATAACATCTTTCTGAATTTTAGGAGATGTCATTTGTTGATTTTTTGGAGCATTTTCAAGAACAACTTTACGAATAGCCTCACATATATCAGCAGGATATTCAAGAATTGCAATGAAATTCCCCTTATTCAAAGAATCATCGGACTCATCATGACCCTGAAAAGAAATCCCCTGATGTAGCATAACTCTACATAAATTAATAGTAGCACTTAAGCGAACCAAATATTCACTTTTCTCAACATATGTATGTTTATGAAAAGAAACCTCAATGGATCGCTCTTGTTTCATTAGATCGTCACATTTCCTCAATGACAAAGAGTGAGAACTCTTAGCCGCTCTTCTAACATGGGATTTTAACCTCTCTGGTTTATTCCAAGAACTAAAACCTTCACTTACAAATGCCCCACCACTACCTTGATCACCAAATTCATTTCTGAACAAATAACAACACAAGAAATATGCTTTGTCTTCTATAATGCTATATTCTAACAATTAGAATGTTGATCAAACCATTTCACATTAAATCGACGATCTCTGCCAGAACAATCTTTCACAGGAAAATCATGACCACAAGGTTGACAAGGCCCCTTTAACAAATAAGCTCTTCTAATTTCATTAATTTGATTCGGATGATATTCAGTTATTTTTTTTCCTTAATGCAGGATCTGCTGGTAGGCTACTCAAATCAACAAATTCTCTAGCACCACTAGCTAAACCAGAAGTCAAAGAAATTGATGCCGCAACACTAGATGCACCCACCCCTGAATTCTCAATCTCAATTGCACTTTTATATGGTGCTTTCCGACACTTCTTAAAAAAACGATGTAAAGAATGTTCATGTTCCATTTTTCAATTATCTGTTAAAAAAACCACACTTTTATTACTTATTATCAATCTAATCGTGATTTTAAAAAAATCAAGATGTATAATACATTAATACCTAACAAAAACACTTAATCAACTTAACAAATACTTCTCCAATCTCAACTTCAATTAAGCATTTCAGTGCTTTCAAAGACTCAGTGCACCACTAACACCGCTACGGCACTACACTATTACTGTATTACAATTTACAATATTATTAAATATTATTACTTTCCATTTCCAAATCCCAATTTCTCAGTATTAAAAACTCAAAAGCGCACTTTCCTTGATAACTTATTCAATTTTAATAATTAACACTTCACAGTTCACACTTTCCACAAAATCTCATTTATACTAAATTAAATTTCATGAATAGAAACATTACCTGTCGGAGACTTGGAGTAGCTGGAAATGGATTATAGAGGGGGCTAGAGTAGAGCCTGGAAAGGCTGGAGCAGGAACACCGGCGCTGACTGACCGAGTGTTGAACGCTGAATTGAAGCTAATCGTCTCAAGAGTCTCGAACCGCCGAATCGAAGGTATGTGTGGATCGATCGATCAGCGATAGCGAACTAAAGAGCTGTTATTTGATTACTCCACAGCCACAACAACGACGACGACGAGCGGACGCCAGACGGAGCTGCTGCAAGCCTGCAAAACAAGAAGCAGAGAACGTAAATCGGGATCAAGAAGGGGCTGACAGCTGATTGAAGGGGAGGATTGAGGAGCCGATGAGGTAAATGTGAAGTAAATCAATTGAAATCAGCGAAGGGAGGGATTAGGGTAAAATAATTCAGTTTTTTTACAAAATAGTCAAAACGACGTCGTTTTCATTTTTTTTTAATCCAATAGGGTCCAGGCACCCCCCCTCTTCTAAGCTGGGTCCGCCCCTACGAGCCACTATTGTACGAAATTCAAAAAACCCTCTCAATCCCGTTTATTTGATGGTGTCCACTATTAAATAGACTCATTAAACCCAAATGATCATTACAATTGCTCTACATGTCCACTTAGTTGAGCCTGTCATTTTTAAGTTTATCATAAAGGGGAAAGTGACCAGAAGGACAAAAATATCATAAATGGGGATGGAAGGACAATTTCCACTTTCTGTGATTAATAAAGACAAATTTATAATCAATGGACCGAAATACCCTTGATTATTTTTACACATTCAACATGTAGTAACACTTGATGAAGTGTAGTAACAACCCATAAACAAGTAGTAACAGCCCATAAAATGTAGTAACATCCAACAAACTAGTAGTAATAAATTTCATAAACAAGTACTAATGACCAAAAAAACAAGTAATAATAAATTTCAAAAATGTAGTAACATCCAATAAAACAAGTAAGTAATAAAATTTCAAAAATGTAGTAACAACCAATAAACAAGTAGTAACAACCCATAAAATAGATAAAGTTACTGCAAAAAATGTAGTAACGGTAAAAAATTAATAGTAGAAACCTATAATATTTTTGTAGTAAAACCAAAAAAATAGTATCAGAGCGGGTTGATATTCCTCTCCCGTACGGTACGCCAATGATCCCAAACCCTACCCTCCTCCGTTCCTAATCTGCTTTCCGTCCAATAAATAAATTTAAAAAAAAAAACAAAAGTCCAAACTTTCAGCTTTGCCTTCTTCTCTCTTCAATGTCGGAATCATCTGCAACTTCCGGCGGCACAGTCATCACCACTCCTTCTCCTCCCCAAATCCTAATCCCCAAATCGTTCAATGCAGTGCGGCGCCGCCGATGCACCGAGACTACCACACCACCGATCGACCGGCGATGAAATCAATGACTCCTCCAGACGTCTGCTTTGCTATCCGATCCGTCCGTCCGTCCACTCCTCTCTAGCAAAATCAAATCCGGCCATTGCTTTGATTCTCTCTCTATCTGCTGCCGACTAAATTATAGGGTTTTTGTTTTTGGAAGGAGTGTTTTTATTTTATAGATAGATAGCAAAATGATGTTTTTGGAAATTTACATATGTTTTTTGTATCCTTGCATCCTGGTTTACGTATTAATCTGTCATTCCTGACAAAAACATATATTTTAAATTTGTTACAATATCTATTTTAAAGCAAAAAAGATAGATTCATCGAAGGAATACTCCCGAAATATCCCCGAAATTAATCCATCACCATTCATTTTTTTCTTTTTTCTTTTTTCGTGTGTTAACTATATATCAAGCAATGGATTAGATTTGTTTTCGGTAGTGTTTTTGTGATGAATTTCGGTTGATGTAGCCTTCTTGATTTTAAAGCTAGTATAATATATAAAAAAATAAGACTTCATCTATAAACTAATGATTGTATTATGAAAAGATTTTATCGTTGAACCATTATAAGTGCTCTAAAGAGTTGGTGGAACGCGTCAATATAATCAGAAAATATTCAAAAGTAATCTATATTAAATACTACCGCCGTCATTGATATACTTATATTTTGAGACGAATGTAACACATTATAAAATTATAAAGCAAACAAATAAAATTTATATACACGTAGAAAACGCGTAAAAATAAATAAAAGGAATCATGCACATCAAAACAACAGTACGGCACAAGTAATCAAAACTTAAAAAAGTTAATCAAGAAAAGTTGATAAAACGCGTGAACACGGCTTCCGACGAACAAGAACACAGTCAAAATCTTCACAAACAAACAAAAGAAACAAAGAAACAACACCTAGATACATAATTTTTTTTTTTAAATGTTAGACAACCTAACCAAATTGTCCAGAATAATAATAAGGTGTATATATATATATATATATATATTTGAAAGATTATATTTCCTAAAAATAAATTACTTCTCCGTCCAAAATATAAATTCATTTCGACCTTTCACACGGACACGGTTTAACAAAATTTGTTAAGTGTGTTATATAACATTAATATATTTTAATGAAAAAAAATTTAATTTAACTTTTGGCTACCATTTGTTAGTATATAATTAGTGAGAAGTGGATGAATATACACTAGAGAGGGATAAAATGAAGAAAATTTGATAAATGTTTAATCTAAATGGAATTTATGTTATGAGAGAAAACCTAAAAATGAAATTGTATATTTTCCAAAATCCTGAACATAGTATTTTGGGACGCAGGGCCGGCCCAAAGATAAGGCCAATTAGGCGCTCGTCAAACGCCCGACCGCCAGCAAAGATCCGGAATTACATGTTTCGCAAAGTAAAAATATAAAGTTCGTATAGATCAAATTAAACCGACCAAATATAACGTGTTAAATCCAAATTATAAGGTCACTAATATAATGTGCTAAAATAAATTATAAGAACCCGAATTATAGGCCCATATATTTATAATTACAATATATTAAAAATATCTAAAATCAATGAATTTAAATTTTGTATCTACGGATTTTAAAAGCACGGAAATCTTTTGTAGGTATTCTTTTAGAATGAAAAAAATACGAACTCGACGAAATCGTCCGAGGCCCAAAAAATCCAGGACCGGCGATGGTATTTCAATCTTCAATTGTCGCACGTGGAGCTCGCATTTTCATCCCTCAAAACTAAAAGGTTTAATACAACGTAGTCCTGGACTACAAAAAAAATTACTACGTAGTATATGTCAAAATTATGTAACATTCCCCATAACAATATCTTTCAACAAAATACATAAAACTATGAGCTGTCAGATACGTCAGTTTTCTTTTTACCCAATACCCAACAGTGTCTACTTAATCACTATAAAACTATAAAAGTTTGTTTGATGGGTTAAATCTTCACACATTAGAAAAGTATGTCAAAGTTGTCTAGAATATTAATAATCTTTCTCCGACATGTCACAACCTAAACCATTAGTATGGGTTAAACCATTACTTCCTTATGGCTCAAAAGAAACCTCCGTGAAATGGTAAAATGTGAAGGTGAAGGTGAAGGTGAAGGTGAAGGTGGGACAGTCCACTTCCCCTTCCACCTTTAGTGCACACAGTTCTAAGCAAAATATGAATAAAAAACTCTTTATCTTGAATTCCAACCATAAAATAACTGGCTCAATGTCAAATCAAGCAACTTTTGGATAAATAAAAATTAAAAACAGTACAAGTGTTTAACGATGTTGGAAATTATCGGATAATAAATCCGGGGCCTTTTTCCTTAGTAACAACTTGTTCAATGGCGGAACCCTAGAAAAAAGGATGTGAAAATAGGGGGTGTTTTAGAGTGCACTTGAGATCTTATTACTCAAGCTGCCTACGTATCCAATATATGAATTGGATTCAAGTCTTCGTAGTTCCTTATGGATGATTTATATAAAGGGGCTTGTGCCCTAGGGTTTGCGTGTAGCTTGTCCAAGATGGACTCTGATTGCCGTGTTCCCTATGGTAAAGATAAATTTGAATTGATCTCCTTCAGTTTAAGAGATAATTAAGGTTGTATTTAAATATCAGGATCAAAGTAGTAATGGCTAAGGATTCTTTCCTTGTTTATCTGATTCCACGCGTATGTAAAGAGTTTGGTTCGAGAAGGACTTGGGCCGACCTTGTGAGGTTGAGTAGAGATGGTCATAGGCACCAGCCAACCTGTAGAGGTCGGGAGAAGGTAGCCGAGCCTGGGCAGCTCGAGTAGTAAAGGTTCCGTCCCTTAAAGGAGACTTTTATCTATCTCTATTAACTATTAGACTTCCAGGGAGATGACACGTGGCGAAGTCCGATCCGACCCTCGTCAGTGTTCTTAAAAAGCAATATGCAATCCATTCTTTATCATATATAATACCCGTTTTTCTTTTCTTCACATCCATGAATTGGGCCACGTATTCACCACATGTTTCAAATTGAAATATTAATATTTTTTTTTTTCCAGAAATGTGTAATCCTTCAACGAAAATCGTATTTGCCATTGCTAATGCTCATACAAGCAGCTCACGTAATTATTATTATCAGATCACATTTAAAAAGTCAAAACTATTATAAAAGATAAAAAAATATACCCCTAATTAATATTTGGGTTTTACAATTTCCCATCCTTAGAAAATGTGTCGTCCTCGAAACTTCATATGCTTGAAGGGGAGTGGATCCCCTACGGAGCAACTTGTCAGGTAATCAGTCCGGTGCACAAATCTCAACCGCTAGTTTTTTTTTTTTTTTTTTTTTTTTTTTTTTTTTTTGTTTAAAAAAAAAAAAAAAAAATTTAAATAACTTAACGTTGGACCATGTTTCTTTTGGGACTATCTTTTCACACAAATGTTGTTTTACACTTACCAAGAAAGTCGAGTGAGCTTTGTTTGGATATTCCACACGCCGCCATTTCGACCGTAAATGAGTCGGAAAATATATACTATTACGGCCAATTTATAACAATTCATTCGCAAACCATTCTCGACCCAATTTGAGTGAGAATACGATCATTATCTTGATTTTATTCTAGTGAATTTTGAATGTTTTTCATACTCAATACGGTCGAAAGACATTCGACTAAAATTGAGTACAAAACTTTTAATATTCTCATTCAAATTCGATCGAGAATCAATAGTGGTCTTTCTTATATTGTTGTTGTTATCCCGACCCAATTCTAGTCTGAATGTGTAGAGTATTCCGGACTCAATATTGGTCAGAATGATGCTCTGACTATGTATGAGTTTGGAAAACTTCAAACATTCTACCTAAAATATGGTCAGAATCAACCAGTGTTGACTCTCAACACGTATATTCTGACCATATTTCAGTATGGATAATGTGTCATATTCTGACCAAACTTTGGTCAGAATGAACGCGCGTAAAATAAAAAAAAATAAGGGCGAAACCGGGAAAAAAATTCTGTGTGGTAAGATAAAAATTTGTGTGAAAAGATATTCCCTTTCTTTTTCTTTTGATAATAATTTATTTCATAACCTAAAAAAACATATTTTTATACAATACTTAATGACTATATATATATATATATATATATATATATATACTAGTGAACGTGAAAATAGGCAAAGACGGCTACTAACATAAATCGTTATCAATGATAACATCAAATAATAGATCTCCAACGTGAAATAAATCGCGTAAGCTTAAACCGTAATAATTCAAGGCACAAGACAAATAGAGCAACCGAAACATATCACATTATCTGCAAGAGGTAGCTCTTTTTTAGAGCCGTGAATATTATGAATCACTTCTCTTCCAACCCTATCAGGAGTTTGCCCCTACAAAATAAACCACAATATGATGTATCGGAGAACAATGTTATAAAAATGTATCCCTTTAGTTTCGACTTTACGTAATGAAACATTATAGAAAAACAATAAGCGGACCATAACTACACGGTCAAATCTCCCGGGACGCCTAAGCTTCCAAATCATTAATATGCTTGAAAATGCGTTTCATTCATTTTATATACGACATTTCTCTTTCTTATCATTAAAAATACGTCATTGATCTCGTGTTCATTCATTTGGTGGGAAAAAAAACACGTGTCAAACGGTACGAAGAATATAAAAAGTAATTTTGTATTCCAACGTCAATTTTAGTGACGTTCGTACTGCAAACGGCCATCGGTTCCACCGACGTTATGTTGTTCAAAATAATAAAAAAAAAAATTTAATGTGGTGTCCACGTGGTCACATGAGGGCACACCTTCTTGACGCGGATATTTGTTTGCTCTTATTTTTTTGTTGTTGTATTTTATAGCTAAAATTGACTCATCTTCTATCGTACACTACACAGTAAAACATCAAATCCGCCGGTCTTTCTGTTTTTTTTCTTCCCTTTTCTGCAAAAACTACTAACGGTACACGTTTGGTAAAAAAAATTACAAGATTTTATTCAATTGATGTGCCGAAATCGAATCGAAATTTTTCAGTTGATTGAAATTTAAAACTGAATCCGCACTGTCTATTGGAGATACTAAAAATGAACCGTATTGAAATATACACTTTGTTGTGTATATTCAATTGTTTTGTCGATCTCGAATAAAGAAATCGAAAATTTTCGGTTGATTGTAATTTAAAACTGAATCCACACTGGCTGTTGGATGTACTAAAAATGAAACGTATCGAAATATACACTTTGGTTCAATTTATGTAGCGGAGTGTCGAAAAAGAAATCGGTTTATATATAACCGAAATTCTGGTTTTTAACGAGGGGAAAAAAGAAACCGCTGTAAAAAGGGGAAAAATGAATCGAAAAGTTACACATTTGATAAATAAATAAAAAATACACAGTTTTATTTAATTGTTGTGTCGAAATCGAATCAAAATCAAAAATTTTCGGATGATTGAAATTTAAAACTGAATCCGCAATGTCTGTTGGAGGTAATAAAAATGAACCGTATCGAAATATAAACTTTGTTGTGTATATTCAATTGTTGTGTCGAAATCGAATCGAGAAATCGAAAATTTTCGGTTGCTGGAAATTAAAAACTAAATCCGCACTGTCTATTGGAGGCACTAAAAATGAACCGTATCGAAAAATACACTTTGGTTTGATTTATGTAATGTAGAGTCGAAATAAAAAATTTGGTTTATATTTAACGTTTACCGAAATTCCGGTTATTATCGAAGGGAAATAAAAAAAAAATGATGTTTTAAATAAAAAAAATTTGATAAAAAAAAATACACGGTTTTATTCAATTGTTGTGCCGAAATCGAAACGAAATTGAAAATTTTTGGTTGATCGAAATTTAAAAATAATTCGCACTGTCTGTTAGAGATACTAAAAATGAACCGTATCGAAATATACACTTTGTAGTGTATATTCAATTGTTGTGTCGAAATCGAATCGAGAAATCAAAAATTTTCGGTGGATTGAAATTTAAAACTGAATCCGCACTGTCTATTGGAGGTCCTAAAAATGAACCATATCGAAATATACACTTTGTTGTTTCGAAATCGAAGCGAGAAATCGAAAATTTTCGGTTGATTGGAACGTAAAACTGAATACGCACTGTCTGTTGGAGGCACTAAAAATGAACCGTATCGAAATATACACTTTGGTTCGTTTTATGAAACGGCGAGCCGGATAAAAAATCGGTGTATATATAAAGATAACTGAAATCCCGGTTTTTACCGAAGGGGAAAAAAACGAACCGTATCAAAATATACACTTTGTTGTGTATATTCAATTGTTGTGTCGAAATCGAATCGAGAAATCAAAAATTTTCGGTTGATTGAAATGTAAAACTGAATCCACCCTGTCTGTTGGAGGCACAAAAAATGAACCACTTTGGTTCGATTTATGTAACGGAGAGTCGGAAAAAAAAATTGGTTTATATATAACGAGATAACCGAAATCACTGGTTTTTACCGAAGGGGAAAAAAATAAACCGTATCGAAATATACACTTTGTTGTGTATATTCAATTGTCGTGTCGAAAACGAATCGAGAAATCAAAATTTTTCGGTTGATTGAAATGTAAAAGCGAATCCATGATCATCCTCATTGGAGGCACTAAAAATGAATCGTATCGAAATATACAATTTGGTTCGATTTATGTAACGGAGTGTAGAAAAAGAGAAATCGGTTTATATATAACGAGAAAACCGAAATCACGGTTTTTACTGAAAGAAAAAAAATAAAAATAAAATGATGTTGTTAAGAAAAATAAAAAATAAATAAAATTTAAGTGCCACGTGTCAGCTACAGGGGCTGCCATGTGGCCAATTGTGGGAGGAGCTCTTAGCTCTTAATAGATATAATAAGATAAGATAAGATAAGATAAGATATATTGAGCTAGTTGTTGGGGAGTATCCCGGGGAATTAGTCCAAAGAAGAAAATAAATTGATCTCTGTGGCCGGGCAACCTTTAGGTTATTACCTGAACTCCCAACTTCCTCCACTGGATAACACACCCGTTCCCAAGGCCATTACTGGCTCAACCTATACAACTACCTTATCGAGCCAAACAGTTTTGATGTTAATCTCACTCAGCAAGGGAACTTGTTTTCCCATGTTGCCCTCGACTTAGCAACGAAGGAGTCGCATATATATATATATATATATATATATATATATATATATAACTGTAACCCCCCGCTCCTGGATACCGAGTCCTTATCCGGATGAGAACGTTCGGTGCGTATAGCATTAAATAAATCTAATATTATATGTAAGCCTACGTCGTCGTATCAAATAAAAGCAAATGGAAGCCGAGAAGACTCGGGTAAAACCATATATGCACTAGAACAGAAACTCAACATACTAAAAGATAGAAAATGTGTCCTCAAACGACGAGCGTCTTACATGTACGATGCAAAAGAAACATAAACTTGTCTTAAAAGAATTACAAACTTTCTTACAAAAGTCTAGAAATAAAAGAACGACAACTGTCTAAAGAAGGGAAAAGAACAACGTCTAGTGCAACAAGAAATAAAGGAAAACTGCACGCATCGTCAAGCATCGTCTTCAACACATATCCTCATCATCGAACTCATGGACAACCTGTTTATCTTCTCACCCCATAATGCATACGAAAGAAAATGCAAAGGAGGTAAGTACGAAGTACTTAGCAAGAGTGAAAAGATGATGTATAATTAAGTTCTACAACGGAAAGGTTTACATTATTATTATTAGTCATCATTATGAGACCGACTCAATTCTAGAGCTCACTTCATGCTCATCAACATGTCGTGAGTAACTGTTTCTAGCTTAGCTTATCTTCGTCACAACCGCATTCAAGGGCACTACACATGGTGAAGATCCACCACGAGATATTACTGTCCAACCTATCAGTGGATCACACCGATAGCAACGGAAGCCTATTCTGGTAGACTCCGATAGTGTACACGATCGGTTAAGTCCCTCCGCACCTGAAGTATATCCTAGTAGACTTACGGAGTTGTTCATCCACGAAGTCCTTCTGCACCTGGAGTCTATTCTAGTAGACGTACGGATTTATTCACCTTATCTGACCGCCCAAACATCGTGATATAGCCTTGTGCCTTACCAAGAAGGACATGTTGTTTATTCTTTTAGCTACACATATTAACTAGCCACCTATGTATTTTGAGATAAGCTCTCTCACATCTCCTACTCTCTCACTTAGACCATTAGACACGGACAAGCCTAGCACATACACAGAAAATGATGGATACTAACCCACCAAAGCACAAGCCAATCATACTCCTCCGATGGTCCCGAACTTCAACTCTTAGGAAGAGTACATTCGGTGCCGGGACTAAATGCATCAGAAGCATACTCAACGCTTGTTCATGTTCATTTAATGTTATTAGATCAAGAAACCACATTTAAATCTCATATCATAGCTTAAAACACCATTTTCCCAAAAACTGGGGTCAATGCATGCGCATTCTTTGGAATGCGTGCGTATTGATCAGCAAGAAACCTTTAGGAAGTTCTTGTCCGACCAATGTGTGCGCATTTCCTGCAAAGTCCTAAGCATGATTTTCTGCAACTTAACGATTTCTAGCCCAAACCAAACACGATCAACAACAACTTAAGCTGAAAAATAGAAGAAAAACCATATCTTAACATGTCATAACACTTCACACTTTAACTACAACATCTTGGTACGATTTCTAACCCCAAAACATGCCAAATCTCAACCCTACCATTATAAACCTTAATTAAACATTAGGAAGAGCCCCTTACCTTTTAGCAAGCAAAACAACCATATCCTTCAGAAAAATTGTTCCACCTTCCACGGATTCACTCAACACCTATTTGATCACAATTATACTTAGATTAATTGATGATCAAATGCTTCTAAACCAAAAGGACTACGAATTAAACCTTTATATCACATCAAACTTGATCAAACCATGACAGATCCATAGTTTTGGCTAAATCTCATACATTTGCAAAACTCCAAACTTTTGCTATCAAATTGATCCTCCTTTCCCACTGATTCCATTTCTCCAATCCGTTCTGAAGACCGTTAAGACTCCACTGAGAGATGGAGAGTTTTCCCTTGCCTTCTTTAATGCTCTCAACGTGTTCTTCGAGAGACCGTTTACATTACGATTTTGATTTGCTAATAGGTTATCAGGATAATGGGAATTTGTTGGTCCCTTGAAAAGGCTTTTGTTAAGTTTAGAGGGGGGAGGGGGGAGGGGGGGGGGTGAATAAACTTAACACTTAAAACTTTTGGAGTTAACAAACTCAAGCAACCGGCTGACTCTTGATATCTCGAGAGTCTGTTGATACCTCGATTAGCTTTCTTGATGCACGATGAGTCTCTGACGATTTGAGTTCTTGAATTTGTGCAGCGGAATTATTTCAAAAATTAAGCCTTATTACTTGTTGTTAAATATGATACTAAGTATTAGATACTCAGTAGTATATGTGTGTGATTTTAGTTGCTAGATTCAGTAGAATGATGTGTATAGTAAAGTAAATGCAGAATGTAAGTGCAGAAAGTAAGTAGGCAAGTTTTATAGTGGTTCCAGGTGGTGTAATCCTGTCAGTCCACTCTTCTCCTGTGATGTTGGAGGTAATTCACTAGAGATCTTTGATTTAGCTGTTACAAAGATTCCTAAGTTGCTTGTCCTTCACCAATAACTATAGCTTCACAAATTGAACACTTGGAACAGGTAGGATTGCTGCTCCAAAGTCTTCCACTGGTCCTTGAAGGGTAGGATTGCCTCTTCACCAGCTCCACCACAAACAACGATCTTTCACACCCAACGGATGCTTCACTTTCCTCAAAGAGTTCTTTGTAAAATAAAGATTGAATCAAGTAAATGATTCGATTCAAAGCAACTTGATTAGGATGATATAATCAAGAACTTGCGATCTTCAAGTGTGTAAACTTGATGTAGCTTGAATCTGAGAATACACTTGAAGTTTTTCTCTGGATCAGTAGCTTTAAGCTCAGTAAGTTCAGCAGGGTTTTCTTGCAGCTCAGAATTATCTCTTATATTTTTCTCTTAAAATTCATCATCTTTTTCTGAGTTGAAGGTCCTCTATTTATAGGTAGGATTGCATGTGACTTGTATTTGAAATTCAAATATGACCGTTCCTGGTTTTTGTCCTATTTGACTTGCTTTCTGTCACTATTCTTAGGACTGACACTGTCAGAAACCTTTTTGATAGAATGCAGTCTGTCCACCCTTTGACTTGTAACCATTGGATAAGGTTCTAAATCATCCCAACGTCTTTTTAATCTTAGCCATTGATTTGTTTGATAAATCAGAGGTAGTTGGTTGTCCTTATCCATGTAATCTTCTAATGTAAACTTGAATTAATCGAGGTATATATATCAATGAGTTAATCATCATTGAAATACCTATCGATCTATTTGAAGTATAATTTGCTATGTTTAAAACAGAATGCAGCAGACTTCTTTTATCTAACTTTTATTTGTGAAGTTAGATTACACATTTTTGCAAATAACTAAGTTCCAATCACCATCCAACTTAAGGAACTTAGACCTTCTACACAAGGTATATGTAATCAGTTTAGGTTATCACATACTTGCCTAAATTCTGATTCCATATCCTTGACTTTAATTACTAAGTTTGATCCCTTAGCCTTCATTAACTGAGTTTGAGCCCTCGCCTTCGATCTTCAAAGAGGTTCCCGACTAGTCTCATCGACTTATCTACCCTCTCGATATAGACCGATCTCTCTTGATATAAATCGGTGACCATTCTGATTGCTTGTTTGATCAAACCTATTCAAAAATCAAACTCTAATAAACCTATACATTTGATCTAGACATCTTTTTGCCTTTGCAATATAACAGTTAGTCTGGCACTCATCACTAAAACTTAGAAATAAGTCCAACATAATTTATTTTCCTTAAATAACAAATCCCAAAATAATAACCTATATTTTCTTTTTCCTTAATTTGTCCTTTAATTAAAAATTGAGTCCAAAATCCCATAAATATATATATTTTGAGATATATATATATATATATATATATATATATATATATATATATATATATATATATATATATATATATATATATATATATTAGTTCAATCAAAATAAATTAAATATAATATTACGCTTTTTTGCAAAATGACATGTCTGCCCTTTCCCAAAAATTGGAATATTACATTCCTCCCCCCTTAAGAGGAGTTTCGTCCTCGAAACTTGATCATACTTAAGCCATTGACCTTCCTTAGTAACTCCTTCCATACAACCCAAAACCGAAACTTCACTCGTCTTCCGTGGACAACTTCTAACAGATCTGCTCTTGCTAACCTCATAGTCAAACACTACTTATTCCCAGACTGTCCCAAACCCTTGCACACGAAACCTAATTGACCAAACACTCATGAACCACTAAAACCGCAATAACTAATCTTCTACCAAGCGCTGCGGCCTTATACTCACTTAACCCGGATGGTATCCAAAAAGGTCCCCTAAAGGTTGAAGGGTAGGCTTAACTTCTTAGCTATCTTATCTAACACAAAAGTTTTGGTATTCTTGTATTAATTAATGCTGACATAGCTAAATTATTCATTATTTATGTATCTAAAAGTTAGTTCATTTACTCACACACATTTACAACGTGAAATTGATTCATGTCATAAAGCACTCTAAGGAAATAAACGATCTAAAAGGTACCAGGTATGGCTGCATCCAAAGCAAACACTCTTGTTGGTCGGCTTGCACTTCCTTCCTTGTCTTTAGGATTTATGCTAGCCTTCCTTAAAGGGCAAGCTCTTGTTATGTGATCCGTATCTCCAAAAAAGTAACATCCATTTGTATCTGCCCGACATTCCCCAGAATGGTTCCTTTTTCATTTCCGGAAACTCGGTAAACTTGATGTTGTGGCTGCCAGTGGTGCTGAGACATTCATCACCTCTTGAGACAGTGCTTCATAGTCATCTCCTTGACTGCTACCGAAGGGTCCTTTAACTCCAATAACTATTGAGGGTTTGTTCTTAAACGTCTCAACTTCCAAAGCCTTGTTCAACATCTTCGCCATGGTCCTTAGTGTAATCCCAAAATGCCGGCTTGTATTTCCCATGATAAACCATTCATATACAAAGCCATCTTTATCTCTTCAACCTTCATACTCTCCGAGTAGAACCTACCCAAATCATTGAGCTTATTGGTGTACTACGAGACTGTCGTGTAAAGGCCCTACTTGTGGCTCAGAAAGACTTGCTTTGTCTGCTTTCACCGTAGTGGGAAGTATTCACTGTAAAACAGACTCTTAAACGCTCCCCAATCCGTGATATTTCCATTGCTACTCTCTATAGCATCAATCCAAGCTTCAGCTGTACCCTACAGAAAACCAACTGCCAACTGGGCCATCTCAGATTCAGGGACGTTGATGTTTCTGCACGCCTTCTCAAAACTTCTTAACCAAACTTTGGCCTTAGCCGGTTCCACATCACCGAAGAAGTCATGAAACCTGTTTCACTTCATCTTAGTGTACCAATCAACCGGTGGATATTGTCCTTGAACTGGTGCCACTAGAGGTCTAACCGCTTGTGCAACTGGTGGGTAAACCGGTGGGTAAACTGGTGGAGCTGGTTGGTAAACTGGAGGATGTCCAAGAGGTGCTTGTTGCGGGTAGGGCTACTGCTGTGGGTATTTATGAAGTTTATAGAATTATAAACTGAGAGTAAAATGCAGAATTATTATTGATGAACTGAATGTTACAAGTTAAGTTACAATGCAGCTGATCATAGGATATTTATAGCTTCATACACCTCATGAATCAGTTAGAAGCAAGTTACAAACGGTTACAATAGACTATAACTAAATAACTATTCTCTTCATTACATAATACTAAACCTATCAGTAGGCTGCCGAGACTTTCTGTCAGCAGGCTGCTGAGGTTTTCATAATATCAGCTGACTGCACTCAGCATTCCCATTAGCCTATATACTGTAACACCCACCCTTAAGCTGAGAGTGGTACATGAACAACTTGCACTCAGCATTCCCATCAGGTACTTGAATTCAGAATATCTTTGAAATTCCCAATTTGTCTAGTAGATAGGAAAATATAGGTGCATCCAAGGCCTTGGCGAGAATGTCAGCTACTTGTTCTTTTGTGTTGATTAGAAGAAGTTTGGCAAGTCCTTATTTGACTTTGTCTCTCACAACATGGCAATCAATTTCAATATGTTTTGCTCTTTAATGAAAGACTGGGTTATGAGCAATGTGCATTGCACTAGAATTGTCACAAAACAACACAACAAGCAACTAAACTCGAACCTGTAAATCATGTAGTATATAAATCAGCCACTGGATTTCACAAACTGCATTTTCCATAGCCCTATACTCAGCCTCTGATGAGCTTATAGTTATAGTTGTTTGTTTCTTGGTCTTCCAAGAGATTGGAGTATCTCTTAGAAACATCATTTAACCTGATACCGATCTTCTTGTTTTAGGACAACTGGCCCAATCTCTGTCTGTAAAATCTTTAAGTGTAAGGTTGTTGTCTACTAGGAATAAGATTCCTTGACCATGATTAGTCTTCAAATACCTCAACAGTCTATAAGCTGCCTTCATATGATTTTTAGTAGGAGTGTCTAGAAAGTGACTTAGCTGCTGAACTGTAAAGGCAATATCTGGTCTGGTGAAGGTAAGATAGATAAGTATGCCCACTAAGGATCTTAAGCAGTATTATCCTCCAAAAGGGGTGAATCACCATGCTGTAAAGTTTGCTTAGACTCCATAGTTGTCTTAGCAGGTTTTGCTCCAAAAAATTCATATTCTTCTAAGAGATTAAGAGTGTATTTTCTTTGAGAAATTGATATACTGTAGATGTCTAAGCGACTTCAATGCCTATGAAATATCTCAATTTTCAAAGATCCTTAATAGTAAATTCTTTGGTGTAGGGCATCCTTGACTGCTAAATTAACTTCTAATTGGGGCTTTCTTTGCTATGATGTCATCAACATAGACCGACAAAGCAATAAAGGAACATCTCCGACCCTTTTGGAAATAAAGCGTGGTCGTTTTGGATTGAATGAATCCTTGAGCCTCCAAAGATTCAGTCAACTTGCAATTCCATTGTCTACTGGCTTGCTTGTGGCCATACAATGACTTAGTAAGTCTGCAAACTTGATTTGGTTTAGTTACTACACAACCTGGGGGTAACTGCATGTATACTTCTTCATGCAAATCTCCATGTAGAATGGTAGTGTTGACATCCATCTGATGTAGATGCCAATTATTGGCTACTGCTGTTGCAAGTAAGGCTCTAACTATAGTGATTTTGACAACATGTGAGAATGTTTTTTGATAATCAATCCCATATGTTTGAGTGTACCCTTTGGCTACTAGTCTAGCTATATATCGCTCTACTAAATAATCAGGTTTGTATTTGATTATGAAAACCCATTTGCACCCAATGGGTTTCATGCCGGGGGGAATATCAACTATTTCCCATGTATGAGTCTTTTGTAGAGTTTCAATCTCTTTTTGCATTGCTTCTTTCCATTTATCATGCTTGATGGCATTATTGTAAGTCTTAGGCTCTTTAATAGCATCGATAGCATTAATGAATTTGGCATTGTCTGCTGAGAGACTATCTAGACACATGACTACACTCAGCAGGTGTGGAGTCTGTTGAATAGTATAAGCACCCCCTTGATAAAAGGTTGGTGATTTCCTTGTTCTTGTGGGCCTTCTTAATTGTATGGGTTCAGGTGCCTCATTGACTAGTTCATGCTCTCATTAGATGCCTCAGCTGCAGGTGACCCTATGTCCGGCTGGTCCGCTGAGTCAGTCAACAGATCATCAAAAGTGTCCATTACTGGTAAGAGAATGGGCATGTCAGCAAGATATCTAGCCTTTCCCAATAACTGTTGAAATAGAGGAAAATAAGTCTCATGGAATTGAGTATTTCTAGCAACAAAGGTGTCTTTGTTGGTAATATCTAAAAGAATAGCACCCTTGGATGTGTTTGAATTCCAAAGATAGACACAAGTCCTACATCTCGAGTCAAACTTTGTCCTGTACTACTGAAGTGTGCAAGAAAAAACTAAATAACCAAAAACCTTAAACACAAAATAGTCTGGTTTAGTGCCATAAAGCACCTCATGTGGAGTGCTTTCTTTTACCTGTGGTGTAGGTGTAGCATTAATCAATTTTACAGCATGTAAAACATAGATCCCCAATATTCAATTGGTAAATTACTCTAGAACCTCATTCCCCAGCAGCGTTCAGAGATCTTTGATGTTTTCTTTCAAGAATATCATTCTGTTCAGGTGTGCTGACACAAGATGTCTGATGTACGATGCCCTGTTGAGCATAAAAATAAGTGAGCTGGAACTCAGCTCCATTATCATACCTGATAACTTTGTGAAACTATGTAGAAACAAATTTAATAAAAGATTTAACAAGGTCAGAAGCTTTTGATTTGTGCCTCATAAGAAATACCCAAGCGAGTCTAGAAAAATCATCTACAACAGTAAGAAAATATTATTGTCCATTCACAGTATGCTGTCTTAAAGGACCCTAAATATCCATATGAACAAGATCAAAAACAGAATGTACAATGGTAGTACTTAATGGAAAAGGTTTTTTCTTTAGTTTTGCCATGGGACAAATATAACAGAGGTCATGATCACAAAAATTTGACATCATGAGACTGTGAACTGATGACTTGTAGTCTTTTATCTGGTAAGTGTCCTAGTCTGTAATGCCATAAAAGAGCATCATCTAATCTATCAGACAATGTGTGGTTTTCTAAAACATTGGCAACATATAATCTTTTTGGTTGATCCATGACATATAGTCCTATGTGTAACTCAGCTGAACCAATCACTTTCTTGTTCTTCCTTGAAAACACACTTGTTAGCAGAAAAATTAGCTGCACCTTTTGTGTTATTAATAAAGGCAGGTAAAGAGAAAAGGTTATACTTAAAACCCGGAATGCAAAACACATCATGTAGGACCAACTAAGGGTTTACCCTTACTTGTCCTATATGTGTGACAGAGACATTATTTCTATTAGGTAATCCTATCCTTATACCAGATAAAGGTTTGAGATTGCTAAACAGATCTAATGATCCTACAATGTGATCTGTGGCACCAGAGTCCAAGATCCATTGTATAGATCATACTAAATTTAGATCACCTGTCCTTATGGCAGGTGAGTAGGGTGTCACAATCTCAGTAGGTTGTCCAATGGCAAATCCTGCATATCTAGGAGGATCAGAACTCAGCATAGCCATCAACTTGTCAAGTTGTTGTGTGCAGTAAGATTTGGAAACCCGTCTCATGAGACCTTGCTTTGTGGGCTTTGATCTTCTTCTGCGATTGTTTCTTTCTCTACCAAATTGGCCCTTTTTGACTTGAAACCAGGAGGATAGCCATGTTTCTTGTAACAAGTCTCCTTAGTATGACCATTAAATCCAAAAAAACTAAATTGCATTTCTTGGGATTTTTAGGTCTTGGATTTGCTGCAGATGCATAATTATGTCTGATGACAGTCTGATTTGCCCCTGTCCATTTTTCTGAGACAAGAGAACCATAAAATCTTGATTATTGGCCCTATTAGCTACATACAATTTATGTCTTTCAAATTCAATGGCCATTTCAAAGGCATCATGGATTTCTAGGAAAAGGGACCATCAGCATTGCCTGTGAAACCATTGGCTCAAAATAATCCCTTAAACCTTTTAGGAATTTCATAACATGTTCAGCCTCCATATGATCCATTAGTGTGCTGATTGCATTGCAGTGACATTGAGGATGACAAGAACAAACTGATACATGCCTAATGGTCTTGATTTCTTCCCATAGAACCATCAATTTTTGGAAATATTGATTGACAGAGTGATTACCTTGTTCAACAGATGCATCTCTTCAAGAAGATCGAAAGCCTCAAGGCATCAACATTAGAAAATCTAGTTTGCAAGATTCTTCCAAACTACATGTGCACTCTTGAAGTACATCAAACTTTGAGCTATGGTATTTTCCACGAATTCAAGATCCATGATCTCACCATTGTATCACATTGTCTCCATGAATGGAAATCTCTTTGACCGCTTACGGCCTTTTGATTGTGCCGTCTACGAAGCCAATTTTATTCTTGGTGATTAACACCATCTCCATAGACATTTTCCATGGATTATAGTTGTTGCCATTCATTAATGGTTGAACAAGAACTAAATATGGATTCTCATTAAGATGAACAAAAAACGGTCTGGAGGGACTTATTTCTTGTTTCTTAGCTGCCATGGCTATCAAGAACTCCTGAATTGATCCCAGATCCACAATGAAAGTGAAATTACAGAATAACCGATCAAGAAATGACCAAAAAACTCAGGAAAATGATGACATTTTACTCTGAAGAAACTGAAATCCCAAAAAAGATGAAGAACACTCTCAAGGTTCTTTAAAAACTCAGAGAAAAACGCAGGAAAACATTAAAAAATTCTCAAATTTCTGCTATGATACCATGATGAAGTTTATAGAATTATAAATTGAAAGTAAAATGCAGAATTATTATTGATGATCTAAAAGTTACAATGCAGCTGATCATGGGGTATTTATAGCTTCATACACCTCATGAATCAGTTAGAAGTAAGTTACAAATGGTTACAACAGACTATAACTAAATAACCGTTCTCTTCATTACATCATACTAAACTAATCGAAAGTTCTTTGGGACTTTCTATTAGAAGGCTGCTGAGGTCTTCATATTATCAGCTGAATGCACTCAGCATTCCCATCAGCCTATATGCTATAAAAAAATATGTGGTGGTTGAGGTTGTTGTGGGGGGGGGGTCAATCGCGGTTCAGTTTGGTAGGGTTGGTATCTTTGGTGGTAAAGGCTGGTGTAGTCCATTAGGTGGATAACCAAAGCCGTGCTGGTGATCAAAATATGGTGAAGGTGGTACAGTAGGTTGTGGGGTATGACCTACTGGTGGAGGGTAAAAGGTCTGTTGTTGGTGGTGGTGAAACACGGGTGGAGAAGGGTGCCTGACTGGTGGAGGGTAGACGCTTATTGGTGGAGGTACACAGACTGGTGGAATCTCACCTACAATGGTGACACGTATGGGCGCTTCCCCAGGTTTGCGATAAATGTAGTTGAAGTGTGGATCTTTCTAAAATTGAGGCCATGGTGACTGGCTTGCATGAGGCTGTTGTGTGTGAGTCGGGTGAGGTGAAGGGTTCTGTCACACAAACCCGCCGCTAACCACTGGTGTCCTATCTTCTCACACTCCTTAACTTTCTGCACCATGAACTCCTGTTCTAGTGGTCACCATCCTGATGATCAAAGAAAGGCTATAACGTTACTACAAGATCTAAAGAAGTCTGATCTTAAAAGAAGGACAGCCTAAAGACGCTTCTCTCTGAGACCAACTGGTAACGCCCCGCTCCCGGATACCGAGTCCTTATATGGAAGAGAACTTTCGGCGTGTATAGCATTAAACAAATCTAATATTATACGCAAGCTTCTACATTGTCGTATCAAATAAAAGCAAACGGAAGCCCAGAAGACTCGGGTAAAACCATAAATGCACTAGAACGGAAACTTAACATACTAAATGATAGAAACGGTGTCCTCAAACGACGAACATCCTACAAGTATGATGCCAAAGAAACATAAACTTGTCTTAAAAAAAGTACAAACCTTCTTACAGAAGTCTAGAAATAAAAGAACAACAACTATATAAAGAAGGGAAAACAACAACGTCTAGTGCAACAAGAAATAAAGGAAAATTGGACGCATCCTCAAGCATCGTCTTCATCATATATCCTCGTCATCGAATTCATGCACAACCTGTTCATATTCTCACCCCACAAAGCATACAAAAGAAAATGCAAATGAGGTAACTCAGCAAAAGTGAGAAGCTGATGTATAATTAAGTTCTACAACGGAAAGGTTTACATTATTATTATTAAGTTATCCTTATCAGACCGACTCAATTCTAGGGTTTACTTCATGCTCATCAACATGTTGTGCCATACTAGCTGCTATAGCAAGCCTGAAATAAGTTAGAAATCTCTGTATAAGTCTTTACTTAGAGTCTGACATGTTGTATAAGTTCAGTCAGACAAGTATTGTACTAACTAGGAGGATGGCTAAGTGAAACAGAAAATCTGCAAAGAAGAAAACAGCCAAATACCAACAGAGAAGAATGAAGACATATGGACTGACTTATTACCTGGGAAGTCTATGATGACCTTGGATAAGTCTAAGTTACATTGCAAGTTATGAAACTCATTGTTTAAATATGGTGTATATTGATCTCACACAAATCAAGGATCAATGAAGTACAAATACTCTTGGAAAATCAAAGAGTCAAAGAAAGAAGTAAACCGACAAAGTAAACTATCTACTGGTTGAGTAAGGAATAGCAGTGAAGAAAAATGTCAACAGCTAAGTAAGCAGAAGCACTTAACCGGTCAAGAAACAGTCAAAGGAAGGAACATCAGAACAATCTAAGCTTATTCAGAACGTTGAAAATAAGGAAGATCAAGCAATAAATGCAAAATCAATCAAGGACGGATTTTATGATAGACGTTTGAAGAAAATTCTGATCATTGAAATCAAGGAGAATATAATCAAAGAAGAATCAAGAATTAACTTAGGATTATTCCCCACATTGAATAGCCAACGGACAGAAATTCAAATCAAGGATATCAAGGCTAAAAATAGAAGGCAATGACAGAAAAATGAAAATCTGTCAAAATCCTAATCCTTCCGTTGAATCTAAGGAACACATCTAGTGATCAACTCAGCATTCAGAACAAAAAGTCATACCAAGTACTGAGATTGATCACACACTTGTGAATTTTATTCACACCAGTTTGCAGCAATTGAATCAGAGATGTCTAAGAAGGAGTTGCACCCTTTGTGATAGCTGCTGAAGGATTTGTTCCCAATGAGCAGTGTGTTGAAGACTAGTCACTGAAGCTTTTGTAGCCAGGGAGTGATAGTCTTGGAGATTGTGAAGCTTGTGTAGTCAAGGACAATCTGACTATTATATTGGTGAAAGACAATAGTGAATTCC
Source organism: Gentiana macrophylla (assembly GCA_026214975.1). Classification (NCBI taxonomy): domain Eukaryota; kingdom Viridiplantae; phylum Streptophyta; class Magnoliopsida; order Gentianales; family Gentianaceae; genus Gentiana; species Gentiana macrophylla. The sequence continues at coordinate 66,283,301 of CM047805.1, forward strand.
TCCAATCATCACATGAGAATAGTGGATTAAGGAATTACACCACCCTGAACCACTATAAAACTTTGTGTTCATTTACTTACAGCACTTTCGTTTACAACATTTACTTACTGCACTATATTCATAATCTGTGTGTGCATAATCTACTTTGACACAGTTTTAAGAAGACACTTACCCGCTGCCCAAAAGCTTTTAAATTAAGAAAAGTTGTTGAAACTCCAGTATAGTCATTCACCCCCCACCTCTGACTATACTTTTACCCTTCTTTGGGACCAATAATTGGTATTGGAGCAGTGTTCCTAGTATCAGAACCTGTTCAGATCTATTTTTTGGTAACAAGGAGATCACATATTTTCAAAGTAGTTTTAAAATATGTGCTTTCTATAAATATATCTTTTATCTGTGATTATGGCTCTTCAAATTTCATGTCTAAAGTACCTGTATTCAATGTTAACAATTTTGATGAATATAATATAAGGATGTTGTCTTATCTTGCAGCCACTCATGAGGAAATGTTGGATGTTATCAATGATGGACCAATTCAGATAGAAAAGATAAAAAAAGATTGGACCAAAGATGACAGAAGGAGAGCAAACCTTGATTATGTTGCGAAAGATATCTTCTTGAAGACTCTGGACAATAATATGTGCATGAGAATCAAAGATTGCAAAACAGCAAAGGAGATGTGGGACAAACTGGCACTCATCAATGAAGGATATAAGGCAATCAAGGAAAATAAATTATCTATTGCAAAACATAAATTTGAGAACTTCAAGATGAAGAATGGTGAATCAATTGATCAGATGGATAACAGATTTTCAAGCATCATCAGTGAACTGTACCAACTTGGTCATAAATATCCACATAAAGAAGTTTGCTTCAAGATCATAAGAAGTCTACCAGAAAGATGGAGAATCATCCCATCAGTGCTCAAGGGAACAATAGATCTTGCAAAAACTGACACCTTGACAATGATGTCTGAATTAAAAGCCCATGAATTTGAACTGAACAATGAAGACGGTGCACCAGAAGAGGCACAAAAGACCAGTGGACTAGTTCCACCCCAGCAAAGCAAAGCGGAAGACACAAGCAGCAAAGGGACACAAGAGCTAAAATAAAAAATGGCTTTACTAATCAAACGTTTTGACAGGTTTAGTAAGAAGAAACAATTCAAGGGAAGTTCATCATCAAATAAGAAGTCAAACTCCTGCAAAGACATAAAGAAAAAAGATGATGAATAAAAATTCTTTAATTGCAAGAAGAAAGGACACTTCAGGGTAGATTGTCCTGAAGAAAAAGACAATGATGAAGAAAAGAAGAAATTCAAATCTACAGTTAAGAGAAAAAACAAGAAGGCACTGAAAGCTGAAACCAGCAGTGAAAGCGGTGAAGAGTCTTCTAAAAATGACTTAGATGACAGTGAAGGCACAAGCTCAAGCAATGAAAAAGCCTGTGTATGCTTAATGGCAAAATAATTTGAAGAAACAGAGGTAATATCTAGTGCATATTCCTCAAATGCGTCCACATCTGACACTGTACAATCTTCTATTTTCCCCTTAAATTCTGCAAATCTAATTCAAAATCTCATGAGTAGATTTTGAAGGAATTCAAATAAATTGATCATGTGCAAAGCATTTACTAGCAATTGGACTACGTCTATCATAGTAGATTACTGACGAGTCAAGGTCAATCCCACAAAGACTAGTAAGAACGCAAATTCTCAAGATTGAGCTTGTCACAAATAAGGTCTACGATCAACTATAATATAGATAGAAGTAAAATTGGTTCCACAAACTAACAATACTACTCTAGTTCACACGGAGTAAACAAGAGTTTCTAAAGTAGTAGTGTAATTATGAGAGATTAGTTATTCCTCCCACACATGCAATAGTCCTCTCCGTTGGTAAATTTTAATTCATTTTCAGCTACGGGTGCAACTCCTAACCCTATCTACTCCAACAATGGCAGACAATCTATATGCAAGCTACCCTCCTTAATTGGTCCATAATAGCCCATACGCAATAAGTTTTAGAGTTACCGGTATTGAGCGTTAACCCATACCGCTAACCCGCCTAGGCAGCTATCGACTATGACTCGCACGTTCCTAGGGTCAATCAAGACAATGTCCTAATTAACACTTCACTAACAGTCCTTCATGCTAATTTACAATGACATGCAAATAGTTGATCAGGATACTAACATGTAAATTAAATATGTCGATCAACGTAGCTGGCGCCGATTATCATTAACTAGTAATTTACTAGGTATTCAGATCTAGCGATATAGACCATCGCAGATCTAAAGAACGGAATCACTATTTCATGATTTCTTCACCAACGAATTATATCTATACATATATAGAACTAAATAAACAATTAGCACATACTAGTCAAGTAGAACAATGACAGATCTACATCTTGGAAAAAACAGAAAATCATACCCTCGAAGATGAGTGTAGATCTCCCACGGATCTCTTCCTAGGCGGTGACTCCGTCGCCTCTCCGACCAGAACTCATAACATAAAATAAAGAACTTTTATTGCATAATAATTGTAAGTTTTGAGGTACAATGAACTCAAAAGTGAACACACTGAATTCTGAGGCACTGCCTCTTATTTATAGTTCTATAAACCGACTTAAAAACACCTAGATCTACCTCTCATCCAAGAAAATGCATTTCAGAAGATTCTGGACTCTCGGTAACCCGGCGGCATACCCAGATTTACCGGGGGCATTTTCTTCTTTTTCTCTCTACCGACTTAACTTGGAAGGTTCTGGAATACCCTAGGCCTAATCCTTTCATTCAGTCCACTCCAGATTCATCCACAATGCTCAACCCAATATCACGTATCCTAAAAATAATCAAATAACGCACGAAATAATATCAAAATAAGGAAAATAAACGTTAAGTACAAAATACTCGACTCATGAACCCGACATATGATATTCAACTCAAATGGTTTATAATTATAGGTAGAAACAACTATTTTTAGCTCATAATGGACATAATATTGATGCCGTAGGATAGACTATTTTAAGCGTCATCAACTACCCCCCACTAGCCCTTTGCTCGTCCTCGAGCAGAGTATTAAGGCGGAATGTACCTCCAAGAGCAATCAAAATCAACTACAACATATTCAATAAATATTTCCGGCAGAACATACATCAAGCAACAATCTATAAGCTCCCCATTAATCACTACCTACCACGCATCAATGTGTCGTGTGATGAATCTTTCGTGATAGTGCGTTCGTGAAGAGAATCAAGTTGTATTAACCCCACAATCTTAACTTACCTGCTCATACACTCGCTCATCTTGCCTTCAGACTTGGTTACATAACATGGTACCTTAACCGGGCCGGGCGGACTAGGGGACCGAGTCTTGCTCTTAGGTCCTCGTTTGTTTCTTTTTTATGCGAGGGTCGTGCCTTTTTTTCTACGAGTTCGCTTCCCTCACTGCCTTTATTATATACATTTTTCTCTTTTTTCTTTTACTTTTTTTTTCTTTTTTGGAAGATTTTTCACTATTTGTTTCTCTCACTCTCGCAAGTCCGTTTTGTGCCGGTTACCTTTTGTGGCATTCAAGTTGCTTCCCTTGTCCTACAACAATTTGTTAAAGTATATAGATAGACAAATAATGATTCCCGGTTAAAACAACTTATCATCTAATCATAAACACTTCTCACTCAGATTATGTTATCACATTATTGAGTGCAATGATAGAATAACAGTTAATAAGTGATCGGGGTCAATCAGGTCATAATATACTTGACCACCATAAACCAATACTAGCAAGAGGACTAGGCCCATCGTAGTATAGCTATAGTGAATCAAGGTCGATCCCATAGGGAACCAATTGTGGATCATCTTATATACAAACAATTAATTAAACATGTCAAGGACATAAAGGCGGTCTACGACCAACATAAGACAAGAAAGGTAAAGACACGACTCGACACAACATAATTAACCTCCCAATTATAGACTTTATTGTTTGGACCTAGATAATTTATATAATAAACTGAACTTATTAGCTGTCAATCCGTTTGTATCTATCTTAGATTGGCTACGGGAGTCATCCTCTTTAACTTGACGTAGCACCGGTGAGTCACTAGAGTCAACGTGATATTGTTACGTGACTTCGCCTTTTGGTGCCTCCATCTCATATAACTCACATGCTTACGACTCTAAGGATGCCGATATTGACCGTACACCTCGTCTAGGCAACATTCCTATGGTTAGGCGTACTTCCTAAACGATCACTCAAACTCTCGTCCAACTAGCAATTACCAAGTTATAGTCTCATGCTAGTTTACGATCTACGTATAACAAGGTGCGCGCAATTCCCTAATATAAACCTACCTAGATAACGCTGAACGTCCGAAGATCAATTCATGAGCCTACCTAAGAGTTTTATATCAGTATTTCCTTCTTACACGTTTTAATTCAACTAAGCGAGTAACGTAGCCATAGCCATACCTCTACCGAGATAATAAATTCTATTAAGTTAACCTAACCATAAAGACATGGCTATCTAACGGATGAGCAGGGGCTCGGTCGACCGAATATTTGGGCTCGGTCGATTGAACGGTCTTTTCCCCAGATTACATCCACGAATGTATCTCTCGGCGTTTCATCAAACACAACGGATTAAACGAGAATTCTTACGATATTCATATAAACTAACATAGATACGCATTAATTAAATCAAGTAGATTTATGAATAAATACTAAGTGTATGGCGTAGGTTATGGGATCCTCATAGACAAGGTATCGCCACCTTCCCAATGTCATAGCCTAGATCTACATCATCTAGCTATGATTAATTAACTCAAGCGATAAAGCATAATTGGGGAATGAATTACTTCAAATAAAAGAAACAGAAAATAAGAGCTCACATATTGCAGCCCTTAAATTGCCGGAAACCCTCAAATTATTCTACATTGTATCAAAGTTGTATTATGCATTGTAAGATTGAAGAAAGAATGAAGGGATGATGGGATGATTTACAATTTCTCATAGCTGCTGCTTATATAGGGGTTTCTGCCGACTTATGAAGGATCTAGAAGGTAAATACGAAAAAATCCGATAAGTGACCGAACCGACACACTCGGTCAACCGAAGCTCCTCACTCGGTCGACCGAAGCTATAGGCTCGGTCGACCCGAACCTAACTTTGCACATGTTAATCGTTTTTCGTCTATCTTGTCCCCATTTGCACGCTTTGCGTTGTTGATCGATTAATCTTTCATTTAATGCTCCGATTTTCTTCCTCTTTTATCTTGAGACCATTGATTGAATGACATTAATCCTCTCGATTTGTCGTGATCTACGAAATCAGCATTTATCGCACAATAAATCGGTCTTTTAATAATGAAAACGGCTAAATACCAAATATCATATTAATAATCACTTAACATTAAATAATAAATATAAACATGTGATTTAATATGAAATATATATTATTAATCTCGATTTAAGGTCAGCGTTGATGACTTTTACGGGTATAATTCGACCGTCATCAACTACCCCCACTTAGACTTTGATCGTCCCGAACAAAGCATCGATTAAGTCATTCCCCAAGACAACATTTTCTATGGTCAAATCATACTTACACAAGAAACTCAAGTCAACTCATACTAGTCATGCTCATAAGATATCCATTATTCACTCTCTGACTATGAATCGAAGTGATGTGTGCATGTGCATTTAGTTTTATATATTCGTGGCAAGATCGAGTTTATGCTAACTTCGCAATCTCAACCTACCAACCTCAGCATTCATACTTCTTATGCCTCACAATGGTTAGAGCACTAGAGCAATAAGCAAGAGCGTATCTATAGGGATTTTGGACTTGGAGACCGAGTACTACTCAAAGCCTCTTAAAGAGTTGAATATTTTTCATATCTTCATATTTTTCAAATACTATTAATCTCAAGAAAGAAAACTTTTAGAGTATCCCCTATCTTAGATCATGTATAGCATCGAATATTACCACAAAGCGGGGCTACTTTGGTGCTCATTATTACAAGCCCGGTGTTTTAACGTATTGTCAAACACAGGTACGTCTCAAGCTTATTACTCCGCTTTTGTTGGCAAGAATATCAGAATACATTAGCAGATAGATATTGACACTAGGTTTACATAACCAATCATTTATGCAATGTACACAATATTCGTCAGTTATTATGATTCGTGCGGTAAACTCGATTCACAGATTGAGTAATTGAATAATAAATAACTACTCGCAAAACGGGCATGAATATCCTTAAATTTACTTAACATAAGTATAAAATGATCACGTACTCATGAAACTTGGTTTATTTCCTATCAATTCTTAGCTAGGAGCTCACAATTCTAAGGGTACGAGATAAATAATATGGTATGTATTCAAATTTTCAATTTTTCAATTTTTCTACCGTTTCATTCAAATTTCCATTATAACATAACATGGCTAAGTCTCCTACCCCCCACTTAAACATGGCATTGTCCTCAATGACAAAAATAAATGAGAAGTTAAGAAAAAGACTTAGCTCTGGAAACGGCTCTCAAGTAAAGGAAAGAGATCGGAGTAAATTTCAGCACGTTGTGGAGAAGCAAGTGAAAACCTGTATAAGCAGACAAACTCCACGAATCCGTCAAATACCATGTCTATGGAAGTTATAAAATAATGTGGCAGTAATGAGGTATAAATACCTAAAAACAGTGTAATCCACTTTATTTTAAACAACCAAAGACAAGAAAAATACTAAATAGAAAGAAAAATAAACAAGCAACTAAAGATGGTAGTCTTCATCTAAAAACCGGGTGGATAAGACCAAGATCAAAAAGCACAACCCCATGTGGGAAAACACGAAGTGGACTGGCTCACTATGTAATCAGTCCATTATAAAAGAGAAACTTGGTAAGGTATAACAGATGCAATGCGACCTATAGGCTAAAGATAAAATTGAATACTTAACGCAAGAGACTTCTCGCTTGCATTGGATATCAACAACTTAGGGAGATGTAGCTACTCCTCGAAATTACTAATAACCCAATGTATCACGTAAAAATCATAACCGTCATCAACAAGGTCGGATCAGTGTGATATTTTAGAACTGAACTCATCATCTTGAAATGCCGGAATAGACGGAAAAGTGTGAAATTTAAAACTTCCGGTAGAAAGATAGGTTGTATTTTGATCGAACCAAAAACTCTTAAAATCTAGCTAGGGTCTGAGCTACACTTACCCCAACTAGTATTATGAAAATCAAAATGATAAAAGATAATCATTAAAGCTTAGCAATATTTCACATTCCGCAACACAAAGGTATTTTGTAAACAAAAGGGAGGTTGAGAGTATGATGGGTTTAGAAAAAGATACACATAAGGATGGGAAGAAAAGATAAAGGACGGGTAAGAAATTGTGTTTATGGGTGGGTTGAAAATGGTTACGTCATTGAGATTGGGTGGGAGAGTGAAACGGTTGGAAAGAAAGAGAGGCGATGAAAGAATGTTTAGAAATGTGAACTGTTGGGGCAGATTGGTGAGAGGATCGAAAAGTTTGAAGGTGAAAAAGTGCAGAATGAATTGCACATCACTTTGGATTTTCACTTGGATCACCTAAAAAGTTTTAGAATTTGACCAAGATTGTTCTTGTTTGCACCAATCATTCTCTGTTACATTTTCAGTAATTCTCAAGCTCTCTTAATGCTTCCATCTTAAGGTGGATTGCTAAATTTCTTTTTCTTTAGCAATTTCTCGACTCTCCTACGGAACTCTATTTCACGTGGCCTATATTGAGTAAAAAAGTTTTGCACATCCTTAGCCCAATGGCCATCGGAACACGGCAAAATAAAAAAAAAACCTCAACATATGTCACGTTACTCTTATTGGACTCAAAGAAAACAAAACCTAAAATCCTAAAAAGAAATCCTAAGGGTTTTAAAGAAGTAGTTACGAGTTTAAAGTCCTCATTTCGACTTTCCAAAAATTATCCTTATCGGTTATCATTCTTGGATCGCTGGACCTTGACCCTTCGCGCGCACTATAAGAGGTGGGCTTGTTGCTTTTATGGATTAATACCCCTTCCTTGGTTGTGAGACCTAGAAGCGACATTTATCCATACCATTTATCCAAAGCTCTTACCTCGGCTCGTTTTAGGAATTAGTGAATTCTAAGAAACTCGGTTAAATTACGGTTTTGGCCTTGACAATAAGAAACAATGAATCAAAGTACTCCGAATAAGGTCGGTTATGTAGGCAAGCCTCACGCCGTCTTATTCGTTGGAACATATGTATGTGATTCAGAGGCCAATCCATCAAGATTAAGCCCGTTTAGCCCAAAGGCATATCGGCTATGCTAGGTCATGTTGAAGCTGGCATGTAACGTACATCACACGTGAGAGGAGTCGATTGAGCGAAGCTCGGTTGAACTCGCCCGACCATGGTTAGACCATTTCGAACCCATGTACTAAGAGTCTCCGATTTCTAATTTGTCACCCAAAGCGTAATCTCGTTTCTTTTAAGGTGGGTTCACCGAGAAGCCATCACCATAAAACTCAGCGAAAGCGGAAGATGGTGTTCTCTCAAAACTCAACGTCTTCTTTAGATTGTGAATGCTTAAACTACACAATTTGTTGCTCCCCTGGCGATAGAAGCAATCTCATGCATAGGACAAAGAGATTTTAATAGAACTACGAGGAACTCTTTATTCACTGCTTCCTTTCAACGACTACATGCTTCCCTACACCCTCTAGATGAGACAGATATGGGGCAAAACCTTTGACACAAATAGAATTAATCTTACAAACTAACTCCGGGTTAAGATTCATACTAAGGTTCATGTATAGGCTAACTTATGCTCAAAAAACCAAAAGGTAGTAAAACATAAGCAAAAAAAAAGGTAGTACCTTGCCTTCAACATTGTACCACGAAGAATTTAAGCCTTAAAATATATATTTTTCGGAGCCATCTTTGTGCTTTAAAGGATTTGCTTCCATCGCTTTTCCCATCGTAGAGTAGTAATTCCGCATGTTCTTTGGGTTATTTTCTCGGCGCCCTTGAAAATTCTGCGACTCGGATTATTGCTTCCTGGTTTTACGCAAGCGGAAGAAAAACAAAAGCAGACCGTAGGCGATTTTAACATGGTTTCCCATCTTCGCTATCGAGACCTACGGATTAAACATCTGAGGATAAAGCAGACACGCCGAAATTCGGACTCGAAAAACACAAATCGAAACCGTGTGTAAACAATTGAACAAGAACAAAACAAAAATAAATTCGATTCGACCGAATGAGGTCTCTCGGTCGACCGAATAAATTTTTCTATATATTTATTTTTTTATTTTCATTTTAAGAATCTGGAATTTTTAGATGAAGCGAGACAACGAGAGGACTCAAAGCGTAAAAAGCGACTCAAAAGCAGAAAACTTGACATGAATAAGAAGATTATTTATATATAAAATTGACCGTTGGTTCCCCGGCAACGGCGCCAAAAACTTGATCGGGGTCAATCAGGTTATAATATACTTGACCACCATAAACCAATACTAGCAAGAGGACTAGGCCCATCGTAGTATAGCTATAGTGAATCAAGGTCGATCCCACAGGGAACCAATTGTGGATCATCTTATATACAAACAATTAATTAAACATGTCAAGGACATAAAGGCGGTCTACGACCAACATAAGACAAGAAAGGTAAAGACACGACTCGACACAACGTAATTAACCTCCCAATTATAGTCTTTATTGTTTGGACCTAGATAATTTATATAATAAACTGAACTTATTAACTATCAATCCGTTTGTATCTATCTTAGATTGGCTACGGAGTCATCCTCTTTAACTTGAGCGTAGCACGGTAGGTCACTGAGGTCACCGTGATATTGTTACGTGACTTAGCCTTTTGGTGCCTCCATCTCATATAACTCACACACTTACGACTCTAAGGATGCCGATATTGACCGTACACCTGCCTCTCAGGCAACATTCCTATGGTTAGGCGTACTTCTAAACGATCACTCAAACTCTCGTCCAACTAGCAATTACCAAGTTATAGTCTCATGCTGTAGTATACGATCTACGTATAACAAGGTGTGCGCAATTCCACTAATATAAACCTACCTAGATAACGCATTTGAGCGTCCGAAGATCAATTCATGAGCCTACCTAAGAGTTTTATATCAGTATTTCCTTCTTACACGTTTTAATTCAACTAAGCGAGTAACGTAGCCATAGCCATACCTACTGAGATAATAAATTCTATTAAGTTAACCTAACCATAAAGACATGGCTATCTAACGGATGAACAGGGGGCTCGGTCGACCGAATAGCTGGGCTCGGTCGACTGAACGGTCTTTTTCCCCCAGATTACATCCCTGAATGTATCTCTCAGCGTTTCATCATACACAACGGATTAAACAGTAATTCACACAGTATTCATATAAACTAACATAGATACGCATTAATTAAATCAAGTAGATTCATGAATAAATACTAAGTGTATGACGTAGGTTATGGGATCCTCATAGACAAGGTATCGCCACCTTCCCAATGTCATAGCCTAGATCTACATCATCTAGCTATGATTAATTAACTCAAACGATAAAGCATAATTGGGGAATTAATTACTTCAAATAAAAGAAACAGAAAATAAGAGCTCACATATTGCAGCCCTTAAATTGCTGGAAACCCTCAAATTATTCTACATTGTATCAAAGTTGTATTATGCATTGTAAGATTGAAGAAAGAATGAAGGGATGATGGGATGATTTACAATTTCTCGTAGCTGCTGCTTATATAGGGGTTTCTGCCGACTTATGAAGGATCTAGAAGGTAAATACGAAAAAATCCGATAAGTGACCGAACCGACACACTCGGTCAACCGAAGCTCCTCACTCGGTCGACCGAAGCTATAGGCTCGGTCGACCGAACCTAACTTTGCACATGTTAATCGTTTTTCTCTTCTATCTTGTTCCCCACTGCACGCTTGCGTGTTGATCTGATTAATCTTTCATTTAATGCTCCGATTTTCTTCCTCTATTATCTTGAGACCATTGATTTAATGACATTAATCCTCTCGATTTGTCGTGATCTACGAAATCAGCATTTATCGCACAATAAATCGGTCTTTTAATAATGAAAACGGCTAAATACCAAATATCATATTAATAATCACTTAACATTAAATAATAAATATAAACATGTGATTTAATATGAAATATATATTATTAATCTCGATTTAAGGTCAACGTTGATGACTTTTACGGGTATAATTTGACCGTCATCAATAAGTTACTTCTTCATGCAACATAATATATGCTCATTCTTCCACACTAAATAGAATATGCTATATCTAACTTCAAATCGTTCTTGGGCTCCTTTTCTACCGATTCCTTACTCGGAAATGTGCAATGGGCAAGCTAAAAACAGTGTTAAATATTTCAAAATTATTCCCCTTTTTCGAATAACCGATTAACCAGCTAAGACCGCCTACCCCCAGTTAATATAGGCATTGTCCCCAATGACTAATAATAAAGAAAAGAAAAGGTACTTAGCTCTGGAATTGGTCGGATGAGTCAATGTGAATCCTGGAGCAGAATCATTAGCTCCGAGGTCATCCATCTTCCAAGTTGTTACTGCATTCCAAAGTAGTTCCAACAACTGTGAGTAACATGCGAAGTGCAATAACAAAATAAGGTGGCGGTAATTGTGCATACAGGAGGAATGCGCAAAAAGAGTTTAAGCCACTTTATTCTTTTATTGGCCTGAGAAAGGCTTAAAAACTTTTACGAGGGTATCACATGAGAATCAGAAAGGAAAAAACCACATATATCTCTAGCCAGAAGACCATAGATATATGTGATGAAAAAAACCTTACGATTGTCATGCTACTTTATTGACTCAAAATAACTAAAATAAACAAAAGCAATAAATAAGGGTTTAGAAATAGTTACGAGTTTATAGTCACTAGCTCATTTGTGCTAATAGGGCTCCTCTATTAAATGCGGTGGATCCTCCAACATAAAGACTTCCAATTGAGGGGTCATACTTGCGCTCTAGGTAATGCTTGACTGTGGCCGTTTACTATGAAAGTCTTCCCAGAGTATTCATTTCTAACTTCACACACGGCTGAATTGAAGTCTTTTGTGACTACGTGTGGTCTATACCATCTTGACTTCAACTTCCTAGGAAAGAGGCGAAGACACGGATTATATACCAGGACCTTATTTCCAACTTGAAATGTGTGGTTAAGAATCTTTTTATCATGCACGCTCTTCGTTATTTCCTTGTAAATCTTTGCATTCTCATATGCTTAAAGTCTAAACTCCTCCAATTTATTCAATTCCATCAATCTCTTCTCACCGGCTAAACTTTCATCCACGTTTAGAAACCTCATAGCCCACAGAGCTTGGTGCACGAGTTCTACCGGTAAATAACACGCTTTTCCAAACACTATCATGTATGGTGACATCCTAATTGTGGTTCTATAAGCTGTTTTGTACGCCCAAAGAATGTCATAAAATTTCAAAGGCCAATCCTTCCTCGTGGCATTCACAGTCTTCTCTAAGATCCTCTTTATCTCTCTGTTCATGACCTCCACTTTTCCACTTTTCTGAGGGTGATATTTTGCTGCAATCTTATGTCTAACCCCATAACTTAACATCAATTTCTCAAACAACCTATTACGGAAATGACTCACTCCATCACTAATTATGGCTCTGGGCACTCAAAACCTCATCAAAATGTTTTTCTTAATAAATTGCAGGACAACCCTGGCATCATTAGTAGGTGAGGCTACTGCCTCCACCCATTTGGAAACATAATCAACTGCTACAAGGATGTAAAGATTTGATTTTGACTATGTGAAAGGCCCAACAAAATCAATTCCTCAAACATCAAATAACTCCACTTCTAGGATACTTTGCAGTGGCATCTTATTCCACTTGGAAATATTACTGTTCATTTGACAGAAGTGACAGGATCTTGTAAACACGTAAGTAGATTTATGAATTGTTGGTCAATATAATCCACAGCTGCATTTTACCTTTCTTTGATGTCTTGTCCGGCCTATAGTGACCTCCAACTTCTCTAGAATGACATTGGCTCAAAATACTTAGAATCTCATCATCATGGACGTATCTCCTAAGAATGGTATCAGGGCGCATCTTATATAGGTAGGATCTTCCCAATAATAATTCTTCAGATGCGTAAAGAACTTCTTCTTATCCGCACTTGTGAATTCCGGTGGTAGGTACCTTCCTGTTTGATAATTCACAATGTAAGCAAACCAAGGGTATACCTTGTCCACTCTTGATGTATTTTATCGGGGTTGAGATTCAATTGGAGCATCAGGAAAGCTCTCCCTTATCTCAGTTGGGTGCTCTTCTTTCAGCAAAGTTAATCTCAACAGGTCATCAGCCACCTAGTTCTCAGATCCCTTTTTATCCTTAATCTCGATATCAAACTCTTGTAAGAGTAGAATCCATCTCAACAATCTTGGATTGGAGTCTTTCTTGGTTAGAAGGTATTTCACAGCTGCATGGTCAGTGAATATAGTGACTTCCGATCCTATCAGATATGGTCGAAACTTGTCAAATGCGAATATAACAGCTAAGGTTGCGTTTGTTTTGGGTTGGAGTTTTTTTGAGAGTTTTTTTTGGAGTTTTTTTAGATAAATTGATTGAAGTAATGATTAGAAAGTTGATGGGGTAAAATAAAGTAGAATAATGATTGGTGTAGATTATGAAATGATTGGTGAAATAAAGTAGAATAATGAATAAAATAATAGTAAAAAATGTAATAAAGTTGATAAAGTGAAATGATGAGAGATGATTTAATATTTTTTTATTTGTAGTTAAAGATTTGATTGGTGTGAGAATTGTAAGAAATGATTGGTGATGTGATGTAAAAAAAACTCCCAAAAAAACTCCGGCCAAAACAAACGGAACCTAAGAGTTCCTTCTCTGTAGTCACATAGTTCCTCTAGGCACTGTTGAGGGTACGACTGGTGTAATAGATAGGCTTAAAGATTTTATCATCCCGTTGTCCCAAGGCTGCTCCAACTGATGTGTTGCTTGCATCACACATAGGCTCAAAAGGTTTGTTCCAATCTGGTGCTACCAGAATTGGGGCGGTTATAAGCATTTACTTCAATGTGTAAAATGCTTGTCTGCACTCTTCTCCAAATACAAAAGGCACATCATTTGCAAGTAATTCCGTCAAAGGTCTAAAACCATAGAGAAATCCATAATAAACCTCCAATATAATCCTGCGTGGCCAAGAAAGGCTCGCAATGTATTTAAGTTTGTTCTAGGGGGTAACTTCTCTATTACCTCTATCTTTGCCTTATCAACCTCCATTCCTTTCTTTGAAATATTTGACCCAACACTATTTCTTTTGTGACCATGAAATGGCATTTTTCTCAGTTAAGTACAAGGTTGGTCTCTTCATATCCCTTCAGTACTCTACTCAAGTTGTCCAAGCATTTATCAAAGCTATCTCCAAATACAGAAAAATCATCCATGAAAATCTCTAGACAGTCCTCCACCATGTCCGCAAATAAAGACATCATGCACCTTTCAGAATGTTGTTGGTGCATTACAAAGTCCAAAAGGCATGCGATTGTATGCAAAAGTTCCATAGGGACATGTGAAAGTTGTTTTCTCTCGATCCTCGGGGGCAATATGGATCTAATAGTAACCAGAATATCCATCTAAGAAACAATAAAAAGCATGTCCGCTTAATGTTTCTAACATCTGGTCAATGAATGGTAGGGGAAAATGATCTTTACGAGTTGCGTCATTCAGTTTTTTGAAATCGATGCAAACTTGATGCCCAGTAATTAGCCTCACAGAGATTAACTCATCGAACTCATTCGGTTGGACAATGAATCCTCCTTTCTTTGGCACCACATGAATCAGGCTCACCCATTCACTGTCTGGAATTGGGAAAATGATTCTCATTTCCAACATCTTTATAATCTCCTCCTTAAAAATATCCTTCAGCTACGGCATCAGCCTCCTTTGAGGTTGTGCTACCGCTATCTTCTTAGGGTCTATAGAGATTTTATGCATGCACACCGATAGGCTTATTCCTTTAATATATGCTATCGTCCATCCGAACGCTCCCTTATGCTCTCTCTGTGTAAGTCGCTTGATACTAGCAAGAGTACTAGGTCAATCGTAGTATAGCAAAGGCGAATCAAGGTCGATCCCACAGAGACAAGGCAACTCAAGTATAAATGAATCTAACATAATTAAGAGAACAAATATGGCTGTTGACCAATGATAAACATAAAAGAAACATGGTATTCCTTCCACATCCCCACCTACCTACTAACTTGGTCAGTCAAACGTATCAATTCAGTAATAGCTACGTGTGCATCTCCTACTCCTATCTACTTCCATTGTAAGGACAGCAGACAATATATACGCAACTAAACTCCTTCATTGATTGTATTAGTTCATACGCAGTAAGATCTAGAGATGCCAGCATTAGACTAAAAGCCTCCTTAAGTAGCTATCGACAATGACTAGTACGTTCCTAGGGATCCATCAAGACTATGTCCTAACTAACATTTCACCTTGCAAGTCCTTCGTGCTAATTTACAATATAAAAATATTAGATTGGCCAGACATAAATAATCATTTTAATTAATCTTGTCGATCAACGTAGATGATGCCGAACCTCCAGATTAGGGTTTCAAAATATTGCTTCTGTAAACCGGCATAGACCGCCGGTTTACCGGGGGTGGTGGTTCCTTTTCTGGAATCTACATTGCTTCGTTCTGATTAATTCAAGTAAATCATAGGGTTGTTAAACATACATATTAACTAAAACACGTTAGTACAAGTAGATCCTCCATAATAAAAACATAAAGGAACGTTCAAAGCTTCGTACCTTTGGTTATGAATATGTAGCTTGATCCACTCAAGCTAGAGATGGCATGGAGGGGAGGAAACTAGAAAATAAATCACCAAAAGCTTTAACGGAACTTTATTGCATCAAATCTTTATAAAAATATGCATTGAATTGTATTGCCTATGTTACAATTGAATTCTGCGGCTTTATATAGGCATTAGAGCCGACTTAAGACTCACATAAACCCTAAACGACCTAGTAGATGTGGAGACTTCAGTTTTGTGTCTTCTAAGTCCTCAGTAAACCGTACATGGGCTTCGGTAAACCGTCCTAGCTCTTCATCTCTTTTTCTGGAATATTTCTTCCTAGACTTCATTCACTTGGCCCAATGTCTTCCTTTCAGTCTGGATCAGGCCTTAGCTATCCCAGATTTTGATACATCCTGAAAAGTGTATAAAACAATACCAAACAATAACAAATCTACGGGATAATAACACAAATACAGAATTGTAAACCAAGAATCATGAACATAGCATTTAACACATATTCTATAGGATAACGAGCCTATCTATCTCATCTCAAGCACAATTCGGGGTAAGGTATAATTAATGGTTCATTTAGAGCGTTATCAAATAACCTCTCTTTGACTAATGCAAACTTGG
Source organism: Gentiana macrophylla (assembly GCA_026214975.1). Classification (NCBI taxonomy): domain Eukaryota; kingdom Viridiplantae; phylum Streptophyta; class Magnoliopsida; order Gentianales; family Gentianaceae; genus Gentiana; species Gentiana macrophylla. The sequence goes on from CM047805.1 coordinate 66,299,806, forward strand.
ACACTTATTGGAAAGTGTTTATTCCATTCTGAAACCTTTTTGTGTACTCGTTTTGTCTCCATAGATCCTTTATGTTGAAATTCTTGCTCTCTTATTGATTTTTAAATTGTTTAGTCTTTCTGGTGCCCAACCTTGCACATTTTCCTTGCTTCTATATGGTATGATGATTCTTGTATGACATTCATGCGAACTGAGGACTCTCCAAGTTCGCCATAAGATATTTTGCTAAGCGAATCATTAACAATCAAGGTCACATACCTAATGTAATAAAGTCCAGTATTCTCTTTCCTTTGCATTGAATATTCCCAAGACTATCATGTGATGTTTCCCATGACATTCCCACCTTCTAAGGGCTTATGTAAAAGCTCATTATCTTCCTTCCAAGCGGTCTCTTTTGCAGAGCACCGTATCCTGAATAATTCCACTTAATCAAAAGAATATCATCTGCAAGATGTTCTTTTGTTTTTCCTTTTGGTGACTACCTTTTGTATTATGATAAAATGTCTCATTTTTCAATTTGGAAACAACTTTGACCTTCCTCAACCCGGAGTCATCTTGTCTTGTCTATGACCCATGCAACCTCCCTTGTTCTGAGAACTTATTGTTGGAATAGTGTCCTAAACCCAATCAGGTTGGACCGGATCCGACCGGGTCGGATCATTTCTACTATTTCTTTATGTTTATACATATGTTAAATGGCTTTTATGTTGTCATATATCTGTTCTTCTAAAGAACCAATTATGAATTGTTATATGAAAACGTCTTTAGTATTAAAGCGTGATATAGAAACCATGATAGCGATTATGGTTGATGAGATCTCTAATCACTTTAATAAGTTGGATACTTAAATGTCTCTAGGTGATGTGCTATTAAGCAGGGCATTGATAGTATAAACAGACTAGCGCGTATTAGATGTCTTCTGTCTTTAAGGCGGGGGACAGATCTAAATCTATCGAAGTGTAGAGACACTTGGGTATGCGTGGGCGTGTATTAGAGAATGTGTACGTTAGACTGACCCACTTACATGGATAAGTGTCACACTATGTGGCGGTTGTGTAATTATCCTTAAGACCGGAGTCTTCATGGCATCACGGTGTGGATTGTCATGCTTTGACACTATTGAGGTTTCCCCTAGCCACGGGGCGATCATACGGTAGTGATTGGGTATGATACTGAAGCATGCGGAGTATACATGATTGGTCGTCCGGGAATCGCGTATCTTATGATTGGGATCGAATATCCAAAATGGCCTTCTTATAAGGAATGTCTAGCTCTCGTGAATCTTTGCAAAGTGGGAGTAAACGAGTTACTTCGAGAGAGCATGATACCCAGATTATAAGATACGGTCGTTGATGTTTTGACACTCGACTAACGACCGTATGGATATTATTACAGCGATGAGATTGTAAGTTACACGGTAACTGTTTCACATGAAAGGTAGTAGTCATTGCATTTGAATCTTCCGATGATTGGGGGTCACGGTGTGTTGCTAGACGCTATCCCGTGATCGTTAGACATGAAGGGCATTTTCGTAATTTGCACTTTGTGTCTACGGCCAACATATTCGGAAGCCTATCGGATCACACACTTATGAACATCTAGCAGGATAAAATGTGGTTATAGATGATAACCAAATAAGGAAAGTTTATCTCGAGACTATAAAGGTTATAGTGGTAAATTAATATGGTGGTATTTATTTATTGTGAATAAATTAAATACAAGATATTAATAGTATTATATTAATTAAAGAATATTCCGGATGCCAATTTATTGGCATATGGGGCGCAACTTGTTAGTGTATAAGATACACTTGGATTGTGCAATTTAATAAATAATATTAACTATTATTAATATTATATAATAATAAAATAAAATAATATTACCTATTATTAATATTAGATAATAATCAATACATGCGTGTGTGCATAAAATGCAAATTGGATTTGCATGCATGCGCACCTAAGTATGCATATATATATATATGATATTAATAGATTTATTTGTGTAATATATATATATATATATATATATATATATATATATATATATATATATATATATATATATATATATATATATATATATATATATATATATATATGATATATACACATGTGTAAATTGATTTATGGTAATAAAATAAAGATAGTCAATATTAGATATTGACAATATCTTGGAAATATTCAATATAAGATATTGACAATATCCTAGATTTATTTAATATAAGATATTATAATAAATGAGATAAATCAATCAATTATATTTTCCTTATTTTATTGGGAAAATCTTTTCTTCTCCTCTCCTCTACTAGGGGGCGCCCCAACCACTATAAATAGGAGGTGGGTGTCAAGTTCTTTTGTACATCACAATTGCAAGAGCTCATAGTTCTTGTGTAAAATAGAAGCATCTATGAGAGTTGGAGAGAGGAAAAGGCCGGTCTAGCAACCGGAGTTTTCCAATAGCAATCCATGATGGGATTCGGTGGGGAACATTCGTGTGGACTAGCGGTAGAGGCCAAACACTTGGGCGGCTCTATGCAGAACTACTCTCCTTAGGCGGTCAAAGCGTCGAACTTTTAGATCAACCAAGGTAACCACCGTCTACTACTTATTTGTTTATTTCTTAAATGAAGTCGATCCTGGTTAAAAGGAAATAATATTTTTGAATTCCGCTGCGTTCCCCCGTAGATTTCCAAACAGTGGTATCGGAGCGAGCTTCGAGCTTAAGCAATAAGCATGTTAAATTGCGTAGTTAATTTTATCGTTTAAATCATGTAATTAAAAGATGAAAGATTTTTTGATTTACAAAATTGATACATGAAAAAAAAAAAGCGAGATCTGGTGGTGCTCCGCGACCGGGCGGCGGCACCACCCAACAACGGCGGCGGCATGGCGGCTTCTTTGCGGCGATCGGTTGACCGGTCAATGCTGGCGGATCTCCAAACTTTTGTTTTGTGTATTTTGTAATTCAATATGGTTCATAGTTGTGATTGATATCTCCTTTGTTTAGTTGTATCATATGGCTAACCAATGGTTCAAATAGTTTGGGCCATTGGGATGCCACATGGTATTAAAATAATAATGGTCTCTTCCAAACTTTATTTGGAATAGGCTCAAGCCCTTCCAAATATTTGATTTGGGAAAAAGGCACAAAGCCACTTCCAAAATTTTGATTTTGGAAAGTGGTGAGCCTAAACCAAAATTATTTGGCATTTCCAAATATTTGATTTGGAATAAAGCTAGGCCCTTTTAAATATTTGATTTGTAAAGATTTAGCAGCAGGCCACTTTCAAAATTTTGATTTTGGAAAGTGGCTGAGCCTGCCCAAATTTGATTTAGGAAACCAAGCGATCCATTTTGATTACGAATCAAAAGGAAAGAAACAAAAGAGAAATAATTTTAATTTTGATTTATTTTGGAATAGTTCTAATTAATTAAAATTAAAATTAAAATCGGTTTAAAATTAATCGTTAATTTTATTTCGATTAAAATCATTTAATTAATTAAATGTTAATTAGTTAATTAATTGGATAAAATTATTTAATAGATTAAATGTTAATTGATTAATTAAGACGCAAGTAGTTAAATTTTAATTTTATTTTTTTTCATATTTTATTGTATGGATTAGATATAGTAGATATAATATGATTATATGGACCCCGATTGATCATGGACTCGACCGATAGGATAGATGTGAATGATTTAATTTTCTGTTGGTTTAAAAATTGCCCTAGGCCGTTATGAAGAACGTAACCTAGTTTATTTATGTATTTATCACATTCCCGTTAGCTCCCCCCGTGTGCGGCGGGTGTATTTATTTTATTAGATAGAATTAAATGTAACAAGAATGGAGCAGAAGATGAAGACCAAAGAAAGATGAAAATAAAGATCCCATTGGAGAATGGAGCATTAAAGATCCTATTGACGGTTGTAGCTACCTTTAGATTGTGACCCACGGTTTTGTCAGTTTGTATTCGAACCGCACCTAGGAAAAGTCCTGATCATACCGGTGACTTTACGCATTTATTTATTTTGTGCTTGTATTTATTTTATGTGATACGATAGATGCATGACTAGGCACGATCTAGATAAATGTGTAGGATGTATGTCTATAGAGATAGATATATTTGATGAAACCACAATTAAATTAATTAAGTGAATTAATTTACGTAAATACTTCCACAACAAAAATCAAGTCGAAATATTGTCTACCAATATTATAGCGACGGTGAAGAGCCTTTGTTCGGATCCAACTGATCGGCCCTCGTCGGGAGTTGACCTACCACGGGTATATCGTCGTTATTGAGATATGATCGTATGAGATCTCGCGAATATTGGGTTATGACTTGACTAGAGTATTGCGGTGATTGGCCCTCGTTAGGACAGTCTTATTCTAGAGGCAAGGGGTTGACTACCACATAAAGATGTGAATTGTCAAAGAGTTGACTAGTCAACCACCAAGAGTCACATAGAGGTGTGATTGGTAAGAGTTACATACCTTTCGAATTATTCCGGTTGATCGGCCCTCGTCGGGAATCGGGGTAACCAGATGGGATCTTGGCCACTAAAGAATTTTGAAATATTCTTGAAAGTCAATTGGGAGTAGTTGACTAGTTGGAGCAAAATCATAAATCAAAAGAATATTTTTTATTTTGTGTGTATAAACAACAACACTCTTTTATTTTCATTTTTATGTTGTAGTTTTAGCAAACTTTATATTTATGCTTTATTCTCGATTAGTAAAACCAAATTATGACTGTTACCTTTTGAGAAACGTTCTCAAATAGGTTAAGTAATTTTAATCATTTTAAAATAAGCAATGACACGAGCAATCCCGTTATAGTAGTTAGAGACAAGGAGACTACATATTTGATGGAGTACTCCAAGGCTTTGATTATTAATGAAAGCGGAAGCTCATGATATGATTAAATCATTTGAAATAAGTTTCAACGAATTAGTCATATATTGGATACGATCCAAGATGATCATTGATCATCACGATGACAATTAATTCAAAGCGTTGGATAAGAATGACCACGTCTAATTTTGGAAAGGTTGTTTTCAAAATTGTAAGATTTAAGTATCGACTTAATTCTATCATTGCTTAAAGGTTAATTAAATAGTCAATGTTTTGAATACGATTCAAAAGATTAAATGAACTATTTAATAAACTTTAGAGTTTCTTTATGAAAGGAAATTAAAGACATGGCTCTTGTGATCTTTCTTAAGTCTTATGAAGACTACAATAAGAAACATTTTCAAGTGCTTAAAGGATTAAAAAGGAAAATTAGGGCATGTGCTTAAATAGAGAACTTATTGAAGTTTCTATTATAAGCAAGTGAGTTGGGATAAATCTATCTAAGTTCAAATTCAACTCTTAGATATATGATATCTTACGAGTGTGATTAAATTAGAAAGATTGAATGCAGATATGGAAGGTGAAGCAAACGCTGTGACACTTACCATATTCTGGATCTAGTAAACTGATAAGGGAACTAAATAAATGTTATTATGTTCCGGTTCTTATGAAGAACATACTTTTAGTTATTTGTTAGGATTTAGTAGACATACTAGATTGAAGTCACTATATAGTTGATATATGTGATGAGATCTCAACTAAATATTTGAATGGCTGTTATCCTTGATATTTGTAGTTGTTCTAGACATAGTCTCTCTGGAAGGGAAGCGTGTAATCAAACGTCATTCTGATGATGTTGAACCATATGATTATGAATCATATAGGTAATACGTATCTTATCTAAAGATGACTAAAATACCCTTTTATGAAAAGGTTATAAAATCTAGAAAGTTGTCCAAAGCCTAAACATACCGATGTTTGTTGGCTTATGACAATTAATGCCACAAATAATTGTTTATTAATCTCTATGACTTTTTTAGAAATAGTTGAATGTATTTATTGAAGTACGACAATTCGGAAAGTCCGAAAAGTTCGAGTTAGTACGAATATGAGATTGATGAGCTACTTAGGAATAAATCTTCAATTGGATTGAAGTAATTAATACCTGAAGGGTGTTTCAGAAGTCATCTGAAAAGGAATAAGATTCTTCCCTTGAAGGATACCATCTTTGGGATACGCAATTAGATTATGTTCCCAAAATGGCAACAACACTTATATGATAAATGTATGGCGCAAGCCATGCGAAGTATCCCTTACCCGTTTCAGGATAGTGCCCTTATACTTAACCTAGTTCCAAAGAATAAAGGTTGAATAAATTCCATATTAGATATGGAAGAGGATAATGTCGAATCTATCTTAACCGATGATTTGAAGTTGTCATAGGCAAAGTCAGAAAGGCTTGGAGCCTAATACGACATATGCGACTTTGTGGAAATATCTCAGCATGTACGCTAGTTATTATTTACTCGTCCGCGGAGCAAAAGGTGTTTGTCTCCAAACATGCTGTCTTCTAGAGGAAGTGTTTCTTCCAAAAGAAACAGTGGGAGTAAATTAGATCTCAAAAGAGTTTGAGAACCACAAAGATATATTCAACCATAGGAACATGAGCAGACGCCACATAGCGATGATGTGTAGAACACTGCTCAGTGCACACAAAAGTTCTGTAAGTCTGTGGATAACCTCAAGCCTGAAAAGGCTACCGGTATGTTCATCTTGAAGAATGAATATCTCACGACTTGTGAAAGAATGTTTCAAAGGCAAGATTGAGAGATATGGCTAAGAGCCATAATATCTGAATTAGATTCCATCAGTGACAACCAAGTTGTGAACCTAGTCTGTCTTACCTAGAGGGAATGCCCCGGTAAGACTGAGCCCGGTTCTATTCAGACTATGCTTGTTATAACTTTGTATCATGGCTATATGATAGTGTTGAAGATGTTGGGTAGAAAGCTCGATGTTCATAGACGATGACATGATATGTAAGCCCACGAGATCCATTTATGGACTCAAACAAGTTTCTCTAGACGATTTCTTTGTTAGATAATCAAAGGAGTTTGATTTAGTCAAAGAAGGATATGCCCATGTGCAATATGGATAGTGGGAGTGTGTTACGATTTTTGAGTAAGGTATTGGATATCTCTCTCGAGAATTGTCACCCCATGTCTGATCAATTAATGTTTGGTAGTTCAAGGTTTTACGAAAGCACTTGGATTAGCGGTTCTTATTTTTAGAAATAAGAATCTATAGTAGATTGATTCGCTATTAGATTATAGTTTACCTATATAGATGTGATGCTAAAAAGAAGTTTAGCATAGATCGCGACAGGGATACTCGCTGGCCAATGTTCTCAAGATCTATCTATGTTAGGACGTTAGTCTAAAGATAAGGTGAAAGATGATGCTAATGGAAGGTTTCCCAGCTCTGCGATAGAAACCATCATAAAGGTAATGCCGGATGTTCATAGTCCATGAATAGTCATGAGCAAGTATGAAAGTAAATCGATCGATCAAGAATGAGAACATCCTTAAACAAGTTAAGGATGGTTTCTAGTTAATTGAAACTTGAATTAAATAAGCGTAGATATCTGAGGCGTATATCATGAGTCTTATGAAGGCGAGTGGGAGCTACAGTCAGGGTTTGCAGTCACTTTGATTAAGTGATACAGTGAACTGGAAATGTTTTAGCCTGTGGGTCACTGTAAATTCTACAACTAGGCCAAAACAGGCAGGAAATGTTCATTCCTGAACCTTATACGGTTCTCCACCTTTTCTATATAGCTGATATAGTAAGTGGATTCATTGCTTGAAGCAAGGACCAGGGTCTCGGCAGAGATTCATGTGTGTGTTGAGGCGGTTCCTTTGACTTGATCATATGGAACGTGATATGAAGATAGTCTGAGTCCCCACGGATAGCGATCCGTTTATGGCTAGGGCTGGTTGCGAGTATTGCATGAGATTCTTGTGTTTCAACTTGGTCTTGTATGTGCGAGTGATTGGTTTTAGACCAAGTGGGAGATTGTTGGAATAGTGTCCTAAACCCAATCGGGTTGGACCGGATCCAACCGGGTCGGATCATTTCTACTATTTCATTATGTTTATACATATGTTAAATGGCTTTTATGTTGTCATATATCTGTTCTTCTAAAGAACCAATTATGAATTGTTATATGATAACGTCTTTAGTATTAAACTGTGATAGAGAAACCATGATAGGCGATTATGGTTGATGAGATCTCTAATCACTTTAATAAGTTGGATACTTAAATGTCTCTAGGCTGATGTGCTATTAAACAGGGCATTGATAGTATAAACAGACTAGCGCGTATTAGATGTCTTCTGTCTTTAAGGGCAGGGATAGATCTCGTCTATCAAAGTGTAGAGACACTTGGACTGTACGTGGACGTGTATTAGAGAATGCGTACGTTAGACTGACCTACTTACATGGATAAGTGTCACACTATGTGGCGGTTGTGTAATTATCCTTAAGACCGGAGTCTTCATGGCATCACGGTGTGGATTGTCATGCTTTGACACTATTCAGGTTTCCCTTAGCCACGGGGCGATCATGCGGTAGTGATTGGGTATGATACTGAAGCATGCGGAGTATATATGATTGGTCGTCCGGGAATCGCGTATCCTATGATTGGGATCGAATATCCGAAATGGCCTTCTTATAAGGAATGTCTAGCTCTCGTGAATCTTTGAAAAGTGGGAGTAAACGAGTTACTTCGAGAGAGCATGATATCCAGATTATAAGATACGTTCGTTGATGTTTTGACACTCGACTAACGACCGTATGGATATTATTACAGCGATGGGATTGTAAGTTACACGGTAACTATTTCACATGAAAGGTAGTAGTCATTGCATTTGACTCTTCCGATGATTGGGGGTCACGGTGTGTTGCTAGACGCTATCCCATTATCGTTAGGCATGAAGGGCATTTTCGTAATTTGCACTTTGCGTCTACGGCCAACATATTCGGAAGCCTATCGGGTCACACACATATGAACATCTAGCCGGATTAAAATGTGGTTATAGATGATAACCAAATAAGGAAAGTTTATCTCGAGACTATAAAGGTTATAGTGGTAAATTAATATGGTGGTATTTATTTATTGTGAATAAATTAAATACAAGATATTAATAGTATTATATTAATTAAAGAATATTCCGGATGCCAATTTATTGGCATATGGGGCGCAACTTGTTAGTGTATAAGATACACTTGGATTGTGCAATTAATTAATAATATTACCTATTATTAATATTAGATATTAATAAAATATAATAATATAGATATATAATCAATACATGCGAGTGTGCATAAAATGCAAATTGGATTTGCATGCATGCGCACCTAAGTATGCATATATATATATATATATATATATATATATATATATATATATATATATATATATATATATATATATATATATATATATATATATATATATATATATATATATGATATAAATAGATTTATTTGTGTAATATATATATGATATATACATATGTGTAAATTGATTTATGGTAATAAAATAAATATAGTCAATATTAGATATTGACAATATCTTGGAAATATTCAATATAAGATATTGACAATATCCTAGATTTATTTAATATAAGATATTATAATAAATGAGATAAATCAATCAATTATATTTTTCTTATTTTATTGGGAAAATATTTTCTTCTCCTCTACTCTACTAGGGGGCGCCCCAACCACTATAAATAGGAGGTGGGTGTCAATATCTTTTGTACATCACAATTGCAAGAGCTCATAGTTCTTGTGTAAAATAGAGAGCATCCTATAGAGAGTTGGAGAGTGGGGAAAATGGCCGGTCTAGCAACCGGAGTTTTCCAATAGCAATCCATGATGGGATTCCGGCGGGCTGTTCGTGTGGACTAGCGGTAGAGGCCGAACACTTGAGTGGCTCTATGCAGAACTACTCTCCTTAGACGGTCAAAGTGTCGATCTTTTAGGTCAACCAAGGTAACCACCGTCTACTACTTATTTGTTTATTGCTTAAACGAAGTCGATCCTGGTTAAAAGGAAATAAGATTTTTGAATTCCGCTGCGTTCCCGCGTAGATTTCAAAACACTTATTGTCTCTTCTCAGGCTTACCAAATTACATACCACCATGGTTCCAAACTTGTCACTTTTCAACTTTATTTGTTTCCAGGCTAACCCTAATTGGTATAAGAATTGGATCAGACCGCTAGAGAGAAAGTGTGGTGAATGCGTGTTTCTTCCTTCCCGTAAAGTCTTAGAAATCCTTCAGCTAGGATCCTTGTAGTTCTACAGTAATCTTGTGCCGCAATGTTGGAGGTTGAGATCAAAATGAGTCAAATGTACCAAGAGTTGCAGATCAGTTGGAAAGTTTAATCATTCATGATTCGGTTAGCAAACGGAAATAAAGTGTGTTGTACCATTGAATACAAGATTCGAGGCAGTTGATGAGATCGTGAAGAAACAAGACGAAGATCCAAATGTTTATGAAAACAAGTGAGTGACCTCTTGGTCCCATGAAAAGGCTAACACAAGTTTAGAGGGTGGTGAATAAACTTGTCATGAAAAATAACCAAAAACCTAAGACTTAAACAAAACTAGGTTCAATTAAAACTTGTGTGGAGTTAAGCTAACAAAGCTGATTAAAGGTCAACTGACTTTTGCTCAAACTAAGTTAACTGGCAGCGGATTAAGTTAAGTTATAGCCTTTTTAAATGATCTTGTTGTATCTATGAAAATTTTGGAATGCTAAACAGAGTTCTGATGAACTTCAGTTTGTGTTCTGTGTGAGTTTCAATCAGTTTGTATGCTTGGACGAACATTGCTTTAACAATCACAATAACTGGAATGTAAATAACTATAAATAAATTGTGTAAAGTAAATAAGTAAATAAGGTAAGAAATTATAGAGCTTCCAGGTGGTGTAATCTTGTTAGACCTCTCTTCCCATGTGATGTAGGAGGATAATTTCCACTAGAACTCTTGATGTAGATCGGTTACAAAAGTCCTAATATGATAGTCCTTGACTAATCCCTAGCTTCACTATCTAAGAAACTATAGAACATGTTGTATTGCTACTCTGCAACTCCTTCACATGTCCGTAAAAGGCTATATTGCCTCTTCTCTAGCTCCACCACAAACACAGTCTACCCAGACTACAAAAAACACTGTCCTTGGAAAATCCTAGACCAGATTGCTTCACAGTCTCAACCTTTGATAAAATCAATGTTGGGCCTTGAATCAAGGAAGTGATTCTTGCTTGTGTGTCTTCAAAGTGTTTAAATCTTGATAATTCTTTGTAGCTTGAACACTTAGAAGATTTCTGGATTGTTAACTTGTTAGCTCGTAATGATAGCTTGAATATTTAGACTTGCAACAATTCGTTCTAAATTGTGTAAATTCGGTGTTTGATCCTTGTTGCGAAGTCTTGTATTTATAGTGTGAGATCCAACAGTTGTCTTGTTTGAATTTTTGAACGTTATATTGAAATCTCCGGACTATGGTATCATATGTCAGATATGCCAGTGTTCTTCTGACATGTCTGACCTTCATTGAATAAAAATGATTGCTTTCCAACATTTTGATTTTTTTTAGTTCTTGGATGATTTCAACTTGAAATTGAGGATTTGGGGTATGTCAGTTTTCAGCTGGTATAAATGAGTGTTTCAGTTCTTAGAGCATTAACTGAATTTTTACTCTTCTTCAAACTTAGTACTATGTATTAATCTGATCTTTATTAACTTGATCAGAGTACACAATATAAATTCATATCTTCTAAGATATCATTATCCGTGTGTATCTTATGTCTTCATACAAGATCTATAAAGTCAGTTCAGCCCATCACTGACTTACACGAATTCTAACTTTACAGTCTCGGCTTTAGACTTCACAAACTAAGTTTGAAACCTTAGTTCCTCAAACTTTAATAACAGAGTATGTGTCCTTTGGCCTTCATTACTGAGTTTGATCCCTCAGCCTTCAGCTTTTATAGATAATCAAACTTAGTATGTTCCCTCAGCAAACTTAGCTTCTTCAATTTAACTTGTGATAAAGTTAGTTGAGTTTGAATCCTTAATTTGTAGACTCACTTCATTAAGTCTTCAGTTATTGACTGAATTCTGTCTTCAGTTTTGATAGGTATCAGTTTCAGGTTTGATAGGTGTCCAGTTTTTCAGTTATGAATCCAATCAATACAATAATCAGACTCTAGTAAACCTATATATTCATTTCTAGACATCTTTTAGCTTTTCACTGTAATAGCTAGTTGCAACACTCAATCAATGGGGTTAAAACAAATAAGCAAATAAATGGATAATTTATCATCAAAACACGGTTTTATTTCTAACAATTTCCCCTTTTTGATGATGCCGAAACCCTCCTTAAGGGAAAAGCTTAAAGATAAACAATAATCACGAAACTAGATAATTCATTAAAACTTTCAAAACTTTAAACTGATCACAAAACTGATATGATAGTCATTTACAATATGTTTACAATATTGAATGCTGACTAAACTGGCTAATTCTATCTTTGCATTATGTTGAGCTTTCTTTTGAGTTTCTTGTCGTAGTGATTCAATCGTCTCCTTCAGCAAGTGTTTTTCATCAAATAGATAATACCCTATGCATTTCTCTTCATCTTCTTTGAAGAAAAGCTTGTTGTAGTCCACTTGGCTTGATTCCTTCCACTCTTTCCATAAGTAAAGTTTTGGTAGATGAGTGTTTTCCAAATAGTACATTTCAAACTCATCAATATTAGCTTCCATTTGCTTCTTTCTATTGTTGATGGTAAGCTGTCTTTGATTGACTCCACTAGCTTTCTTATATTCTTTCTTTTTTTGATTGTTGTATTTGTTTGATAAGAAGTAATTCAAAGCTTCTTCATTGCTCTGTCTCTGTACCTTGCCTTGGTATGACTATAGTCTTTTCTAAATTCATCATATAACTCTGTTGTAAGTGATAGTCTTCCTTTATTAGGTTTAGATTATATTCTCAAATAACTGAGTTGTTGTTAGTTCTGGTCTCCCAGGGTAAAGTAGTTCACTTGGTTTGAAACTAGCAATCTTATTCTCCAGTTTCTCGATTTCCAAGTCATACTCCAGCCTTTTCTTTTCAGCTTCTGTATCTTCCCCCTTTTTGGCATCATCCAGTTTGACTAGTAACTCATGAGTTAGTTTTTGTTGCTTCTAGATGTTAGTTTGAGAAGATTGAACTTCTTTAAGTTGATTCTCCAAACTGTAAACTTTCTGATTGAAATGTCATTGTAGATTGGTCTATGTCTCCCTGTCATTGGTTGAGAAATCCTTCAGATCGACCTTCAACTGACTAATTTCTTGTGCTGAGTCATTTGTTAAATGAGTGATTCTTTCCAAGTACTGAGTGACAGCACTATCTGTCTTTGATCTTGAAACCAAATGCTTGTCCATCTTGGTAAAGATCTCTGCATGACCATAACTTTGATTGAGCAAGATGTCAAGTGACTCTTGAAACTTATACATATCTTTCACTGTCATAAACTCGATAGGATCATCCGCTACTTGAAAGTAGACTGAGTTGTAGTATCCACAATTATGAGTGCCTTGCTTATGTCTTTAGGTTGAATGTCAGTTGTCTGTGACCCAGCTGCCATTTCAGCTTCATCAACTGATTTACTTTGCTTGTCATCTTCTTCAAGTTGTTGAGCTGAGTCCTTTGTAGGTTTAGTTTCAGTCAACATTTCTTCTATGATGGCTTCTTGCAAAGTTTTAGTTTCTTGAGTTTTCTTCCTCTTATCATTACGATCATCATCATCATCTTTCTTTTTCTTTTTATGTTTCTTCTTTTCTTTGTCAGATGATTTCTTCTTTTCCTTGTCATGAAGAATCTTGTCACACTAGGTTGAGAATTCTTCCAATGGGAATAACTCGTACATAGTAGTTACTCCAAACTTCTTCAAAAACCATTACTCTTATTCTTCCAGATCTATTTTGAGCAACTCTTGATTACTTTTGACATCCAGTTTCCATTTCATAAGTTTGGTAATATTTTTGGTTCAATGGAAACTTCTTCAAGCTGTGTTTCTTGTATAGTAGGCACTTGTTTCTCTGCTATCTTTTGCTCCTTGTGAGTCTCAACTTCATCTGACTTTGCAGAAGTATCAGTTTTGGTTGCCTTCAGTTTCTGTTCCCCCTCAGTTGTAGCTTCTTTGGTTGTTTCTGTTCTCTTAACTGGCGAGTCAAGGAACAAGGCTCTTTCCACGATTCTTCTAGCTTCTAAGTCAGTTTTATGCTTGACTCCTTTGTGTTCAGTTATCTGCTCTGAATCTGTCTTCTTTTCTGCCTCTTTTGGCAGTGCTTATTTTGAACTTACGACTTCTGCAATTGATCCAATTGTAGTCAATCTTGCAGTCTCTTTGGTCCTTTTTCCATGACTTAGTGTCTCCAAATAGTGTTGTATTAGTGGAGCAGATGAATTTTCAGATGAATTTTTTCCTTGCTTTTGACTCCTTCAGCTTTGGCTTTCATTATCCTTTTGATTTCTTCATTAGATAGTTTCACCATCTGATTGAATCTAAGATCGGCCTAGTTGAAATCTAGTTGATCCCAATTGATATTCATCAAATCAACTCTTTCTTCAGAGAGAACATCCAAAGCTTGATACTTTCCAAGTATGCTTTTTTCCATCCATTGACTCAAAATAGAAAACTCCTGAATTATCTCCTTCAAGCTTGAGCTGACATGAACTGGCTTTTCTGTTGAGGAAATCCTTGGATGAAATTCTTCTCGTCTGAGCTTTAGGTTGAGCAGATGGATTATTTTGTCCTTGGAGGTTGTGAAATTGAATAGGTTCTTATGATTGTTGCGTTGATGTTGATCTCTTCTCCATAGATGGTTGTTGTAAGACAATATTTATCCATCTTCAAATTCTTCCAAAATTCAATAAGGGCTTCATAGTCCAAGTCTTTCTCCAATTTCATGTTGAGAAAATTTTCTAGGCCTTGTATTTTGTGTATCTTCTCACAAATCACGCTTGATAACAAGCTACCATCGCATTCTTGTTCATAATCAGCCAATGGTTCGGATATGCCTTCATCAATCCATTTGGTTATCCTTGAAGAAAATCCTTTTGACATTTTGAATAAATGATAGGAAATTTCTTGATAGGATTTTTGTGAAATAATCCTTGAGAAGAAAAACTGAGTTAAGCAGAATGTAAAACAGTTTTGCTCCACTATCTCCACAATCTTTATAAGATTTGATTGTGCGTTTGAACTTCCATTCTGACGGGTTGTGTATCCAATGCACGTAGTATTTGTCCTTTAGCGACTACATACGTAACAGTTTTTTTGATAATTACGGCTATAATTAATGTGATGTAATTCTTGTCGTATACATGCATCTTACCTATTTGACTTTCATTGACTCAGTTTGAGAGTCAGTTTACCAGTAATTTGTTTTGACAGTCCATTACCAGTTTGGATTCATATTCTTCTGACTGAGTAAAGTCAGTTTTAGATCATATCTGTTCTCCTTTTTGTCAGTTTAAAGATCGTTGATGTCAATGACTGGCCTGTCAAGTGAGCTCACCCAACATTACAACGATCAATCCCGCCAGCGGATCTCGGTTTATTCAACTGATTTTGATTATGCCTAATTCAGTACTTAGTTTGAAAAATCTTTCTTCATTCAGTGGTTTTGTAAAAATATCTGCCAACTAATCTTCAGTTGCTATATAGAAAACTGTGAAATCCTTCTTTTCTATATGATCTCTTATGAAGTGATGTCTCACATCAATGTGCTTAATCCTTGAGTGCAAAAATAGGTTGTCAGTTATAGAAATTGCACTTGTATTATCACACATGATTGGTATTAAACATTCTTCAATTCCATAATCTCTCAGCTGTTTTGAAGCCACAAAACTTGAGCACAATAGCTTCTAGCTACAATGTATTAAGCTTCAGCTGTAGAGGTTGAGATTGAGTTTTGTTTCTTACTAAACCAAGACACAAGTCTATTTTAAAGTAACTGACATGTGCCCCATGTACTTTTTCTATCAATTTTGCATCTTGCATAATCTGAGTTTGTGTAAGAAATTAACTTGAATTATCCATCTCTTGATTAACATATACCGTCTCCTTGTGTATTCTTTAGATACTACATAGTCCTTTTTACAACTATCATATGACTTTCCTTTGGCTTAATCTGGAATCTTGCACAAACTCCTACCGCAAAGAATATGTCAGGTCTTCTTGCTGTGAGGTATAGCATGCTTCCAATCATTCTTTTATAAAGTGTTTGATCCACATCTTTGCCATCTTTGTCTTCATCCAGACTGGCATTTGTTCCAATTGGTGTACCTATTCCTGTATTGTTTTCCATTCCAAACATCTTGATCAGTTCTCTTGAGTACTTAGTCTGATGAATGAAAATTCCATTGTCCATTTGCTTGACATGTACACTAGGAAATAATTCAGTTCACCCATCATACTCGTTTGGAATTTGCTCTTTATAAGACTTGCAAACTTTTCACAATGTTGCTGATTCTCTGATCCAAAAATGATGTTATCCACATAGATTTGAATTAGGAGATTACTTTCACCAATCTTCATTTTAAACAAGATCTTGTCCGTGGTTCCTTTGGTAAAACCATTATCCACTAAAAACTGAGATATAGTCTCATACAAGGCTCTGGGTGCCTGATTAAGTCCATATAATGCTTTTCTTAGTCTGAATACTTTGTCGTCCTGTTCTTTGATTTCAAATCTAGGGACATAAACTTCTTCTTCAAGTATACCATTCAGGAATGCACTTTTAATGTCCATTTGATATACTTTGAACTTCTTGTAAGCAGCATAGGCAAGAAATACTCAGATTACCACTAACCTTGCAACTGGTGCATAGGTTTCATCAAAATCTATTCCTTCAGCTTGAGAATATCCTTTGGCCACCAATCTAGCTTTATTTCTAACAATGTTTCCGTATTTATCTAGATTGTTTCTGAAAACCCATTTGGTCCCAATTCTATTTGCATGAACATGCCTGTCTACCAATTCCTAAACTTCTTTTCTTTCAAATTCCTAAACTTCATATGTCTCTTTTGGTTCAGTCTGAGATAGAAAGCATACTATCATTGCATTTAACTGATTTCTTCTCTGTACACCTTGTTGGATATCTCCAATCACTTTTTTTTAAGGATGGTCTCTCATCCATTGATGCACTGGGGGTTGAATTTCTGGAGCTTGATTTTCTTGAACTGGTTCTTTAAGGATTTCTGCATGATTATCTTGATCTTGAATTGGTTCAACTTTAGCTTGTGCAGGTTGTTCAACTGTAGGTTCAGTTGTTGGTAACTGAGGTTGATCCAGATCGGTTGATTCTGTCAATCTTAGTCTTCATTTCATCAATATCAACATAAACTATAGTTGAGTTCTTCTATAACAGAGATTGAGAAATTGGTTCTGGTTGGTCTTCCATTGTGTCTCCCGCAAAATTTGGCTCATCAAAAACCACATGTATTGACTCTTCATGCTTGAGTGTCCTCTTGTTTAAAACCCTAAAAGCTTTGCTGACACTAAAATATTCCAAGAATACTCATTTATCAGCTTTGGGTTGAAAGTCTTGAGCTCATCTTTTCCCTTGTTATGTATATAGCATTTGCTTCCAAAAGCATGAAAGTATGACACATTTGGCTTCCTTCCATTCCATTTCTCATTTTGTTCATTAAGGATCTTTTCTCACTGTAACAAGCTGTGTTAACAGCCTTTGCTTAATACCTTTCAGGTTACTTAGATTCACAAATCATAGTTCTAC
The DNA here is from genome assembly GCA_026214975.1 of Gentiana macrophylla. NCBI lineage: Eukaryota > Viridiplantae > Streptophyta > Magnoliopsida > Gentianales > Gentianaceae > Gentiana > Gentiana macrophylla. The sequence goes on from CM047805.1 coordinate 66,317,525, forward strand.
TAGCTTCATTGAGAGTGTCATGTTTCTCCTTTAAGCTACTCCATTTTGCTGAAGTGTTGTTGTAGCAGCAAGTTGGTGTAATACTCCATTTTCTTCAAAGACTCAATGATCACAGTGTTGAGAACTTGAGTTCCTTTTATCGAGATCTTATATTTACAGCTGAAACACTCTTCCGATTTTGAAGTCTTTTGGTGATTCATCGATTTCGCTTGGTTTCACTTTTCTTTGTTAAGAAAATTAACTTGAGTTTAACTTGAGTAATCATCAACTACTACCAATGTATACTTATTTCCACTAACACTGATAGGTGTAACTGGTTCAAACAATTCCATATGTAAAAGTTCTAAGACCCTTGTTGTTGAGTGATTTGGTCTTGAAGCTTACTTTTACTTGCTTCCATTTCTGACATGCATCATATAAGCTGTCTTTCTTGTAAGAAATCTCTAGTAATCCAATTACTAATTCCTTCTTGACCAGTAGGTTGATGTCATCAAAATTGAGATGCCTCGGTTTCTTGTGACATAGCCAACTAACTTCTGATTTGGTATGCACAAGTAGAAAAGTCTATGAAACAAATTGTCGTCCAATCCAATAATATATATATATATATATATATATATATATATATATATATATATATATATATATATATATATATATATATATATATTTTCTTCTTCCATCTAGAATGACTTGATGAGCAGTTTCACTTATAACAATGCAAAACTCCTTATCAAATGTGTCTCTGTAACCCATGTCACAAAACTGACTAGTACTGAGTAAGTTGTAGTATAGTCCTTCACCATATGCTACATTTCTAATCTTCAAACCATTCTTGACTAAAGTTCCATAACCTCTAGTATAACTAGGTTTCTCTTTGCCACCAAAATTGACTTTTGGTCCATCCTTAGCATGAAATTCAACTAGACAGTCTTTTCCCCTTGTCATGTGTCTTGAGCAACCACTGTCAAAGTACCAAGTATCCTGCAACACAAATTAATTACTTTTAGGTACCCAGTTACGTTTTAGTCCATAAGGGTCAGTTGTAAGTACAATATTTGGAATGTTTCCATAGGGTCTTTTTTCAAAATTGTTGCACTTATTATCATATATATATATATATATATATATATATATATATATATATATATATATATATATATATATATATATATATATATGCTACATTTCCATAGTACTTCAGGTCTTTTTGTTTAAACTAATTTCCATAATGCCTTTTATTTTTAAAAACTGAGTAATAACCATAATTCTGCTGTTTATGGTATATAACTATGTACTGAGGTCTAAACTGACTTCTGGACTGAGGATCTTGTTGAGATATCAGGTGAGTTCTCTGTTGAGTCCTTGACTGAGACTTTTGATAAGTTCTCTGTTGAGAATGATTGTTCCTTTCATTTTTAGAAATAGGTTCAGAAATGTTCCAATCCGCATCAGAAGGAAACAATTTGCCTTTCCCCCTGAGTTTGTAATTCCTTGAATGATTGACATTCTTAGATTTAACTTGATTAGTCTTTTTTGGGTTCTTAGCTTGGTTAGCTTCTGTAGATATGGCATTTGTCTACTCTCATTGTTTCTATGAGGTCTGATCTAACTTTAAATCTTTCTTTGTTATTGAATGCAGTTGACTTCTTAGAATCTCGATGTCGATCTCGGGTTGATTCGATGTAATTGACTTAACTGGTTTAGCATGCTTCTCAGTTTGAGGAATTTGCCCAGCTGCGAACTTAATGCCAATTTTGACACTTGGTTCTGCAGCTTTACTAGTTCCTTCCTTTGAAGTTTGTTGTGTGTCAAATACTAGGCCAGTCCTATCACCATAGGGCTTTCCGGATTTGAATCGAGTTTTAGAAATTGACTGGGCTAAAGATTCAACTGCTACTACTGAAGTAGTAAGCTGATGTTGATTCTTTGCAGGGTCAGTTCTTAATACTTTCAGAATGTTCAATTCAGCTTTTAATCTTTCAATCTCCAAAAGTTGAGATTATTTCTCTGCTTTAACTGATTCATAACCAGCTTGTATTATAACCATTTGGTTCATCAAAGCATCGACGGTTTCTTCTAATTCAGGATTTTTAGGATTAGAACCAGCTTTTGAAGAACAATCACTTTGGTCCTCCATATGAGACATCAAATTTTGTCGTATGATAGATCTTTTTTAGTTTAAGCTTCATAATCTGATTCATCTCTAGTGAATAGTGCTCTTCTACCAGTTCTTCTTTGTTGTGTTGTTTTGTTGCTTAGTTCTGGACATTCTGACTTGAAATGTCCAGGCTTATTGCAGTTGAAGCATAAATATTCATGTTCTTTCTTTGTCTCTTCTTTCTTCTCTGGAATCTACTTGATGTACTTTTGAGTATATGCATGGACACTCTTCATTTTTCTGATTCTTTTTATCATAAGTGCCATTTTTTCCTTCATGTCATCTAGTTCCTGAAGATTGATTGCTGATGATTCTATGTTACCATTAGCTGCTGTAAGAGCTGTAGTTCATGGAGCCTCAAGTGCTTTGATTGCTACAGAGATTACTGTAAAATCTTCATTAAACTCTTAGATCTGAGAAAATCTTAAAGGTATCTTCTTATCCGAGTTTCCTTGATTCTTCCATATTTGTGACCTTCATCATCCAGCATAGGGGTAAAGCCTTCAAAATTTGAACATTAACATCCTTCTTGGTGTAGAAAATCTTGAGAAGTGCTAGCGCATCCATAATTGCACTAAATCTTGTCTCCATTTGCTCAATGGTTTCACCAGATTTCATCTTGAAATCTTAAAATTTAATTTTAGCCTCCAGAATCTTGTTTTCTTTAATTAAATAAGTTCATTCACACAATTATTGTAGTTTACCCCATATTTCTTTGGCAGTTGTGCAGTCTTTGACTTTCAGATACATATTGATGTCTAGTGTTCTGAGAATAATGTTCATCGCCATATTGTTGAGGTTGTCTCTCTTTATGTCATCGTTGTTCCATTCACTCTTGGGTTTCGGAACTCTAACTTGAGCTCCGCCATCAACTGTTTGCATATGAGTGATTTTTATTGGTGCATCAGTGAGAACAACCATCATCTCATCGTGTGTGGCAGCAAGGAATGCCTGCAAACATCTTCTATATTAATGAAAACGATCGAAGTTGCACATAAGAATTTTTCTAGCATACTGATTGTTGTCCATGATGCAAGTTTAGAAAACTGAGTTTTTGAAAAATTGGAAAATAAAAAATTGATCGTTTTTAGAAGATCAACTAGAGAATAATATCAGAACAAGTCTTTAACACTGCTCTGATACCAATTGTTGGTTCCGTGAAAAGGCTGACACAAGTTTAGAGGGGGTGTATAAACTTGTCACCAAAAATTACCAAAACCCTCAGACTTAAACAAAACTAGGTTCAGTTAAAATTTGTGTGGAGTTAAGCTAACAAATCTAAGTAAAGGTCAACTGACTTTTGCTCAAACTGAGTTAACCGGCATAGGATTAAGTTAAGTTATAGCCTTTTTAAATGATGTTGTTGTATCTATGAAATAGCTGAAATTCTAAACTGAGTGTTCTGATGAACTTCAGTTTGTGTTCTATGTGAGATTAAATCAGTTTGTATGTTTGGACGACCAATGCTTTAACAATCACAATAACTAGAATTTATATAACTATAAATAAATTGCGTAAAGTAAATAAGTAAATGAGGCAAGAAATTATAGAGGTTCCCGGTGGTGTAATCATGTCATTCCTCTATTCCCCTGTGATGTAGAAGGAAAATTTCCACTAGAACTCTTGAAGTAGATGGGTTACAAAAGTCCTAATCTGATAGTCCGTGACTAATATCTGGATTCACTATCTAAGCAACTATAGAACAGGTTGTATTGTTGCTCTGCAACTGCTTCACTAGTCCGTATAGGGTTATATTGCCTCTTCTCCAACTCCACCACAAACACAGTCTACCAAGACTGCAAAAACATTTGTCCTTGGCAAATCCTAGACCGGATTGCTTCACAGTCTCAACCTTTGATAAAATAAAATTTGGGACTTGAATCAGGTAAATGATTCTTGCTTGTGGGTCTTCAAAGTGTTGAAATCTTGATAATTCTTTGTAGCCTGAACACTTAGAAGATTTATGGACTGTTTACTTGTTTGCTCGTAATGATATCTTGAATATTTAGACTTACAACAATTTGTTCTAAATCGTGTAAATTCGGTGTTTGATCCTTGTTACAAAGTCTTGTATTTATAGTGCTAGATCCAACAGTTGTCTTGTTTGAATTTTCGAACGTTATATTAGATTCTCCGGAATATGCTATCATATGTCAGATATGTCAGTGTCCTTCTGACATGTCTGACGTTCATCCAATAAAAATTCTTGCTTTCCACCGTTCCGATTTTTCTTTAGTTCTTGGATGATTTCAGCTTGAAACTGAGTTTTTGGGGTATGTCAGTTTTCAGCTGGTATAACTGATTTTTTCAGTTCTAAGAGCATTAACTGAGTTTTTATTCTTCTTCAAAACTGAGTACTCTGTATTCATAAGATCTTTATTAGCTTGATTAGAGTACACCATATAAATTCATATCTTGTAAGATATCATTCTCCTTATGTGTCTTAGGTCTTCATACAAGATCTATAAAGTCAGATCAGGCCATCACAGTCTTACCAGAACTCTAACTTTATAGTCTCGGCTTTAGTCTTCATAAACTAAATTTGAACCCTCAGTTCTTCAATCTTCAATAACTGAGTTTGTGTCCCTCAGCCTTCATTACTGAGTTTGAACCCTCAGCCTTCAGCTTTTATAGATAAGCCAACTGAGTCTGTTCCCTTAGCGAACATACTTTCTTCAGTTTCACTTGTGATAAAGTTAGATGAGTTTGAATCCTAAGTTTGTATACTGACTTCAGTAAGTCTTCAATTATTGACTGAGTTCGACTTGATTTTGAAGTATCGATTTGCTTTTTCATAGGTGATCCATTTTTTCAGTTTTGAATTCTATCTGTTACAGTGCTTGTCTGATTTAACCTATACAATAATCAAACTCTGTATAACCTATACATTCATTTATAGACATCTTTTATCTTTTCACTATAACAACTACTTTCAAAGACTCAATCAACGGGTTAAAACAAATAAGCAAATAAATGGATGAATTATCATCAAAACACAATTTTATTTCTAACATAACTAGAACCAAACCAGCCAGTGGTCACGAGTTAGATTAAGATTGAAACCTTTGGCATCAAAATCGGTGTGGTGTCCCGAATGTGGAAGATCTAAGGAAGAAAGTGATGAATGAAGCCCACAAGGTAGAGTTTTCAATCCATGTCGGGGCAACCAATATGTGTAGAGAGTTGAAATACCAATGTTGGAGGCCTTTCATGAAGATGGAGAGAGCAGATTGTCTACAACACTAGTTGCCACGCTAGTATCCTGATAACACTCTAAATGCACCATTAATTATTTAATTATACCTTTATTTACCCCGAATTGTGCTCAAGAGGGGATATATAAGCTCGTTATCCTATGGAATATGTGTTAAATGCTATGTGCATGATTCTAGGTTTACGATTATGCATCTGAGTTATTATCCCATAGATTTGGTACTGTTTGGTCTTGTTTTATACATTTTTCAGATGTACTACAATCCGGAGCAGCTAAGGATGGATATGGGTTGAAACGAAGACATTGGGCCAAGTGAAAAAAGTCAAAGAAGAGATTCGCTAGAAAAAAAGAAAGAAAAATAAGCCCGATTTACCGTGGGCTAGGCCCAATTTACCGAGGCCTTGGAAGACAAGAAAGTGAAGTCTGCCACATCTACAAGGTCGGTTAGGGTTTTATTCAGTCAGAAGTCGGCTAATGTATCTATTTTAGGCCGCCGAACTCGAATGACAATATATGTCTCAATTAGTTTTCTTATACATTGATAAATTTTATACAATTTGATGAAATAAAGTTCCTTTAAGCTTTTGGTGATTTATTTTCTAGTTTCCTCCCTTCCACACCATCTCTAGCTTGAATAGATCAAGCTAGATCTCCATAACCGAAGGTATGAAGCTTTGAACGTTCCTTTATGTCTTTATTATGGTAGACTACTTGTATTTACGTGTTATAGTTGATCTGCATGTTTAACAACCCCATAATTTACTTGAATTAATTGGAATGAAGCAATGTACATTCCAAAATGGGAACCGCCGCTCCCAAAAAATCATCTACCAATTTACCGGGGCAATATTTAAGTAACCCTAATCTGGAGATTCGGCGTCAGCTACGTAGATCGTCATGATTAATTAACAGTAGGTTAGATCTGGCCAATCTACTTATTGTATTCATAAATTAACATGAAGGACTATTAGTGATGTGTTAATTAAGAAATAGTCTTGATGGATCCCTCGGAACGTGCTAGTCATAGTCGATAGCTGCTTAGGGAGGTTTTCGGTCTCATGCCGGAATCTCTAGAACTTATTGCGATTGGGTTAATACAACCAATGAAGGAGGTGAGTTGCGTATAGATTGTCTGCTGTCCTTACAGCGGAAGTAGACAGGTTTAGGAGATGCACGCGTAGCTAAAACTGAATTAAAACATTCGATTGATTTAAGGAGATTATGCGGGGAAGTAAACATAAAGATTAACTAGACCAAGTTAGTAGATAGGTGGGATGAGGAAGGAATACCCTGTTCATTTTTATGTTTATTGTTAGTGAACGACCATATATGTTCTCTTAATTACGTTAGACTCATTTATACTTGAGTTGCATTGTCTCAGATTGACCTAGTACTCTTGCTAGTATCACGCGACTCACATGTACGATCAAGTTTTTGGTGCCGTTGCCGGGGACAATGGCCAATTCCAAGAATAAACGTTTTTAACTTTAATTAAGAAGTTGTTGTTTTCTTTTAATTTTTCTTTTCGAGTCTTGAGTCGTCCTGAAATAAACCTACATCATTTTACTGTCAAACTAAGAAATTCCGAGCCTAGTTTATCGTGGTTTGCCCCCTACTTACCGAGAGTCAAAAAATCAAGTTCTGACAGCCTTCGTGTCTCTGTGTATATCCCTATTAGCTTTAGTTAGTAGGTCCGCAATAGTTGGGTCTAATCCCAACTGAAGCGGAAGTTGCTAACCTTTTTCTTTGTTTTCTTTTGTCTCTTTCGCAGGAATCTCAGGACCCTTCGGAAATTCATTCAGCAAGAGTTGAATAAGGCAAGACAAGTCAAACACTGTGCCTCGTGAAGTATTGAACATCAAACCAATCTCCATGTATCCATGATCAAAAGCTAGAGAGCAGTATGAAGTAGATAAGAAACATGTGGAGGAGGAGAAAGAAGAACTTAAACGGGAAGCCAAAGAGGGCCTAGAAGGGTACGAAACGTATCGGTCATGTGAGTATCCTCTTGAGTTAATTGATATATCCTCTAATTATGATTTCGATGATCCTGAAGAGGATCTCGATACTATGTTCTCTGAGCCTGAGGATTTCCGGGACTTAGATTCCGTAGTAAAGCTAGGAGACCCCGAGACGTTTTGACTTCTGATCTTAATCAACAGTGTACATGTAGGATTAGGACTCTGCAACTCCGGTTCGAGTTGCAATATTCTTCCTTTCTCCCCATGTCATAAAATTAAGATTCGGGTAACCATGGACCAAACCTAGTCCATGACCTTTGTTGATTGTACTAGAGATATGTTTGCTGGTCTGCTCAATCCTTCCATCTCCTATCATTTTCTTCTATATAAACACCCATTCACCACTATTTTTCTTCATCCTCAACAATCTTCTTCTTCATCGCCAATTTCTCCTCTTCTTTTAATTTTTCATAAATCTAGGCTGACCATCACCACAATTACCACCACTACTATCAACCATTTTCCTTCCATTTTAACACCTAAAACACCATTTTTCCGTCCTCTGTTGCTGTGTGGTACTGCTGTGACATCGATGTTGCTGCAGTTCATCTTCTTCCATCATCAGAAGCATTGTCCCAGTAAAAGTCATAAAAACTAGGCATGTTAAATCGGCCAAGAGGTCCGGTAAACCGATGGTCTATTTTCAGAGCAGAATTAGTATATCAGCAGTCTCTGTGTCCGTCCACTATGAGTCCAAAATGCAGTAGAACTTTTCATCGTCCAAGCGGTCATCAGGTTTTCTATGTTGATGCCAACCTTTTGATTGATGGAGTTGAGCAATTAGATTCTCTACAGATTCATGAGTCATTCAGAGGGCACTAGAATGGCCGACCAGGTAATCATGAACGTGTCATCGACTTGGAGGATTGTGGCAGTATCTTGCCTCAGGTCATGAAGTACCACGACATTCTTGATATGGCAGAGGCACCAAGCCGGTTCAATGCTACGGTGGTGTGAGTGTTCTATACGTATCTAGCGCACAAACCAGGAGCCATATTTTCTATGGTCCAAGGGGTGAAAGTGGATTTCACCATCGAAAGGATCAATGAATACTACCCCCTTTTTATCTCTAATATTTCAAACTATTTCACTGATTGGCCATTATCATTTTTGTGTTGGTCATTAAGTAACAAAAAAGAAAAATGATAAAAAAAAAGTAAGAGTTTTGTTTTCAGTTATGTTCTAGAAAGGATGAGATCTTTATGTTTTTATCTCCTGATAAAGTGGGAATCTACCAGTTATCAAAATATTTCAATTGGTACACGCAAGAAATAGGCCATTCGGTAGCTTTTTGTTCAATTTCTCTTGGAGTCAAATTATCATCAATACGTGTTAAGGGAATGGCCCCCCGCCCTCGGATGTCTATATAAAGAACATGATGAACATAAATACTCTCTTTAACTTCTATTCTAATGGACTGAATATCTTTCATAAAGAATCCACGTAATTTGCGAAGATCCCAAATGAAAAATACACATTATGCCTTCCTTTCTATCGAATCAAACTATAGTATAAATAAATATGGATGTCGATTCATATCAATTAATTTAAAGAAACTCGACCAATTTAATCATGGTAGTGAGAAATCCACCAGTGGGCCCGGAGGAATATACATCATCCTCCAATATTAATGATCTGGAGTGGATGCAGATGATAGCTGACTACTTTGGGGTGGAATGGAAGAGAAATCAAATGGGAGTCCCCACCATCTTCCAGAGAATGACCTATCTTGGGATAGGAAGATCCTAAACAGATTTGTATGTTCCCGCCTTCTGCCAACCAAGCACACAGTATCTGTTACACCAAGGCAGGTAGAATTGATGTTCCATCTAGAGCAGGAATCTCCAGTTAACATCAGCATGCTGATGAATAAGCGCATCCGGGAGATTGCCGATGAGTCCGAGCGAGAGCAGATGCCTTTTGGGCCTATGATATATATGTTCGCTCTGGACAATGAGGTTCCGGTTTTGGTTAGTGACGAGTCCTAAACCAAAGATCAGTTCACAGTCGGGTTTACAAGCACCCAGACATGTGGGTCAAAGAGCTGAGAGAGAACGTACTCCGGTCCACGGGGGGCCTTAGTCTCAGAAGGCTTTGATTGAGGAGAATGCAAGAGATATTGCAAGCTTGCATCGCAAAATGGACAGAATGATGGACTTTTTAGGCATTCCTCATTCGACCCCACCACCTAGGACTGGCCCACGTCACGGAGCATCTTCTTCCGTTGTTGCTACCTCAAGTTCTGGACCACCTCCCGGTTTCGAGCCACAAGATGACTGGGAGGAATATTTAGATGAAGACTAGTTATTATTATTTCTTGTTGTTATTTTCCATTTCTTGCATTTTATTTTTTTATTTTATTTTTCCTGTCTAGTAATGTAGCAGACTTTTTAACAATATAATGATTTTGTAGGCTTAAATTGTTTGGAGTTATTTCATTTCTCTTTTACTGCCGTATTTTTATTATACGGTTATTGTCATGCATGTTCTTCTTGACTTGTTTGAGATATTAAGCATAGATTTTTTCAAAGACTTCTTCTACGACGCCCGTTGAATATTTTGGAGTTCCGTTCACTTAAAGAGCTCCGCGATTAACCGAAGATAAGTTCATTTTCATTTAATATTTCCATCTTCTCATTGAGGACAATGTTTTGATTAAGTGGGGGTAGGAACATCACTTAGCTTTTTAAAACTATATTCCCAATTGCTAGATTATCTTAATTCTCTTTGATGCATTTTTCACCACATAGACTTTTGATTCATTCTAAGTGAGAAAATTGAGCCAATTAATTATGTCATTGTTTCACAACGCATAGGTGAAAGTCATGTCAACTTTTGAAGTAGTGACATATTAATCATACATATGAAGAACGAATAACACAATTCTTCAGTATGTAATATAGATGAAGCATTATTCAATTTAGTCTGGAAGAATGAGCATGTATCATGTAGCATGTAGTGACTTATTAATTGTTATTGTGCCATTTTCATTCAATCTTTGAGCACGCAATCTTAGTGAGAAGTACTTAGATAAGACGAACAGTTATCCTAGACCGGGAATCGATTTTTGTCGATGGATATACTTAAACCAATTGTTGTAAGAGGAGGGTAGCAACTTGAATGCCAAATAAGGTAACCGGGACAAAACGGACTTGCGAGTGAGAGCGAAAAAGTGAGAAATCTTCCATGCAAAAGAACAAAAAGAAAAAGTATATAATAAAGGTGGTAAGGGAAGCAAACTCGTAGCAAAAAGGGCACAACCCTCGCATAAAAACGAAACAAACGAGGACCTAAGAGTAATACTCAGTCCCCAAGTCTGCCTGGCCCAAGTAAGGTTTCATGTTGTTTACCGAAGTCTGAAGGCATGAGGAGCAAGTGTGCACATTGGTAAGTAATGATTGTGGGGTCTCTATAACTTCAATATTTTCTTGGATGCGCTATCACAAAAGATTTATCACACGACACATTGGTGCATTGGTAGGTAATGATTAATGGGGAAGCTTATGGAATGATGCGTGATATGTGTTTTGCCCCAAATACTTGTTGATATAATGTATTTTTGTATGCGTCACTGTTGCTTGAGAGTCATAGCACACACACATTGGTTCATGGCATGAATATTGTTTAATATGTAACTGATGGATATGAGTGACATGATCTTTATCCTTGCTATGTGAGGCATTGTTTCCTTTTTGATTTTTTGCTCGGGACGATCAAAAGCTAAGTGTGGGGTAGTTGATAACCCTTTAAATGCATCATTAATTATATATTTATTTACCCGGAATTGTGCTCAAGAGGGGATAGATAGGCTTGTTATCCTATAAAATATGTGATAAATGCTATGTGCATGATTCTAGGTTTACGATTCTGCATCTGTGTTATTATCCCGTAGATTTGGTACGTTTGGTCTTGTTTTATACATTTTTCAGATGTACTACAATCCGGAGCAGCTAAGGATGGATATGGGCTAAAAGGAAGACATTGGGCCAAGTGAAGAAAGTCGAAGAAGAGCTCTACCAGAAAAAAGAAAGAAAAATAAGCCTGATTTACCGTGGGCTAGGACTGGTTTACCGAGGCCTTGGAAGACAAGAAACTGAAGTCTGCCGCATCTACTAGGTCGGTTAGGGATTTATTGAGTCTTAAGTCGGCTAATATATTTATATAAGGCCACAGAACTCGAATTACAATATATGTCTCGATTACTTTTCATATACTTTGATAAATTTTATACAATTTGATGAAATAAAGTTCCTTTAAGCTTTTGGTGATTTATTTTCTGGTTTCCTCCCTTCCACGCCATCTCTAGCTTGAGTAGATCAAGCTAGATCTTCATAACCGAAGGTATGAAGCTTTGAACATTCCTTTATGTCTTTCTTATGGTAGACTACTTGTATTTACATGTTATAGTTGATTAGCATGTTTAACAACCCCATAATTTACTTGAATTAATTAGAACGAAGCAATGTAGATTCCAGGATAGGAACCGCCGCTCCCGGTAAATCGGGCGGTCTATACCTATTTACCGGGACAATATTTAGGTAACCTTAATCTGGAGATTCGGCGTCAGCTACGTTGATCGACAAGATTAATTAACAGTAGGTTAGATCTGGCCAATCTACTTATTGTATTCATAAATTAACATGAAGGACTATTAGTAAAGTGTTAATTAGGACATAGTCTTGATGGATCCCTAGGAACGTGCTAGTCATAGTCGATAGCTGCCTAGGGAGGTTTTCGTCTCGTGCCGGCATCTCTAAAACTTATTATAGGCTAATACCACCAATGAAAGAGGTTAGTTGCGTATAGATTGTTTGTTGTACTTACAGTGGAAGTAGACAGGGTTAAGAGATGCACTCGTAGCTATAATTGAATTAAAACGTTCGATTGATTTAAGGAAATTATGTGGGGAAGTAAACATAAAGATTAACTAGACCAAGTTAGTAGATAGGTGGGATGGGGTACCATGTTCGTTATTATGTTTATTGTAGGTCAACGACCATATTTGTTCTCTTAATTACGTTAGACTCGTTTATACTTGAGTTGCATTGTCTCTGTGGGATCGACCTTGATTCACCTTTGCTATACTACGATTGACCTAGTACTCTTGCTAGTATCAAGAGACTTACACGCGCGATCATATCCAAATCCCTTTTGAAGCACTGTATGGAAGAAAGCATAGCACGCCAGTTTTCTAGAATGAAGTGGAAGAAAGACCGATCACAAGACCAGAGTTGTTACAGCAAGCCAGTGAGGATATTGATGTGGACTGCCGCAGCCTCAAGATGGCTCAAGATAGGTGGAAGAGTTGGGATGATGGAAGAAGAAGACTGTTAGAGTTTGAAGTTGATGATAAATTGTATATAAAGACCATCCCAATTAATGGAGTAAGATGGCTTGGGCAGACATGCAACTATGCTCCAGTTATGAAGGCCCTTACGTGAACTTGGCTAAAGTCGAACCTTTAGCATCTCCGTTTGGAGTTACTAGGATCTCTTTCACAAGTGTAAAACGTCCTTCATGTGTCAGTGTTAAGGAAATACTAACCGACATTGATGTGAAACAAGCATTGACCTAGAAATGGTTGAAGAGAACTTGACCTACAAGGAAGAATCAGTTGCACCTCGGAGCCGAAGATGAAGGAAGTTAAGAAGGAAGATGTACAGCTAGTCTTGGGCACAGTGGAGCAATCGCGCACTGGAAGAGGTGACATGAGAGATGGAAAATGGGATGTTGCGAAGTTCCAAAATTCAAGTACCTCCCAGTTATGTTCGGTTTCGAGTATGAAAGTTGTTTTAAGGAGGGATGTAACACCCCCTGAATTTTAAGAAGGGTAAAAGCGTAAATGAGAATTTAATTTATTTATTTCCTATTTTATGTTTACCCAAATTAATTAAATAAAAGGAAATTATTAATTAAAAAGGATTAATTAATTAAATGAGATTTTAATTAACTATGTATTTAAGGAAATAATCTCATTATTTTCCTCATAACACTCAACGGAATTTCTGGGAAAAATAGTAGTGGCGACGGCAAACATAGAGGAAGAAACGATGCAGTCAAGAAGCGGAGAAAGAGAATCTTCAATCGTTCGGCTAATCCATCAGGATTTCGGGCAGACCACAGAATGCGGAAACCATCGTCTCATCACAACGAACGTTTCCACACTAACTGTTTATAATTCCATAAATTTTAAGTTTAACACTAAATTTGGAATATTGATCGTTTTTTGAGGAAAAATAAGAGCTTTGATTGGATAAATAGTTGTTTTAATCGTATAATATTGTTTAATTATCGTAGGTTAATAGTAGGAGTTGTGAATTGAAGATTCACCTTGGTTGCTTTCAATTTCACGTTTGGATTCATTTTTAAATTGCAAAAATGTAAGGGGGTGTTTTAAAATGAATTTTGGGTGTTCAATCGTATTTAATTATGTGTTTATTTATTTAGTATATATTGTTGCTCTTCTTATAATAGTTTTGTATCATTATTTTTATTTTATTTTATTTTATTATGTTGCCGGTGAATGATTTGATGAAAGGTTAACAAGAGAATAGGACATTAGCCATTTGATTTTAGTTGCCGGATTTTGCCGGAAAAAAAAAGAATTAGAAGAGGCCTCAACTTGCAGGCCATTGCCGTAGGAAAAAAAAGGGCAAATATATTCTAGGTGTTATATTCTATTTTCAAAAAAAAGGGATTATCAACATTGCTGATTTAATAGATATTATGTACGGTAAGTATTTCTATTTAATTTATATGTTAAAAAGGTATGCACAACAAAGTACTATATGTTTAATGGTTATAGTAAAAATGTGGTATATATGGTAAATGTGTATAATATTAATTTTGTGCTTTTACATGTATTACACGATATGATGTGCTTTCTATGTTCTTTTGGATTATTATATGTTATGTTGCACTGTCTAACTACGATTTTTGGTAGCCTTGACTCGGCACCACAATTGAGACCCTCTGCGGGGAGAAGGTGGGAACACCGGAAGGCATTTGTATAGTCTTTGGGGGATGTTATCTTAGTAGTCAACGTTACTTTTTGTTGGTCCCTTGAAAAGTCTTTAGTTAAGTTTAGAGGGGTGGGGGGTGAATAAACTTAACACTTAAAAGTTTTGGAGTTAACAAACTCAAGAACTTCAAAGTGACTACCGATATCTCAAGATTACTCTGCTTTGATACCTCGAAAGAACTCTTTGATGCATGAGTTCATCGACAGATTAAGTTTACTGAATTTGTGCACCGGAATTATATCAAAAATTAAGCCTTATTACTTGTTGTTAAATATGATACTAAGTATTAGATACTCAGTAGTATATGTGTGTGATTTCAGTTGCTAGATTCAGTAGGATGATGTGTATAGTAAAGTAAATGCAGAATGTAAGTGCAGAAAGTAAGTAGGCAGATTTTATAGTGGTTCTAGGTGGTGTAATCCTGTCAGTCCACTCTTCTCCTGTGATGTTGGAGGTAATTCACTAGTGATCTTTGATGTATCTGTTACAAAGATTCCTAAGGCTGCTTGTCCTTCACCAATGACTATGGCTTCATAAACTGAACACTTGGAGCAGGTAGGATTGTCGCTCCAAAGTCTTCCACTGGTCCATGAAGGGTAGGATTGCCTCTTCACCACTCCACCACAAACAACGATCTTTCACACCCAATGATGCTTCACTGTCCTCAGCAGATTCTTTGTAAAATAAAGATTGAATCAAGTAAATGATTGATTGGCAAAGACTTGATTAGGATGATATAATCAACACTTGCAGTCTTCAAGTGTGTAAACTTGATGTAGCTTGAATTGAGAATACACTTGAAGATTTTTCTCTGGATCAAGTAGCTTTAAGCTCATGAGGTTCAAAGAGGTGTTTTTTGCAAATCGAATTATCTCTTATATTTTTCTCTTAAAGTTCATCATCTCATCTTTTTCTGAGTTGAAAGTCCTCTATTTATAGGTAGGATTGCATGTGACTTGTATTTGAAATTCAAATATGTTCCTGGTTTTTGTCCCATTTGACTTGCTTTATGTCACTATTCATAGGACTGACACTGTCAGAAACCTTTTTGACAGAATGCAGTCTATCCACCCTTTGACATGTAATCATTGGATAAGGTTCTGAATCATCCCAACGTCTTTTTAATTTCAGCCATTGATTTGTTTGATGAATCAGAGGTAGTTGGCTGTCTTTATCCATGTAATCTTCCAATGTAAACTTGAATTAATCGAGGTATATATATCAGCAGGTTCATCAGTCTGCTGAAATACCTATCAGTCTGCTGAAGTATAATTTGCTGTGTTTAAAACACAATGTAGCAGACTTCTTTTATCTAACTTTTATTTGTGAAGTTAGATTACACATTTTTGCAAATAACTAAGTTCCAATCACCATCCAACTTAAGGAACTTAGACTATCTATTATAAGGTATATGTAATCGTTTAGGTCATCACAGCACTTGCCTAAATTTTCGATTCCATATCCTTGACTTTAATTACTAAGTTTGATCCCTTAGCCTTCATTAACTCGAGTTTGAGCCTCAAATTTTCGCCTTCAAAGAGTTCCTCGACTAGTCTCATCGACCTATCTACCCCATCGATATAGACTCATCATTGATATAAATCACCGACCATTACAAATGCTTGTTTGATCAAACCTATTCAAAAATAAAACTCTAATAAACCTATACATTTGATCTAGACATCTTTTTGCCTTTGCACTATAATGCTGATTAGTCCGGCACTCACCACTAAAACTTATAAATAAGTCCAACAATTTCCCCCTTTTTTGGTGATGATGCCACTACCCTCACCTAACAGCAAAGTAAAAAGATTTAAAACAAAAACAGAACAAATTTAGTCATCTTTCATTATAAACATTTGTTCACAGATTATTACTGATCTAGCATCAAGAAAATAAAAGCAGATAAGTATCTTTGATCTCCATTGCCTTCCTTCTCTTTCTTCTCTTGCTTTTTCAGCTTGTTCTTGATAAGCTCTTATTTCTTCTATCATCTCTCTCATCCACTCATTCTCAATCAAAGTGAAGTCAATGTAAGAATTCACTTCCACTACAGTGCTTGTTTGATCAAACCTATTCAAAAATAAAACTCTAATAAACCTATACATTTGATCTAGACATCTTTTTGCCTTTGCACTATAACAGTTAGTCTGGCACTCATCACTAAAACTTATAAATAAGTCCAACAATTTCCCCCTTTTTGGTGATGATGCCACTACCCTCACCTAACAGGAAAGTAAAAAGATTTAAAACAAAAACAGAACAAATTTAGTCATCTTTCATTATAAACATTTGTTCACAGATTATTATAGTCTAGCATCAGCAAAAATAAAACAGATAAGTATGCTGATCTACTGTCTTCCTTCTCTTTCTTCTCTTGCTTTTTCAGCTTGTTCTTGATAAGCTCTTATTTCTTCTATCATCTCTCTCATCCACTCATTCTCAATCAAAGTGAAGTCAACGTAAGAATTCACTTCCTTCCACCACTTCCATGCTTCAGGTAGGATGAGGTTGATTTGATTGACTCTGAATCCCATTCTCATGTAAAGCTTTTTAAATTCATTCAGTGAGTCCTTAGCTTTTGTGATAGGCAAACTCCTTTCACCTCTACCACTTCTTCCACCTCTTCCACTTCTTTCACCTCTGTAACTTGCCCTCAAGGCTCTAACCCTTGCTTCCCAAAACTTCAATCCCAAGAATGAGTTTAAACCTTCATGAAATCCTTTGTCATGGTAAGGTTTCCTTCTGTTATAGTACTCATTCTTGTATTGTTTGAGGAGATCATCAGTAAGTTGAACTCTTCCAGGTGCAGGTTCCCTGAATGCATTTGTTTCATTCTCCCATTTCTTCTTAGCAAAAATCCTTGCAGCCTCTTTTGCTATCTTTGTTTGGCCCTCTTCCCCTTAGTGACATCATCAACAAAACGGGACAGTAGGCCATGAACACTCTCCTGTGTGATAACCAGATTACTCAGTTGTCCTTCCATAATCTCAGTTCTTGTATCAACTGCAGTAATCCTTGATTGCAAAGTTTGCTCCAGTAGATTGATCCTCTCAGTAAGCTTAGGATCCAATCCAGAAGGTTGAGATGTTCCAAAGACCTCGCAGTATTTTAGGTGTCTCAGCAAGTTTATCAAGTTTTTGATGGATAGAAGCAAGTTGGTCTTTAAAAAACTTTTCTTTCAGTGTATTTCCTTGCCTGATTCCCCTCACATCTAGAATAAGATCATTAATAGCATTTTGAGTAGATGTGAAATTTGAAGCAACTATTTCAGTAGATTGTCTGTTGTTGTCCACTAGATTCATCAGTTCTTCAAATCTATGTTCTTGCCTGTCAAGTTGAGTTCTTAACTGTGTTATGTCATTTCTGACAGCCCTCAACTCTTCCACAACATGTTCTGGTACTCCACCAGTCATTTCTCCAGCAACTCCATCAGCAGGCTCTTCTACATTATATTATGCTCTTTGTCTGCTGATGACCATTGCTTTACTCATATCTCTCCCAGCAGGGGGAGGTCCTTCCTCAACCATAGCACCAAGAATGTCCTCCATTATTGGATCTTGTGTAGGTTCATCATTCACTGGTTCATCATCAGTAGATCCATCAATTTGAAACTCTTCATCACTGTAGTCATAGTCCAGCATCTGTTCTTCATCATTAACAACAGCAGCCTGCTGACTATCTTTCCCTACAGTGGCCTTGACTCCAGTAGGCTCCACTACAGCAGCCTCTTCAACAACAACAACAGCAAGGGTTTCCTCCAAACCCAAAGATTGTTCCAACCTGTGTCCAGGTGCTGTTTGCAACTCAGCAACCTGTACCTCCTGTTCCAACCTTTGCTCGGGTGCTGTTTGAACCTCAGCAACCTGAACCTCCTGTTCCACTCTTTGAGGATTGAATACAGCTTTATTATCCACTTGAAATCCTTCAGCATGACCAATCCTTGTTAGGATAAAGGCAGTTTTGGATAAGGTCCCCTCAGTGTCAATCCAGTCTTGATATTGAATTGATTCCTCTGAACTGGCACTAGGTTCACTGTGATCATCAATCCTTTCTTCATCCAAATCAGCACTTTGTTGATCTTCAGATTGTGCTATAGTTTCTTCAACAAATAAAGTAGAGGATTCACCAACCAACCTATTTGCAGCACCACTTATTCCATCATTGATCAATGCCTCTAGATCATCCATGGTGAGATCCTGCAGATCCTCATCCATCTCTCCAAATCTACCGCCCCTCGCAGACCTATCGATATCGTGGGTTCGAAACACGCATCATCAGTGGCTCCCTGGCCAGTGGCTTCAATAGTTGTTTCTCTAGCCACTCTACTTGTCTCCCTAGGGAACATAGGGGGATCATCATCAGAATCAGATGAATCACTGTCTGCTGTGTACTTTGGATCTCTGAACATAATTGCTCCACTTTTCTTTCCTTCATTCAATAGATCCATCAGCCTCGATTGCTGCAAGGTTGTATCTAGCAAGTCCAGTAGGCTGTCCACACCCAGCTGATCAAATGCCCATTCTTCAAATCCACTCGTTGGATCAAGAAATTTTTTTGCTTTCTTGTAGAGTCCAAACTTCCATTGAAAATAGTTTTGCACTTTTCTGAAGTTAGGATCTACTTTGTCCTTCTTAGATGCCTTCTCATATGGCATAGTTGGCTTTCTAAGAGTTGTTTCAGTAGCTTGATGACCTCCAAAGGTCCCAACAAGCAAACTCAAAGTTTCTACCATAGATGCTTCTAGGTCAAGATGGAGGTTTCTCAAAGTTGTATATTAGTCCCTACTACCTCCATCTGCACTACACTTTCTTCCCCCTGACTTATATGCTCATCAGCAGGGTTAACAGCAGACGTTTCTTCCCCCTGAACTATTGCAGGAATTGCAGGGTCTTGTACAAGTGTTTGATTACCACAAGAAATGCAGATTCGGTGGTTTATTGTGGTTCTTTAATGATTTTCCAACTTCCACGTGAGCTAAGTGCATGCAGATAGATGCTGTGACTCCTCAGTAGGTTTTAAAATAGTTATTGGTTCAGCCTCAATAGCCTCTCCTACTTCTTCTTCTTCTTCTTCCTGTTCTCTTTGAGCCTCTAAGATTTTCAATTGTTTCCCTTTTCCATGTTTCTTTTTGTGATAACCTCCTTCATTCTCTTGGAAAGTGGCTCATCATCAATTTCAATTGCAGTAGACTTTCTCTTTCTACTGGCTTCTTTCTGTTGTTCCTTCAAAATCTCAATAATAGTTTTTCTAGCAGCTACATCAGGGTCAGTAATCTCAACTTCACTGGACCTCAAGTGAGCTCAAGTGATCTGTCTTTGTTTGCTTCCTTGTTTTCTTAGGCTTTAACATCTCTGTTATCTTTCTTGTGTCAGCAGCCTTTCTCTTCTCAGTAGTTTTCTTTGGTGCAGCAGTCTTGACATATTTCTTAGTAGTTTGCTTGACCTGCTCACCACCAGCATCACCATCATCTCCATCACTATCATTATCAGCAGCCTCAGCAACACCTTCTTCATCATCATCCAGACCAGGGATAGCATAATCAATCTCTTTCTTGTATCTAGATTGGTTTATTTTCTCAGGTGCCACATCAGGAATCTCCAAATGATTCAAATAGGCTGAACCATTAATCCTAAGGGTAAGGCCTTGGATTTCCTTTTCCTTCTCTTTCTTCTTTGGCTACTTTCTTCATGTAATGGATAAAGTATCCATTTCAATCAAATTTCATACTTTTACTGAGATAATCATCAAGAATTTCTATCTTAGGTCTTGATAGAGTATCCATACTTCCAACCATTTCTAATATGTTCTTAGCATTGATTTTGCTCAGCAGGTTGTACTCATACCCAATGTGTTTCACATTGATACCTAGAACTGATTTGATGGCTTCATTGGTCTTTTGTCAACAAAATCCATCTTTGACAATCCCATTTCCTCAGGATTCACAGGTGCATCTAATACTTCTTCAAAACCAAAAGCCTCCCTCAGCAGGTTTGAGGAGACTTCAATTTCTTGAGCATTCACAGTTGTTTTAAATGCTTCTCTTCCTTCCTTTATCACAATGTTCTTCCAGAAACTAACAACATTTGTGTAAGAGATTGTTTCCAATCTTATGTTCAGTACATTCTCCAGGCCTTCATATCTCCTTATTCTTCGACCAATGTTAATAGCTAACTCTGTTTTATTAGCATCAACAACAAAACCTCTCACACTTTGGCTTGTTCCAATTTGAACATCAATCTTTTCCGCCATTGTAAAAAGAAAAAGATGAAGAAGATAGCTTGTAAATCTGTGTTCACACAGTGTAAAAACAGAGATATAAATAGATTTGCAGTAGAGAGTATCTTCTGTGTATAGTTCTGTATATATAGACAGAGTGTGGTTGTAACTGTCAGTGCACGTACATCCACATTAACCATGATTAATTTGAGTGAATGCTAAGTTGACACGTGTCCCATTACTTTCTCCATAACGTTTGTAACCGTTGGATCATGTTAACTGCGGTTATTAAGGATAAAATAAATATCCCGCCAATCTGCTTTTTGACTTTAATAAGTTTGGTGTGTAACGATTATTCAAAGCAGACTTGTCATCACAGAGGTTGGCTCAAGAACTCGCCGAGAAAGATGCTTCAATGACTGGCTTGACAGAGTAACTCTGCTGATCCTTGATTTCTTTTTGTCTTGTTCAATTGATAATACAAGATGAAGTTTAATACCAATAATGATCGATCAAGTGAGCTCACCCAACATGACAAAGACCAATCCCCTTGGCAACCTCATTTGCTCAATTGTCCAAACATAAGTACATGGAATTGTTGATACCAATGACCAATATGCTATGTGAGCTCACCCAACATAGCAAAGACTAATCCCCTTGGTGAATTCCAGTACACTGCTGATTATCAGTCAACTTTAATAATTCCAAGTTCAGTCCTCAGTTTAGCGAATCTTTCACTATCAAGTGGTTTAGTGAAAATGTCAGCAAGTTGATCTTCAGTAGGGATATACAGAACCACCACATCCTTCTTTTCAACATGATCTCTTATAAAATGATGTCTCACATCAATGTGTTTGGTTCTTGAGTGCAAGACATGATTTTCTGTGATAGAAATTGCACTTGTGTTGTCACACATTATTGGAATTTCTTTCTCCTCAATTCCATAATCCCTTAATTGTTGTCTTAGCCAAAGTACTTGTTCACATCAACTTCCAGCAGCAATGTATTCAGCTTCAGTAGTGGAAGTTGATATTGAATTCTGTTTCTTTCTAAACCAGGAAACCAGTCTATTACCCATTACCTGACAAGTTCCTGTGGTGCTTTTTCTATCAATCTTGCATCCAGCATAATCAGAATCTGAGTAGGATATAACTTTGAAGCTTCCGTCCTTGGAATACCATATCCCTACTCCCAAAGTCTCTTTTAGGTACTTGAGAACTCTTTTGACTGCTCCTAAATGACTTTCTTTAGGTTTGGATTGAAATCTTGCACAAACACTCTACAAAGAAATGATATATCGGTCATTGGCAATAAGGTACAGCAGACTGCCTATCATCCTTCTGTATAAGGTCTGATAAACATCTTTGCCTTCTTTATCTTCATCCAATCTGATATTTGTACTCATAGGAGTTGATATCCTAGTGCTATTTTCCATACCAAACTTCTTCAGCAGCTCCTTGGTGTACTTGGTTTGATGAATGAAGATTCCATCTTTCATCTGTTTAACTTGCAATCCCAAAAAGTAGTTCATTTCTCCCATCATGCTCATTTGGAATTTGCTCTTCATTAGGTTAGCAAACTTCTCACATAGCAATTCATTTTCAGAACCAAAAATTATGTCATCAACATAAATCTGTACCAACAGGGTGTTGTCCTTCTCATTGATTCTGAAAAGAGTCTTGTCAATGGTGCCTTTTGTAAAACCATTGTCCACCAAGAATTGACATTGAGTCTCATACCATGCTCATGGTGCTTGTTTCAAACCATAAAGTGCTTTGTTGAGTCTCAGACACTTTATCTTCTTGACCTTTAACTTCAAAACCAGGAGGTTCTTTGAACATACACTTCCTCCTCTAGAATGCCATTCAAAAATGCACTTTGACATCCATTTGATATACTTTGAAGTTCTTATATGCAAAGATGTGCCAAGAATAACTCGATAGCTTCCAATCTTGCAACAGTGCATATGTTTCATCAAAATCTATTCCTTGACTTGAGAATAGCCTTTTGCAACTAGTCCGGCCTTATTCCTCACAATGGTACAGATTCATCAAGTTTGTTTCTCGTAAACCCATTTAGTACCAATGATATTTGCATGACTAGGCCTTTCAACTAGTGTCCAAACTTGATTTCTTTCAAATTCATTTAATTCTTCTTCCATAGCAATTATCCAATCTGGATCTGAAATTGCTTCTTCAACAACTTTAGGTTCAACTTGAGATAGAAAACAAGTAAACATTGCTTCTAATTGTCTTCTAGTCCTCACACCTTGCTGTACATTTCCAATAACTTGTTCAAACAGGTGATTCCTTAACCATTGTGGATTCTCGGTTAGATTGATTCTCGTGAATCTCATCTTGATGAGGTCTGCTTTGTTGCTTCTTCAACAAGGGGTTCATTGAGATCCTTGAACCGCTTCGCTTGTTGCATCTGTAGTATCACCAGCAGGTGTTCAAGCAAAGCGTAATCGTAAAATTTTAAGTCATTAAACCTTTCCAAAACTTCAATACAATCTGGATCAGTGACTTGTAGGTTCTCAGTAGGTTCACAACCTTCATCTTCCATACCAGTGAACTTAGGTTCATCAAACACAACATGAATAGTTTCTTCATGTTTCAGTGACCTTTTGTTCAGTACCCTGAATGCCTTGCTGACTGAAGAATATCCCAAGAAAATTCCTTCATCTGAATTTGGTTGGAATGTCTTCAAATGTTCCATATGATTTAAGATAAAACATTTAATTCCAAATGGATGGAAATAAGATATATTAGGTTTCCTTCCATTCCAAATCTCATAAGGTGTCTTCAGTAGCTTCTTGTTCACTAAGGTTCTGTTTTGTGTATAGCATGCTGTATTAACTGCTTCAGCTCAATACCTTTCAGGTAGCAATGCTTCACAAATCATTGTCCTTCCTGCCTCTTTTAAAGTCCTATTTCTTCTTTCAGCAACCCCATTTTGCTGAGGTGTACCAGCAGCAGCAAGTTGATGTAGTACACCATTCTGTTCACAATATTCTCTTATAACTGTATTAAGAAACTCAGTACCCTTGTCTGATCTGATTCTTACTACTGTTAAAATTTTCTCATTTTGTAATCTTTTCAAAAGATCAGGCATCTTCTTGAGTGTTTCACTTTTCTTGTTCATAAATATCACCCAAGTGTATCTAGAATAATCATCCACAACCACTAAGGTGTATTTCTTTCCTGTAACACTTGTTGGTGTAACTGGTCCAAATAGATCCATATGCATCAGCTTCAGGACTCTATTAGTTGATTTCTTAGTCTTTGATTTGAAGCTTGATTTTGTCTGTTTACCTTGCTGACATGCATCACATATAGTATCTTTCTTGATTGTGATCTCAGGTAAACCAATCACCAGTTTCTTCTTCACCAACTGATTGATCTCATCAAAATTTAAGTGATTTAGCTTTTTGTGCCATAACCAATTGAGTTCTGACTTGGTATGCACAATTAGACAGGTTTTTGGAACTGCATTAGACCAATCCACAACATACATGTTTTGTTGTCTTCTACCAGCCAATACAACTTGATCACCTCTTTCACTAATGAAAATACAATTGTTTTTGTCAAAAGTGACCTTGTATCCCATGTCACAGAATTGTCCAGTGCTCAGCAAGTTGTAGTCCAGTCCTTCCACATATGCAACATTCTTGATTGTAAGTCCATTCCTCACAAGTGTGCCATATCCTCTTGTATATCCAGGTGTATTTTTGTTGCCAAAATTCACCCTTGGACCATCTTTTGCCACAAAATTTGACAAACAGTGCTTATTCTTTGTCATATGTCTGGAACATCCACTGTCAAAGTACCAGACACCCTACAAAACAAAGTTAATACATTTTAGGTAACCAAACCTGTTTGGGTCCATAATGGTCAGTGGTAAGCATGACCCCTGGGATGTTTCCATAAGGTCTTCTCCTAAAAGTGTCATACTTTGGTTCATACATATATTCTACACATCCATAAGTTCTAACAGTTGGTTGTGTAGGATTTACATATGTTTCCTGGCCTTTTGGTTTATAATGCTGTTTGAAGTGATTCTTGTTGTTAGAAGCATTAGCATAACCATTAGTTTGCTGTCTGTTAGGAACAGCCCTATAGTATGGAGTCTGCTGAGGTCCCTTCTGAGGTCTTGTATAAGTCCTCTGCTGAGTCCTTTGATGATTCCATTGCTTAGGTTTTACCCTGGCAGCATGGTTATACTTGTTGTTTCTAGCATTAGATGTAGGAATATTCCAATCATCATCAGTAGGGAACAATCTACCTTTCCCCCTAAGATAAGTATCCCTAGAATGATTAACATTTTTGGATTTAGGATTCTTATCCTTGGAATATTTTTGGTTATTTCCTTTTTGTGGTCCAGCAGACTTGGTAGCAGGTCTACTTTCAGAGAGGTCTGTAAGGCACAAGCAATTCTATTTTTTGATTTGTTCTTTTATTAGAGTCGTTGACTTCTTTGACTTCTCGATTTTGCTTCCTTGAAGCATTCTCGTGAGGTTTTATCGCCTCAAAGAACCTTACTAGAAGTTGGATCTTGTGCAGTACAAACTTAGGACCAATCTCGTACTAGGTTCATGAGCCTTATCTGGATCCACTCTTTTTGGATTGTTGAGTTCCAAATCCAAGCCCTGTTCTGTCACCATAAGGCTTTCCAGATTTGTATGCAGTAGATGAATAGGATGGTTCAGCAGATTCAGAAGCTACTGGATGTTCATCAGGCTTATACTGATTCTGTCCAACATCCTTTTCTTAACCTTTGAGAATCCTTAATTCAGCATTCAATCTTTTAACTTCTAATTGAAGAGCTTCTTTTTCTGCCTTCACAATCTCATAACCAGATTGTATTATCCTCAGTTGATTAAGGATGGCATCCAAAGTCTCATCATTGTCAGAATTTCTAGGATTTGAACCACAAGTTGATTCACAATCACTTCCAGCAGGAGTATTGATAGATACAGTGTTGTATACCTCCTCTGTTTCATCCATATTAGCCATTAATGCATAATCTTCCATTTCAGCAACCAATGTTGTGTCATCTGATTCATTTCCTTTTTTAGATTCCACTTCATACCCTGATTCATCTTCAGCAACCATAGCCTTCTTTCCATATCTTCTTTGTTGGCTTTTGGTCTTCAATAGGTCCGACAAACCAGTCCGAAATGTCCAGGCTTTTTGCAGTTGAAGCACAGATAATCAGGTTCCTTACTTTGTTTTAACTCAGGACATTCAGGTTTGAAGTGTCCTGGTTTCTTACAATAAAAGCATAGATAATCATTGTCTTTCTTTGGTTCTTCCTTTTTCTTTTCATCGAATTTCTTGTTGAAATTCCTTGAGAACCTTTTTCACCTTTCATCATCCCGATTTTCTTGCTCAAGAGGGCAATCTGCTTCTTGCATATCATCCAGTGAGATCATCCCGAGCTCTCGATGTCTCCTCTGATGTTTAGCAGCCAAATGCGATTGTCTTTGGTTCCTCCTTTTCAGTGGTAGGAACCAATCTCTTGCTGAATTCATAGGCTTTAAGATCTGAGAATAATTTGAATGTATCCTCTTCATGTAGCTTTCTCATTTCTTCTATTGCAGTGACTTTCATCTCCCAAACTTCTTTGTCAGCTAATGCTTCTAGGATTTTTGTGTTTATTTCTTCTTTTGAATAACTTACACTCAGCAGGGTAAGTTCATCCAGGATAGCATTGAATCTTGACTCCATTTGCTCAATGGTTTCATTTGGCAGCATTTTGAACTTTTGAAACCTCTTTTTGGCCACACTGATTTTGTTCTTCTTGATAGCATCAGTGCCTTCACAGATTAACTGCATTTTGTCCCAAAGTTCCTTTGCAGTTTTGCAATCTTTAACCTTCATGTACATATTTCTATCCAAGGTTCTATAAATGATATCAATAGCAATATTGTTGAGGTTTGCTCTCTTTCTATCTTTAGCATTCCATTCTCTCTTTGGTTTTGGAATGTACTCAGTCACATCACCCACTGTTACTGCCTTGGTAATCTCCAGTGGTCAATATGTTAGCACATCCATCATTTCATCATGAGTTGCAGCAAGGTAAACCTGCATTTGACATTTATATTCATCAAATCTATCTAGAGAACACATCAGCATTGTTCTAGCATACTGAGTGTTATCCATGATGCAATTTTTTGAAAATCAGTGATTTGAAAAGTTTTCTGAGTATTTTCACAAGCACAACAAGTAGGATTTCTTCGAGTGTATAATCACTGCTCCGATACCAATTGTTGGTCCCTTGAAAAGGCTTTAGTTAAGTTTAGAGGGGGGTGAATAAACTTAACACTTAAAAGTTTTGGAGTTAACAAACTCAAGAACTTCAAAGAACTCTTGATATCTCGAAGAGTCTGGCTGATACCTCGATAGAGCTTGATGATGCACGTGAGTTCATCGACAGTTAAGTTTACTGAATTTGTGCATCGGAATTATATCAAAAATTAAGTCTTATTACTTGTTGTTAAATATGATACTAAGTATTAGATACTCAGTAGTATATGTGTGTGATTTCAGTTGCTAGATTCAGTAGGATGATGTGTATAGTAAAGTAAATGCAGAATGTAAGTGCAGAAAGTAAGTAGCAGATTTTATAGTGGTTCTAGGTGGTGTAATCCTCGTCACCCACTCTTCTCTCCGTGATGTTGGAGGTAATTCACTAGTGATCTTTGATGTATCTCATTACAAAGATTCCTAAGGTCGCTTGTCCTTCACCAATGACTATGGCTTCATAAACCGAACACTTGGAGCAGGTAGGATTGCCGCTTCTAAAGTCTTCCACTTGTCCTTGAAGGGTAGGATTGCCTCTTCACCACTCTCCACCACAAACAATGATCTTTCACACCCAACAGATGCTTCAACTGTCCTCAAGAGGTTCTTTGTAAAATAAAGATTGAATCAAGTAAATGATTAAGTTGCAAAGCACTTGATTAGGATGATATAATCAAGACTTGCGCCTTCAAGTGTGTAAACTTGATGTAGCTTGAATTGTAATACACTTGAAGATTTTCTCCGGATCAAGAGCTTTAAGCTCGGTGAGGTTCAAGCAGGTGTTTTTGCAGCTCAGAATTATCTCTTATATTTTTCTCTTAAAGTTCATCATCATCATCTTTTTCTGAGTTGAAGGTCCTCTATTTATAGGTAGGATTACATGTGACTTGTATTTGAAATTCAAATATGACCGTTCCCAGTTTTTGTCCTATTTGACATGCTTTATGTCACTATTCATAGGACTGACACTGTCAGAAACCTCTTTGACAGAATGCAGTCTGTCCACCCTTTGACTTGTAACCATTGGATAAGGTTCTGAATCATCCCAACGTCTTTTTAATTTCAGCCATTGATTTGTTTGATGAATCAGAGGTAGTTGGCTGTCCTTATCCATGTAATCTTCCAATGTAAACTTGAATTAATCGAGGTATATATATCAGTAGGTTCATCAGTCTGCTGAAATACCTATCAGTCTGCTGAAGTATAATTTGCTGTGTTTAAAACACAATGCAGCAGACTTCTTTTATCTAACTTTTATTTGTGAAGTTAGATTACACCTTTTTGCAAATAACTAAGTTCCAATCACCATCCAACTTAAGGAACTTAGACCTTCTACACAAGGTATATGTAATCAGTTTAGGTCATCACAGACATGCCTAAATTCTGATTCCATATCCTTGAGTTTAATTACTAAGTTTGATCCCTTAGCCTTCATTAACTGATTTGAGCCCTCAGCCTTTAGTCTTCAGCAGGTTCCTGACTAGTCTACTGACCTATCTACCCATCGATATAAACCGATCACATTGATATAAATCGGTGACCATTCTGATGCTTGTTTGATCAAACCTATTCAAAAATCAAACTCTAATAAACCTATACATTTGATCTAGACATCTTTTTGCCTTTGCACTATAACAGTTACTCTGGCACTCATCACTAAAACTTAGAAATAAGTCCAACACTTTTACAATGTGCTAAGTAGTGTAATTAGATGTCTAGGACTATAAGTCCTTAGGAAGCATTTTATGTGAATGAATCAGGTGGTTAGACTTAAATTCATAAACTACATTTGTGTAAGTCTAAAATCTAAATCATCATTATCATTGGTGAGGCACATCTATTGTTCTTAGCATGGGACTATTACACCCCTCCACTTGTCGACCCAAGGGACGCGTGTAAACTTAAGCCCGTGCCTTTGAGGTGCTTACCATGCTACGGTGCAGTTGTTCACCGTACTTAGTGTCTTCTGATATTGATGTAACAAACATTACTTGTGCAAGGATACTATGTGATCAAGTAGTGGGTGAGTGTGATCTCAATGACAATCTATGTGGTATAGTGATCGTAGAATGTATTCCTTTAAATATGTATATGCATTGTTATTTATCGTAACTGTTTCTTCAACCCCTTACTAAGTATATATGTACTTATTACCTTTTCTTTATTGTCCCCACCCCGAGAAGGTGGTGTATTTGTAGATTGTTTTCGAGGTCACTGAGGAGTGACCCGGAGATGATGCGGACGAAGTTTATTGTTCTTTCTTTGCATTGTAATTTGGTATAGATTGTCTTACCCTTCTAATGATAGAAATCATTGAGTTGGGTTTATGGTTATCAACATGTAGTGGATTTATTGTATTTGATGGTTATAGTAAAGTCTTTTGATGATATAATAGATGCAGCATGTGTTGCTTAAAATCGTTTGTTAGTCGTTTAGTTACCCGAGTCTGTCGTTTTGTCTTCCGCATTGTTCTATGATGTTTGACAACGTATACGTGTATAATTAGATTAATTTTTAATTATATGCGTACGTGCTGGACGTTTTTTTTCGGATAGGGACTTGGTATCCGAGAAATGGGCGTCACATTTCTAAAAAAAATATTTTGTTTTTTCGCTATGGGTTGGGGTGTGAGAGTGAGGATGATATTTTCCATATAATTTTGTATTTGATTTTTTTGATTTTTTCTCTTTTATCAACTGGTTTCTTTTATTGCCATTAGTATTATTATTAAAATAGTGTCCTTCTTGCCATAATAATATACGAGAGACTGATTGCCCGGCTTTCCTACCAAATTCCCTTGTTATTATTCGCTGTCTAATTTTTTTTTTATTACTTTAAAAAATCAAAAAATATTTTATTTTTGCATTATATACTAGATTACACTTTCTTTCTTTTAACAATAAATGTTATTTCCACTCCAAAAAAAACTATAAATGTTATTTTATAAATTAAAAAAAAAAAAAAGTCATGGTCCCCTAAAAAAAAGTAATGGTGGAAAATAGCATTTTGTGTATCGGATATGGCACAACGGTGGAAGTCTCACTTCTTAGTGACAACTTGAGTCTCATTCTCATCCCTGCCTCAAAATTAATAAATATCAAATTCCCCAATCGTTTGTTCAAAAAAATTAGAGGAAAATAGCGTTGTAGGTTGTATTGGTTCTCATATAAAGGAATAGATAGTATGGTATGAACTCCAAATACCTTATGCTGGGCATGAGCTCCTTTTAGATTCTAAGGTTTTAGCGCTATTCATTCCAAATATGAGAACTTGGGATGTCCATCGGAGTCTAGAGCTGTTCAGGCAGTGGGAGACTGAGGCTATTTTGGCGACCACCATAACCCCAGGAAGGCACCAGATAGGAGAATTCGGCACTATCACTTCAAGTGCACCTATTCTGTCAGGTCTGAATACTTTTTTGCTTTATCTCTATATAGGCCATCGTCAAAGGCAGGTCCACATTTGCGGGAGTTGATAGGGTTTGAAGGAACTGTTGCTCCCTGTGCACCCGCGTATTCAGCACTTTTTGTGGTGGCACCTCCAAGATGTATTAAGGATTGGTCAAGGGTTAATGAGACGGCATATAAGGGATGGTATTTTTTTTGCTTGTGGAGAGACTATTGAAACCATGCGACATGTAATGTTTGAGTGTGAGATGGCAGACAGGATCTGGCTGGCATCACCATTCTATGAGATTTTATGACGTTTCCATTCATCCTCCATTCGGATTTTCTTATGAGGTTTCTTGATGGCTGGTGTTCTCGACATCGCGCGATTTGTGTGGCTCGTGTGGGGAATTTAGAAGGCATGATGTTCAGCAAATTTTGATTACCGGCCGGTTCATGTCTGTGTGGTTTGTACATAGTCTTTGGCGGTGGCGGCCGAGTACGTGAAGGTCATGGCTATCATTCGAGTGCAAGCCTCACCCCAACATCTGGATGATCGGTGGGTGAAGCAGTTAGAGGGGGGAGATTAAGGGTAATGTGGATGCCTCGGTGGCTGCGGCGGGTGCGGGTATTAGGGTCATCTTTCGGGAATCATCTGGGCTGTTTTGAACTTTTTTGCATATCATTTTGATCCAAGGCATCTGGTGGAGTTCATGGAGCTAAAGGCCATCTTCTTGGCGTTGGAGGAAGCAGTGTGTTTGAGGATTAACGGCTGGTAGAGAGTTATTTTTTGGCATGTCTCGTGTCTCCGTCGACCGGTGGATGACCTTACCGCCCTGGGATGTTTAGTGTAGGATTGTATGGCGCTTTTAGCCACCTTTGCTTTTATTTCCTTTGCTTTTGTTTGTTGTACATGGAATGTCCATGCACATCTTTTTAGCTAAGCATGCTTTGTTACTTACTGCACTGGCATCATAGGCTCGCCCCTTGGTGACGTTTTGGCCGCTTGTTTGACGGACGTTGATCAATAAAATTTTGTTTTCCCTAAAAAAATGTTATAAACATATGTATTATTAAATAAATAAAATGAGACTGAGAGTTAGTATATTGCGAAATTGCTTAATACAACAATATAAAAAACCGATTTTTTTAAATAGAGAGTGGAAAATAACAATGTTTGTCGTATTTTTCTTATAGGGGTGGTTTAAAAGGTCAAGAAAAGAGAGAAAAAAAATAGGAATCATGACGGTAGAAATATAAATTTGGTGATAAGGACTTTTCATAAACTCAAATCCACTTTTAGCTGCAGTAGAACTGACCACAAATTCAATGCTTCATTATTTCACTATTTATGTGTTTTTCACAAAAATTACCTCGAAAATTACTTTGAAAAATATCAAATGAGATATCTAAATAAAGATACGAAAAAAGGAAAAATGTGATGAAATAATTACCATCTTTCGACAATCAGATCAAAAAATATATTCGTTTTTGTACTTGTATACGAGAAAATTTAATTCACAGTGGAATAAAGATATGTCTTTTTTACCAAAAAAAAAAATATTACAATTTTCTCTTTGCATATGTCAATGTTCAAAATTGTTTTTTTTTAACAATAAACCTTTTTTATAAAGGAGTAGATAATAAGGCAAGAACATGTACTCCCTCCGTTTTTTTTTATATGTCGCAGAGAGAAGATTTATACAGATTAAGAAAGTAATTAATATGTCTCAAATATTGTGTAGGAAATTTATTTTTTGTTAATGGGGATGTAAATACTTTATTGGTAAATGAGTTTTTAGTATTGGAAATATATATTATTTATTGGAGATGTAAATATTTTATTGGTAAAGGAGGAAAAAGTAATACATGATGCATTGAAAAAGTACAATGACAGATAAATAAAAAAATAGTCAATTTTGAAATGTGACAGATAAAAAAAACGGAGGGAGTATAATTTCTTTGACAAGAACGTGTTTATTTTAATCAATAAATAAAAGGAAAAATTAGGTATAAGTCCCATTTTTCCCCTTTAATTAAGCATTAATCCACACATCATTTTTTAGTTGCAATAAGGACAAATAATTTGATCGGACTAAATTACCCTTATTTTCAATTATGCGCTTCTTCTTCCAATCGCTCTCTCCTTCTCTCCTCAGATCTGCTCATCAATTTAGTATCGCCGCCTGAATTGGCCGGAAATTAATATCGTGGGTCGGAAGAAGGTGGCAATGCAACTTCCAAGAAAAGAAAAGCATCAGTAATGTACATAAACCAAAATCAATTCTTTTCTCCTGAATGTTCTTTGTGGTTCATTTTTTTGTTTCTGTCGCGTTATATGTAGGCATGCTTATGATTACTAACGAGGTCAAGAGTCCAAGTAGCTTATCAATTTTTTTGCTCTAAGGCAAAAAAATTCAACTTACTATCGAATGATTGGGAATGGGTTTTTTTGTCACCGAATCAAAGTATCTTAGTAGCTACCTCATTGTTGTTAGAGCCTTACATCATTGGAGTTAACAAGAATCACATATATGGACATATGATCTTTTATTCGTGAAGCAAGTGAAATTAATCCCAAAAAAAAAGTCAGCTTGCTCCTCTTCTCCTTTTACCATGTGAGTATGCATACAATTACGCCAAATGGGTTATCTATCAATCGGGAATAAGAATTGGTAGTCATGTGTTCGTTGAAACTTGAACATTTGGGAGATACCCGACACGTGTTCGATTTAAATGCCATTTGAACCAAACATAGAATTGGTAGTCATGAAGCATTGGTGCTTCCGGTTGTTGGTATCTTTGAGATTATTTGGTCGTGAAAATGAGGCAAAAAGGTTAGTTTAATCATCGATTCATCCAAGCCATGGATTGAGGAGTAGCCGAGTTCAGAATACGTGAAAAGTATGAAATGACTACTTCACATGTCATTCTTGTTTCCAAGCTTGATATTGCATTTTGTTCGGAAAGATGTTGATGCTTATATTCGATCCAGGGGTAGATCCTTATACCGTATGGGCCGTCATTCGTTCAAGATTAGTGGTTATAAGCAAGATTTTGATTTTTGGGCTAATATGCTTCATGTTGGTTCTACTTATGCTATTGGCGTTGTTAGATTTGGGGACATAGACCTTGCAACAAAAACCGAATGGAGAGTCCTTTTGAGCTCGACATCGAGCATCGACATCGCATCGACATCGACATCGACATCGACATCGAGTATCGCGACATCGACATCGATATCGTGTGCCTTAATGCAATAGATAGGCCTAGTTCAAAGGCTTACTATGTGCCTTGGCGTCTTTGAAGTTTTTGATCTACATTGTATCATCATGTAATAGATAGGCCTAGTTCATAGGAAGCTACATCGAACTTGTAATTCAAAGACCTTGTGAATTCGGGCATGATAATTTAGTTCTTTGAACTAGAATATCCTTCTTATAATTTGGTTGATAGTTTGATCGTTTTGGACTTGTATTGATCTTCATGTATTACCTTTTAGTCCGATGTACCTATTGTACTAAACTATAGTCCGTTGTCTTGATCTTCTATGTATTACCTTTTAGTCCGATGTACTTTTAGGCTTAATTCAAGTGATTAACTATTGAACTCGCATGTTATAAACACCACACCTTAATCAAGTTATCTCGTTAATGATTCTATCTCTTCCGAATTGTATCATATAAACCAATTTAACACGGTGTGTTAGTGTATCTGGATTTTGCATTTGGAGAATGATCTTTATCTCTCGGATAAAGACCTTACAAACAAATTCAGGTGATTAAATAGCTTTGATGATGGTAAATAGAGACTAAACAAGCGTAAATCATGTTTTTTTTCTTTATTTTTCATGTTGTTGATGATGTACATATTGTACTAAATCTATAGTTTGTTGTACTTGCTATTAATCATTGAGTTTGTTAACGATGCGGTAGAATGTTCTCTGCATATTCTTGTATAACTGACATCGACATCGATACTATCGATCATCGTCATCGTGTTAGTGTAAATGTTGCGATTAAATTCGGCTTTCAAATACTAATCGAAAAGGTATCAAACGCGGTCTCAAAATGAAGATAAAAAAAAAAAAAGAGTTTTGGCGAAACAATTTTGATGATCGGTATTCTAAATCAAAAGTTACGGCCGTTTATAAGAAAAAGAGCTCCGGTTAATAAAAATATTTTTTCGTCTTTCAAATTATACGTCAGAAGGGTATCGTATTTGGGCTCAAATTGAAGAGCAAAAAAAAAACATGAATTTTGGTGAAAAATTTCGATGATCGGGTTGTAAATCAAAAGTTACGGATGTTTGAAAAAAAAAAGAAACAAACAGATCAAACCGATCAATGTACTCATGTATCATGTAATGAGGGCGCATAGCGAGAGTTAGTTTTGTTCTTACGAAAATGTTTAGATTTTTGCAACTAAAAATATATATAGTAGCTGTTTTATTTATTTATTTTGCGCTAAAAAGAAACTTTTATTTCTTTATCTCTAAATAAAATGAGACCGGGTTACTATATTCCAAAACTGCCGACATCAATAAATAAATATGAATTGTTTTTATGAAAACAGGAAAATAATATTGTACGTCATATTGTTTTGTTATAAAGGAATAGATAACATGGTAAGAACATATGTATTATTAAAACAATAAAACAAATGAGACAGAGTTAGTATATCCCAAAAAATGCCGACTACATCAATCAATATAAAAATATGAATTCTCTCAGAAAAGAATAAATAAATATATGATAGTTTTTGGTACGTCAAACCTTTCACCTTATAATAAATACAAGATTGCCAAATACATTAACAAACACAAAAAAATGTATGAAAGTTGTTTGATATGCCAAATCTTCACTTGATATTACCCATTACAAGCATTGCCTAATACATTAACATGAAAATATGAAAATTTGTTTGATATGTCATCATCGCCTGACGTTTAATCGGTCAATGTGTGAAATATTATCACTATAAGAACAACATTGATCTTCACTCTCTCCATCATCAAAATCAAACAATTTATCATCTGCAAGAATTTAAATGGCGCATTTCAATCTCGTTTTGGTGATCTTGCTTATTTTTGCGGTGACGGTTTCTGTCAGTACTACAAGACCATCAAGTAAGATGCTTTCCATATATATCACTCTTTTTCTTCAATATGGCCTAGCTAGTTATCATTAGTACTAAAAATAAGGTTTATGCTTTTCTTTATTTTTAATATTCAGGAATTACACATGAAGCTGCATTGGACGCTGTTAATTGTGGAGAAATTTACACAGTGCAAGGAGATGAAGAAACCTGTGAGACTATTGAAAGTTTGAAGCATGTGACAGAAGACGATCTACGTGAGATGAATCCCAATTTAGATTGTGATAAAATCATGGCAGGAAATTTCTACTGTGTGAAGAGTGAACCCAAATATTTCATACTATGAGGATGTCAAAGCAAGAGAATACGTATATATGTCATTTCCTTTCCTTTTTTTTTACTTTTAAACAAAATAACTGTGAAAACCACATGAAATCATGGATCATGAGGACTTTGAGTTGTACTTTGTTTTGATGCATCTCTTCTATTATACTAATGGAGATTGGTATTTTGTACTTTGCTAAGAATTGCTTTTAATATGTAATATATGGTTTAGTCTTAATCTTGTTACTCTTTCAACTGTGAAACCCAAATGCCCAATCAATGACTCCTGCATGTGATGATCGAAAATATGCAGACCATTTAGACTGTACGTACCTTTTATTATTTTTTTTGACTAAAAGAATAACAATCCAAAATATGATTGTGATGTATATATGAAGAATTTTAACAATATATGGAGGAGAAAGAAAGCAAAATGAAAAAAGGAATTTGATATCAGGAAACCCTAATTTCAGGAGAGATACGAAGAGAGAGAAGTCATACTCTTTTTCTTATTAATTCAATTCACTACCGAGTAAACGACTTAGTTAATCCTTTTTTAGTCCTTCTAAAAATAAAATACATCAGCTTTCTATTTAAGTACAGGAAATAAAATAAAATGTTTTTGTATAACTCGGAACAACCACCCCCCCCCCCTCCCCCTCTCAAGCTAGGATGGGGATATCCTTGGGGCTAAATTACAATTTTGGTCCTCTAACTAGACACTTTTTCGATTTTGGTCTTGGTTTTTCTCCAACGACAATTTTAATCCTGTAAGTGGTCTTTTTTTTGCAAAAAAAGTCTAACGCGCGGAAAGACCACTACAGGACTAAAATTGCTCTTTTTTCAGCGACAATTTTAGTCTCGTAAGTGGTCTTTCCGGTGACACTTTTAGTCCTGTAAGTGGTCTTTCCGGCGTTCAGGACTATTTTGGCAAAAGAAAGACCACTTACAGGACTAAAATTGTCGCCAGAGAAAAATCAGGACCAAAATTGAAAAACGTGTCTAATTAGAGGACCAAAATTGTAATTTAGCCATATCCTTGGTATGAAAAGCCTGTAGAGCACGTTGCAGATCTGAACCATCCAAAGCCTTGGTAAAACAGTCTGCTAGCTGCTGGAAGGTAGAAATGGGGAACAACTTCACCAGCCCAGATTGCACCTTTTCGCGAACAACGTGACAATCGATCTCGATGTGTTTTGTACGCTCGTGGAACACCGGGTTGGAAGCAATGTGCATTGCACTTTGATTGTCACTGTACATAGGAATAGGATCAAGAACATGGATTTGCAGGTCAGCCAAAAGAAATTTGAACCACTGAATTTCTTAAACGGTAGCTGCCATTGCCCGGTATTCACTCTCTGTTGAACTTCTGGATACTGTTGTCTGTTTTTTTGCTCTCCAAGACACCAAGGAGCTACCCAGAAAAAGGCAATAACCAGTAACTGACCGTCTAGACTCGGGGCATCCAGCCCAATCCGAATCCGTAAAAGCTGATGGAATTAGTGAATTTTTTGCAGCATAGAACAGGCCCTGACTAGGCCGTTTCTTGATGTATTTTAGCAGCTTATAGGCTGCCTGCAGATGAATCTCTGTGGGTGCCTCAAGGAACTAACTGAGTTGTTGTACAGCAAACACTATGTCAGGCCTAGTAAATGTCAAGTAGAGCAACTTTCCAATGAGTTTCCTGTATATGGAGTTATCAGATAGTAGTGGAGAGTCCCCATGTTGCAATGAATGTTTAGTATATAGAGGTCAAACTCTTGCAACAGGTTGATTGCATATTTTCTTTGGGAAATAATCAAACCATCTGAATTCCTTGCAACTTCCAACCCCAAAAAATACCTAAGCTGGCCCAAATCTTTTATCTAAAATTGATTGTGCAGGGAGTCTTTGACAGCATTGATTTCATGAAGATTGCTACTTGCTAAAACCACATCATCAACATAAACTAGTAAGGCGATAAAGTTTTCTCCATGACCTTTTGTGAAAAGACTATAATCACTCCTAGACTAAGTGAAACCTTGAGCAAGAATGGTTGTTGTGAGTTTCTCATTCCACTGACGACTAGCCTGTTTAAGTCCATATAGTGACTTTGTCAACTTACAAACAAGATTTTTTACACTAGTCTGGAAACCTTGGGGCAGTTTCATATAGACTTCTTCATGGAGGTCACCATGAAGAAAAGCGTTGTTGACATCCAATTGATGTAGATGCCAGTTGTTTGCAGCTAACAAGATTCGGATGGTTGCCATTTTTGCTATAGGAGAAAATGTCTCCTGGTAGTCTATCCCATACAATTGGTTGTAGCCCTTGGCTACCAACCTAGCTTTGTATCTCTCTACTTGCCCATCTGGCCTATACTTTATTTTGTAGACCCATTTACACCCTATGGCTGGTTTGTTGGGTTGCAACCAAGTTTTGTTGGCTTCTAAGGCTTCTATCTCCTTTTTCATGGCTTCTTGCCACTGAACATGCCTTACCGCCTGTGTGTAAGTAGTAGGTTCTGTTTCCTTGTCTACATGACAAACAAACCCTCGATAAGCTAGTGATAAAGTCACATTAGTGGAAGGAGCTTGAATGAGGTGTGGAGTACTTAGGATGATTTGTGAGCAAACATAGTCTTGTAAACGTGTAAGGATCTATTTTGCCCTTCCTGATCTTCTAGGTTGTTCAGTTGGGACAGCTGCATTATCCTTATATTGTTCAACAACAAAAGGCTCTGTATGTGTAGGAACTAGAAGAGGTAGTGATTGTGTATCATCTACAGACAGGTCTGGAAGAGGTACATGCAATGACACTGATGACTCAATAGTATGGTCTAAGTTTGATGACTGGTGTTTAAAGGGAAAACACCTTTCATAGAACACTACATTTCTGGAAAGGAACACATCATGACTTTCTAAATTGTATAGAAAGTACCCTTTTGTTGTAGATGAGTGTCCAAGATAAACACAGGGGATGCTCTTAGGATCAAACTTGGATCTGCCATGTGCTAATGTAGACGCATATGTCAAGCACCCAAAAACTTTAAACCTGTGGTAGTCAGGTTCTTTTTCCATACAGTCTCTCAAATGGTGTGGAGTCATTTAAAATGGGTGTGGGTGTGGGTGTGACATTGATCAAAGTGGTGGCATGGATCACACAATAACCCCAAAACTTGATTGGTAAATTTGCTTGGAATTTTAGTGCCTTTCACACATTAAGCAAGTGTTGGTGTTTTCTTTCAACTAAACTGTTCTGTTGTGGTGTGTGCACACAGAATGTTTGGTGTCTAATTCCTTGTTCATCATAAAATTGTGGCATGTCAAATTCCTTTCTATTATCTGTCCTAAGAATTTTGACATGTGTTTGAATTGAGTAGCAACATACTTACAGAAACTTTGAACAATACCTCTAGCCTCAGATTTATTATGCAGCAGATGTATCCAAGTGAACCTGCTACAATCATCTACAATAGTGATGAAGTATCTATGCCTCTGCATGATATCATGCCTAGAGGGACCCCACAAATCTACATGAACAAGCTCAAAAGAAGCATCCACAACTAATGCACTTATTAGAAAAGACAAATGTTTTTGTTTGGCTAAGGGACAAACATGACAAAATGGTGTCCTTGGGTGTGCTGATGTGAGGATTCTTCTGCACAAGTTTCTTGAGTCTTTGTGCTGACAAGTGCCCCATCCTGTAGTGCCACATCATGTCCTCTGTAAGATGATTAGAATTCTGGAATGACACAAGATTGCAAACTCTGTTATTGGAAGCCTCCATTATGTATAGGACACCTTCTTTATCAGCTGATCGAATCATCCCAGTCTCTTGATCCTGGATGTAACAATGATTAGCCTCAAAGAAAACCTTAATTTTTGTGTTTTCTGTGAGTTTACTCAATGATAATAGGTTAAACTTGAACTCTGGAACACACAAAACACCCACAAGTTTCAAATTAGGCCCTAGCTGTACATTACCAACATATGTCACTAGGTTATGTCTTCCATTTGGTAGTCCTACTGAAACATTCTCAACTTTATAACAGCTTGAATACAATTGTGTATCAAAGACTATATGGTCCGTAACACCTAAGTCTAGGATCCACTTTGTATACAAGTTACATGTAGAAAGGTCTCTGTTAGGCACAAATGAGGTTGATAAAACAAAAGCATGGTTGACCAAGTGTTGTGTATCTTTCTCTTTTGCAACTTGCTTTTCTAATAGCAACAGTTTGAATTGGGAATACTCTTGTCGGGTGAGGGTGACTGTAGCATTATTGCCAACTTCTGGTTGTTAAGTGGAGTTTTCAACCATGTTTACTCTTCCTCTAGGTTTGAACCCTGGGGGAAATCCATGCTTTTGGTAACATTTATCTTCTACATGTCCCATCATACCACAGTATGTGCATTGGGGCTTATTTCCTGACTGTCCACTAAACTTCCTCTGCCCTGTTCCAGATGACTCAATAGTATGGTCTGAGTTTGATGACTGGTGTTCAAAGGGAAAACACCTTTCATAGAACACTACATTTCTGGAAAGGAACACATCGTGACTTTCTAAATTGTATAGCAAGTACCCTTTTGTTGTAGATGAGTGTCCAAGATAAACACAGGGGATGCTCTTAGGATCGAACTTGGATGCGCCTGTGCTAATGTAGACGATATGTCAAGCACCCAAAAACTTTAAACCTATGGTAGTCAGGTTCTTTTCCATACAGTCTCTCAAATGGTGTGGAGTCATTTAAAATGGGTGTGGGTGTGACATTGATCAAAGTGGTGGCATGGATCACACAATAACCCCAAAACTTGATTGGTAAATTTGCTTGGAATTTTAGTGCCCTTTCCACATTAAGCAAGTGTTGGTGTTTTCTTTCAACTAAACCGTTATGTTGTGGTTTGTGCACACAGGATGTTTGGTGTATAATTCCTTGTTCATCATAAAATTGTGGCATGTCAAATTCCTTTCCATTATTTGTCCTAAGAATTTTGACATGTGTTTGAATTGAGTAGCAACATACTTACAGAAACTTTGAACAATACCTCTAGCCTCAGATTTATTATGCAGCAGATGTATCCAAGTGAACCTGCTCCAATCATCTACAATAGTGATGAAGTATCTATGCCCCTGCATGGTATCATGCCTAGAGGGACCCCACAAATCTACATGAACAAGCTCAAAAGAAGCATCCACAACTGATGCACTTATTGGAAAAGACAAATGTTTTTGTTTGGCTAAGGGACAAACATGACAAATGGTGTCCTTGGGTGTGCTGATGTGAGGATTCTTCTGCACAAGTTTCTTGAGTCTTTGTGCTGACAAGTGCCCTATCCTATAATGCCACATCATGTCCTCTGTAAGATGGTTAGAATTCTGGAATGACACAAGATTGCAAACTCTGTTATTGGAAGCCTCCATTATGTATAGGCCACCTTTCTTATCAGCTGATCCAATCATCCCAGTTCTCTTGATCCTGGATGTAACAATGATTAGCCTCAAAGAAAACCTTAATTTTGAGTTTTCTGTGAGTTTACTCAATGATATTAGGTTAAACTTGAACTCTGGAACACACAAAACACCCACAAGTTTCAAATTAGGCCCTAGCTGTACATTACCAACATGTGTCACTAGGATATGTCTTCCATTTGGTAGTCCCTCTTGAAACATTCTCAACTTTATAATGACTTGAATACAATTGTGTATCAAAGGTTATATGGTATGTAGCACCTGAGTCTAGGATCCACTTTGTATACAAGTTACCTGTAGAAAGCTCTCTGTCAGGCACAAATGAGGCTGATAAAACAGAAGCCTGGTTGACCAAGTGTTGTGTATCTTTCTCTTTTACAACTTGCTTTTCTGATAGCAACAGTTTGAATTGGCAATACTCTTGTTAGGTGAGGGAGACTGTAGCATTATTGTCAACTTCTGGTTGTTCAGTGGAGTTTTCAACCATGTTTACTCTTCCTCTAAGTTTGAACCCTGGGGGAAATCCATGTTTTTTGTAACATTTGTCTTCTACATGTCCCATCATACCACAGTATGTGCATTGGGGCTTATTTCTTGACTGTCCATTAAACTTCCTCTGCCATGTTCCAGTTTTATTTCCTGGTTTTCTCCCATAATTATGTCCTCCTTGACCATTTTGATTCATGGTACCCCTACTAAACATAGCAGTAGGGTCCCCAAATTGTGCAGTTTGTGGCTTATGATGCCTCTGCCTCTCAAATTTAAGTGCTAGACCAAAAGTAACTTTGATGTTTGGAATGGGTGACATCAATAAGACATGTGACATCACTGGCTCAAAAACCTAATGACGTATTATGTCTCATTATAACCAATGACCGTAGGAATCACTTGACAGGTGCAGCGTGGAACACATGTACACTTAGGAACAGGTCTTAGAATGCTGATTTCATCAACTAAAATCTTCATTTTGGTAAAATACTCAGTGATGGAGGCTCCTCATTGCTTAGTATTGTTAAGCCCTTCTAGTAAATCGGATAAACGAAATGAATCTAAATTAGCGAACCTGTCTCGCAAGTCCTCCCAAACTTCTTGTGCTCCACTGATCCAGAGAAGACTCTGCGCTATAGTTTTGTCAATTGAATTGAGAATCCAGGTAGTAACCATTGTGTCGCACTGCTCCCACACATGAAACCTAGGATCATCCGGTGGAGGTCTGGGCAACGAACCGTCTATAAACCCTAGCTTGTTCTTCATAACAAGCGACATTTTTTTGCATCTACTCCACGAGTGATAGTTTCTTCCATTTTCATCTAAAATCAATTGAACAAGGACGAGAGAGAAGGACTCGTTGGGGTGAAGGTAGAACGGACTTGAGGCGGGGATAACCTGCGTTTTCTTTGATTCGCCATTACCGCAACTCAGAAGCTCAAAAAAAACTCAGAAACGAAGAGACGATGATCAGTGATACACAAAACTAAGAATCGAACGCACAACGAAGATTTTTCTCTGATACCATGAAGAATTTTAACAATATACGGAGGAGAAAGAAAGCAAAATGAAAAAGGGAATTTGATATCAGGAAACCCTAATTTCAGGAGAGATACGAAGAGAGAGAAGTCGTACTCTCTTTCTTATTAATTCAATTCACTACTGAGTAAATGACTTAGTTAATCCTTTTATTGTCCTAAAAGTAAAATACATCAGCTTTCTATTTAAGTACAGGAAAAAAAATAAAATGTTTTTGTATAACTCGGAACAATATATACTTCAGGTGATCCTCTAATAATGAAGCCAGGAATCAATTCATGTAAATATAAGAATATGCTGAATTTTTGGACTTGCTATTAACAATCCTGCAAAAATAATGCAACACAAATTAAAGATATTAGAATCTATTGCTCTATTCTCCTTTTCATCACAAAGATATTAGGATATCTTTTAATTTGCTCGATTCTCCTTTTTTACTTCTAAACAAATAAGTGTCAAACACAATTGTGAATCACATGTAATTCTTGGATCTGGATTTTGAATTGTATTTCGCTTTGATGCATCTCTTTTACCATTATAATGGACAATAGTATTTTGTACTTTGTTAAAACTATTGGGAAAAATATCATTATTCACACTTCTGATTGAATTGTCTGTACAGGTATATATATATATGTTACAATACTCTAGAACTCTCTAGGTATTGCTGATACAATAATAATTACAGATAAATAATAACTTAAATATAATTCGTAATATACAATATATCCTATCGCCACCCCTCAAGTTGGCCGAGGTCGGAGGCCATGCTGGATCGATATAGCGCAAACTAATACCAAAAACTTATCGTGACAAATAATGATGTTACAAAAACACTTACCAAGCTGTTTAATGCAATGATCAGGAAGTAAAGCAGATTCAAAACATACAAGACTCGATTTGATTTGAGACGATTGAAACCAAACAAAGTGATTGTATTGGACAATTATTACTATGACATAATATATTTACTACATTTTACAACAGATTTATCAAACAGATACAAATACTAAAAAGTATGTCAAAGATACGGATTATGTGAATCAGAGAACAAAACAAATGTCTATTACAAAGAGTATCAAGTCCAAATTACAACCAGATTAAAAGATCAGCAATGTTCAGTACAATTCAGAACGCACGTCTGATACACAAATACCGGCTTAAGCTGAAAGGATAGATTACACAATTACAGCCCTGTTCAATTCAGTGATTCAATTAAGAATAGATACACAGATTAAGAGCCAATTACTAAGGCTGGTCAATCAGCTGAGTATCTGATTTGATAAACAAGTATGGAGATTGTATAATAAAAGATGAGATATCAGGCAGATAACACAAGGATCAGCAGCTCCAAGGAACTATTACAAACTCAATTTCAAACAGCAGAAAGAACCTCAAGAAATGCAGCCAAGCAATGGTACAGCAAGACTGATGGTACTCAGCACGCAGGTGGGGAACTCAAATAGCAGATTTGCAACAGCAGGCTCAGTTAGAAATCACAGGATCAGCAAGTTTAGAAGCAAACCAAAAGTATGAAACTCAGTAGATTAGGTTTCGCACAGCAAAGTAGCACAGTTATAGAAAGATCAGGTTATGAGACAACAAATTCAACAGCTGCACTAAACACATAAT
This sequence comes from Gentiana macrophylla, assembly GCA_026214975.1. Lineage (NCBI taxonomy): Eukaryota > Viridiplantae > Streptophyta > Magnoliopsida > Gentianales > Gentianaceae > Gentiana > Gentiana macrophylla. The sequence continues at coordinate 66,361,883 of CM047805.1, forward strand.
GGCAGAAACTTGTATACCAGTCTCTAATGGGACAGAAACAAGTTTCAGACAGAGCAATGGGGGATATAACCAAACTAGTGAGCCAATCCGGCCTAGTGTCACTTTGATTCAATCACTTACTGCCAAGAATCAGTTCCTCAAGTCTCTTCCAGACAAGTCACCTTGGTTTATCAAACCAAGTGCCTTTGAGACTGATTCTTAACACGGAATATGTCAAATGATCACTAGCTAGATTTTCACTAGACAAAACAAGTTTCAGTAAAGTTTCAGGCAAACAACTAATGAAACAAACAAAGACAATGTAGCACAACTTAAAAGAAAAAGTGACAAGACACTTGGTACCTTCATAATGCCACGTGAAGAACAAGTATCCTTGGCCAAACAAGGAGATTTTGAAGCTTTACTTGACTTCTTGTGATTCTCCACAAGTACCGGCTAACCTTCTAAACACTCAATCACTACACACAATCGATGAGGTTTCTCGACCAAGACCACAACTTTAAAAAACAAAGAAAAGGATAACTAAACTTTGAAAATGTGGGCTGCAAGTTAGATATTTCTGATATTGCAAGTCCAAATGTACTAAGTATATATAGTGGAATGAGGGGTAAGTTGACCTCATTTCAAAAATCAGAATCAATGATTTTGCACAATTTCTGAGGGACCGAAAATGTGACATAAATCCATATACGGTAACCGAGGCAACACAAAATTGTCACATGTTAAAAATGTTTCTAAACCGAGCCAACCAACACATGTTTATAATCTGTGCAAATCAGATCATGTATATACCTAGATGGGGTAACTAACCACATGGTTACACCAATATGCAGACCAAAGTGTGCAGCACTAAACCGAGAGTTCTGAGTTAATCATGGTAATTTAGACTAACCCAGAATTGTATCCAAACGGTACTAGGCACAGACTAACCAATATAGGGGTATAATGAAGTTAAACCAACAAGCCAACAACCCACACTTTCGTTTGACCAATGAAACATCACAGAATTTTAAGAACTTCTCAAACTAAATTTGCATCACAGAATTCTGAAAATTCTCAGTTTTGGTCAATACATGATAGGGCATAATTCAACCGATAATATAGGCACATGACTTCACTATGTCAAAGACTCTCAGTCAAACAGGAGGAGGAACCGGTAAAGAAACGTTACAACCAATTTACCATTGCAAACCGGGTGGGGGTATTCACCGGTTCAATTTCACAGGTCTGAATTGAAGTACTGTCGGGCGGCTCCATGTAGGTGAAAATGGGTCACCCGACCCGCTAAAAAATATTACGGTGGATGTTTTATATATATATACATTTTATATGTGTACCGACCCCCTTATTTTTATATATTGATCCGTATGGAACTATAACATTACGCTTAGTAATTGTAAAATATGACAAATTTCCGACCCGTATCATTAAATTTCTGGAGCCGGCCCTGCTACCATGCCATTGAAAAACATACAAGAGCTGCAGCTACTCAATAAAATATTTGATTTAGCACGTGCAGGATCACCACCCAAACCGTTGAGCGACGAGGCAATCTTGAATCATTTAATGACAAAATCGGCAATGCCTTCTTTAGAGGACTGCCAAATCAACATACCAACATACAATCAGCACATAATCATGCTCTTAATAGTCATAATATCAATAAAATATTGACAGTAAATAAAAGAGAGAAACTTCCTAAAAATCTGCGATTTGAAGGCTCAATCTTCTATTTATGCACATGCTGGAATGGGGAATTGCCTAGCTTCAAAACCTTGAGCGATTGAGCTGCGATCCACGATTAAAGCATCGAATCAGTGAATCCTTCAAATTGGCTGCATCGAATCCGCAAAATCAGCCTTCCATAATCATTAGATTCGGTTCCAAAAGAGGCAAGCTATGAATTTGATTCGATTTAAAAGCTTTGAAGCCTTCACGATAGAGAATTCGTGTTGCCTTCAGACTTGTAATATGCCACAAATTCGAGAAGAGTAAAAGAGTAAAATGGAATTAATCGGTATTTTTCTATTTTATTTCTATCCAAAAAAAAAAGGAAAATAATTGAAAGGATTTTTGTCAAGTGATTTTATTATTAATGAGTATAAAAGGAAATTATTACCTAAAATTATTCATTATTTACACAGAGAAATTTCTAATAAAAAAAGAGTAGCCGTCGATTTTTTGACAGGGGAAAATGGAGGACGAACTTTAGAATCGTGAGTCTAAACGGTTGATCGTTTGTGCAAACGACAGTAGAGGAAATTGATCAGTGTGAGAAGACGATCGTTTTTATACTCGTCATTTTATGAATAGTAAATTTTCCCTTTTTAGCCCTAAATCTAGATGGATTTCGTTCTTGAGAAAAATCTGAGCTTTGATAGAAACCGATGATGAGTTTATGGTTATCAAGTTGTAATGGACATATTGTATTTAATGGTTAAAGATAGTATTGATGATGTAATAGTTGCAGCATGTGTTACTTTCGATCGCTTTTAGTTGTTGTAGTTACATGAGCTGTCGTTTTGCTTTCCGCTTGTTCTCTGATACCAACTGTGACGCCCATGTCCCGGATACCGAGTCCTTATCCGAAAAAAACGCCCGCCCGGCCTAGTATGCATTTCACTTTTTTTGCCAGCTCTTTAAAGCCTATCATGATATCTACTTTTAATTAATTACCCATAACTTTCTGGCAATCTATGCTAAACTAGTTCAAGCAGAAGGTGGTCTTTGCCAAAATGCCTTCCGAACCTATATTGCCAACCAACATTTGAACTCCAAATATTATTAATTTCGATACAGATTAATGCACCTCGTACCCTTTAGCTTTAAATCTCTTTCAGGCCACTCAGAGCCATGAACCGCCTGACATACCTTTTGACATTCTCTCTTCTGCCTTGGCGTTTCTATCACAATTTTGTTACACCGGTTGAAACGCTTAGTTTGTTTTAACCTTTTCATTCCCTCATAAGGAATAACCTTGAGCATTTATTCCCTGGCAGTGTACTATTCCTCTCGAGTAGTGCAACTTTGAACCCCTGAATCAGATCATCGATGATCTTTCATACTTCTTTTGAAATTTTGAACTAATTCTACGAAATCGACAATTATCCGACATTTCTTAAGTGTCTTACCTCCTCCACTTCAAAGCTTGTTCATTGTGGACCCATTTTCAAACCTTTTGATTCTTCCCTTACTTTACCTTGAGGGAAGTTCTATCTCGTTTCAATCTTGAAATAACCTCTCTTTGATGCAAACTTGGACACTTCTTGACAAGTTTTATTCATTCCTAAAATCTTTTGGTATGCTTGTTTGGCCCCATAACTTTTTCATGTTGGGACCTTTACCTCTCTTCGTATTTATCGCCTATTTATTTTTAAGGTGCTCGACTTTACACCTTCTCTTTGTTTTCTGTTGAGGGATGCTTCTTCCACAACATTCTTGCGAATTGAGAACTTTCTTAATTCGCCAACAACCATTATGTTAACCAGATAATTAATGAATAAGTCACTTGCCAAACGTTCTCAAGTCCAATATTCTTTTCTTCTTGTGTTAAATATTTTGTTTTCAAGTCTAACATGTGGTGTTTGTCTTAACGTCCCCGCTTTCCATGGGCTTATGGAAAAGCGCATTATATTCTTTCCAAGCGGTATGAGTTCCTTGCAGACCGCCGTGTCCTACAAAATACCACCCACTTAAAGGAATTTCACCTGCAAGATGATCTTTTGTTTTCTTCCTTTTGGTGATTATCTTTTCTACTATTTCACAACGCTCATACTTCAATCTTGAACCAACTTCAAACTTCCCTCATCCCGAAATCCGTATGTTTTGTTTATAACCCCTGAAACCTCTCTTGTTTTGAGAACTTATTGCCTCTTCTTCAGCTTAATTACCAAGTTGACATGCCATCCTGGTGCTTAACTTGTCACTTTTCAAATTTATTTGTTTTCAAGCTAACCCTTTATTGGCATAAGGATTGGATCTGACTGTCTGAGAGAAATAGCAAATGCATTTTTCTTCCTTCCCGAGAAGTCTAGGATACCCTTCAGCCGGAATCCTTGCAGTTCAACAGCAAGTTTGTGCCGCAGTGTTGAAAGTTGAGATCAAAAGGAGTTGATTGTGTCAAAAGTTGCGGACCAGTTGGAAAGTTTAAGAAGTCTTGTTTCAGACAGTGAATGGAAGTAAAATGTGTTGTACCATTGATTGCAAGATTCGAGGCAGTTGATGAGACTGTGAAGAAATAAGATGAAGATCCAGTTGTTTTCGATTACAAGCATGTGACCAGAACCAAACCAACCAGTGGTCACGAGTTAGATGAAGATGGAAACTGTTGGCATCAAAGTCGGCTTTGTGTTCCGAATGTGGGAGAGTTGAGGAAGAAAGTGATGAATAAAGCCCACAAGATAGCGTTTGTAGTCAGATGTGTAAAGAGTTGAAACACCAAGGCTGGAGGCCTTTCATGAAGACAGAGATAGCAGAGTTGCCTAAAACATCAGCTACCACACCAGCATCAAGATGTCACTATTTGGAGCTCTGTAAGAAAGAAAGCGTAGGACGCCGGCTTTTAGGATGAAGTGGAATAACGACAAATTACAAGACCCGAGTTGATATAACAAACTAGAGAGAAGATTGAACCAGACCATCGCAACTTTGAGATGGCTCAAGAGAGGCAGAAGAGTTGAGAAGAAGGATGAGGAAGACCGTTAGAGGTTGAAGTTGAAGATAAAGTGTATATAAAGGCGTTATTAAGGCAAGGAGTAGAAATATTTGGGTAGACATGCAAAATTAAGTATGTGTTGGTCCCAGAGAAGGGTAAAAGTAAAGTCAGGGGGTGAATGACTATACTGGAGTTTCAAAAACTTTTTTTAATTTAATAGCTTTTGGGCAGCGGATAAGTCCCTTCTTAAAATATTGATTCAAAGTAGGATATGCAGTCATAGTTATAATATGCGATAAAATAAAGTGCGGTAAAGTAAAGTGCTAAAAGTAAATTGACACAAAGGCTTATAGTTGTTTAACGTGGTGTAATCCCTTAATCCACTCTCTCATGTGATGATTGGAGGAATTCACTATTGTTTTCACTGATACAATAGTTAGATTGTCCTTGGCTACCCAAGCTTCACAATCTCATGTTAGGTGTAGTGCCCGAAAGACAATTATATAATTGTTTTAGGGCATAATTAATAATTCATCTTATTATATGCATGTATGCTTATAATTAAGACACTACTGAAAACCCTAAGTACCTCGTTTATGTAATCACATAACTCAGTGTATGGCTATACACAAGAGGATTGAGTTAGTGAGATGTACTTAAAATTAACTTAGTCCAGAGCGTTTATTAACTGAGAGTACGGGTCTCAAGATTAATTTGCTAATAATGCACCAGAACACTTCGTGTGTGATGATCTTATCCGGACTGCCGGTAAATGGGTACCTAGTGGGGCATTTATATATGATGATAATCATATGAATTTGGACCGATTTGATTTGAGTTCTCGATATAATTCCGTGATCGAGAAGTCTTATCGAATCACAAGATGATCATATATGGATTAATCTCAATCTCGACGTGATCACATACAAACCGCTAGACTAGGGTATAGTTTGATGTGTTAGTAAGGATCACTTCGTAGTATGTGGTCCGACACTTCGTTGGCTCTATTTGCGGAATGAGTGAGTAGTATGTGCTATCATAGATATGGAATCCATTCCTTCCCTCGGTAAGTAGACAGACAGTTCCCTTATTTGTTAATCCTAGAAACTGACCGATGCGCGCAGTTCATATTATATTAGTTATGAACTATTTGGTCACTAGAGGTTAATGGTAAATAAGGATAAGAGGTTTCGAGAAGGGTTTACGGAGATATCCCGAATCGTAACGAACAGTCTATGAAGGATTTACCCGTATGTAATGATTATATCAGTGGACACATTATGACTTATGGTTGAGTGTAAGTTTATATCTATATTCGGCAGAGTTCAGTTTCGGGTTTATGGTGGTGTAATACCGGAATTAATAGATTGAATATTATTGTTCGGTCTGACGAATAATTTTATTTAATTTATTGTAGCTACTGAATATGGGTCCATGGTCCCCGACGAGGCTCCTAACATGCATATGTTTTCTCGTCGTTTCACCTCAATTAATATTAAAAAGTTGGATTGGACTGTTTAATAGATATGTGGATTTATTGTTTAGTTGGACTAGATAATTAAATACATGGAAAAGATATTTTTCGTGGACTCTGCCCAAATATGTGTAAAATGCGTGTGGACCTATTTATCTAGGGTTTGGGGCGCATTTTGTGAGTATTAAATAATTAGAAAGAAATTAGTTTTCTTGGATAATTATTTGATATATGATTTTATTATTTATTTGTTAAATGATAAATCATGGAATATTGGATAATATATTTATTTATCGTAATTTGTTTGGGATATATATTATATTATCTTTTATTTAAATTAAGGATTAATTTAATAATTATCTTTTAATTATTAAATCCTTGGAGGACAAGGATTACTCTCCTATATAAAGAGAGTTCTCCCAAGCCTTAAACAGATCACATAATTTCAACACAAAAAGTGCAAGTACATGGCTTGGAGATTTCGGCCATTGTACTTAGGGTTCTAGTTTTAGGGAAACTTCGGGTTTTTCTAAGGTAGCATATCGAGGAGGTCCGGCGGCTTGAAACACCATCCACCTGGTGTTGCTTGGAGATACACGTCGGAAGACTGTGGCTTCTCATCTAGCTTGGATCTTGGATTGAAGATTGTTCTTGGAGTTTATTCACCATAAACTGGTAAGCAATCTAACCCCCTCGTAGGTTAGATTTTCTATTTATGTATTTTGATTGTTTAGATCTAGATCTTGTACTTTCTGCTACGTAATCGGGTGGATCTTTGATCCATCCGGCGATATTACATCCTACAAGTGGTATCGGAGCCTTTGATCTATCAATCAAAGTATGTGAATTTTAGATCTAGGAGTGGAAAAAGCATGTGTTAGCTTGTTTTTCTTTTTTCGTTGGTATTTATATGCATCGAAAATTAGTTCATGTATGTTGCCTTGTGATTGTCGTGGTTGAAGAGATGGATTGGGGTTGGTATTGTTTACCCGTAGATCTATTTTGTAGCTCTTTTGATTAGTATCAATTGAGCATAGGACTTGTATTTACTTTATGTCAATCGAAAATAATGTAAAAATATGCAATATTTGTAATTTATTTTGATGTTCCGGGCTCGCAAAGATGAAGATCTAGAAGAAATTATGAAGATCAAGGCGAACCCCAAGGTATGAACGAGGAGAAACGGTTAAAAACCTGTTTTTTAATTAAAATCTGCACTACAGGACTTTCTGCGACGCTGAAAAGCGTCGCTATAAGTCTTTTTTTTTTATTAACCCTAATCGGCTAGGGTTTATCAAAGGCGGCTGCATTCAAATTTTTTTTTTATGTTTTATATTAATTCTGCCACCAGGCAGAATATTAATAATTAAAAAAAAAACAGCCGACATAAATAAACCAAAAAAAACAATTTTTATAAAGGGTTTTATTTATTAAATAAATTGGATTTATTTTAATTAAAAGTCTTTCTCCTCTCGGGTGTTCGTGGTTCGTGATCCGGCGGTTCGAGTTCAATATTCGCAGATCAAGACTCGAAGACATAGTTTAGGTTTTTTTTTTCTTTTTTATAACTTTTCCTTAGATAATAGGTTAGTCGGGGGTACCAACGGTCCATCTCGGTGTTTATTTTTCCGTATATTTTTTCGTGTATGATCGAAAATTGTTTGATAAAACCGGAAAATTGTCATGACATGCATCATATCATGAATCCACTCCAATGCATACATGTAGATAGTTTATTTCGAATAAATTAGGCATGTATAACTCGTATAATTAGTTAAAAGCTTTTTTAATTAATATGTGGTAGTTAATTAAAATAAGTAACTAATTATAAAAACCGAGGAACCAGGTTTTGTCAATCGTTATGATTTTAGTGATGGATTCTCGGTGAATCCCACTTAGATAAATAGTTGAGTTTAAGGTGATGGCTTCTCCGTGAACCCACCTTAAACAGAAACGAGATTACGCTTTGGTTGACAATTTAGAAATCGGAAAATCTTAGTACATGGGTTCGGAAATGGTGTAACCATGGTTGAGCGATTTCAACTGAGCTACGGCTCGATTGACTCCCCTCCACGCGTGACGTTTGCATGGGGGTTCGACAAGACTTAGCATATCCGATAAGCCTTCGGGCTAAACGGGGCTTCTCTTGCTGGATCCGACTGACAGTCACATATGTTCCAACGAATAAGACGGCGTAGGCTTGCCTACTTAACTGACCCTGTTCGGAGTACTTTGATTCATTATTTCTTATTGTCAAGACCGAAACCGTAATTAGTAAACCCACCACTTTTTTCAAATTATTGAGTGGGAGCGGGGAAGGCGACAGCCAACCCCACGGCCTCTACTATAAATGCAAGCACGTGAGAGAAGGGTGACGCCTCGAGCCGCTTTGATTCCGGCCCCCTACGGGTGGTGTTCACCCCTATCAAAATTCAAGGCTTGTTTTCCGAGAGGATAGGATTTTGGGTACTCGTTGAGTCACTGACCGACCCTACGGCGGCACACCTGCATGCATTTTTGAGATCCGATATAGTAGGTCACACTCTTTATGGATATTTTCGAAATATCTAGGCTAGAAAAAGGAAGGTAATCAATGATTAAAGACCGGGATGTATGATTCCCATGGGATGTTTGATTCTCAAAGTTTAATCATTGAGAGAGATTGTCTCAGTTTGATCGTCGCCTCTTTTGGTGACCACTGGTGCAACCGAGGTGTGAGATTAAATCCTTGGAATGGTAGGATAGACTTTTAACAAGATTATTATTCCTAAAATAAAAATCTAGCAGTGAAAATTTATTTTTTTGAATTTAACTTTCTGTCATGTTTATTTTACAACTTTAATCTCTAGGCTACTAAACTGTTAGTAATAGGACTTCATTAAAAATGTGGAAGTAATAAGTACGTTGTAAATATCAAAGAATGCAGTTAATTTTTCAGAAGAGATTTTTCCTTTGAGCCTTTAAAAACTTAAGTGACATAGTATAGGTATGTCACGTATGTCACTCGTGTTGAACGAGAGACGACCATACTTAGTTTACAAAAGATGATATAGGACTATCAGACAAATTCATTTAGTGAATTTTAAAAGTGTAATTACACAACAAATTTCTAAATTGAAAAATTGGAAAATCATATACATAAGACGTTGCTAGTTAGACGGTATTTGGAACCGATAAACTAGTGGGAGCCTTAGTCTTATGATTTGTTTTTCTGAATCATTAGAAATGTGTGATAGACTGCACAGGAGTTTCTCCATTTATCGGAAAAACAAGAATAAAGCGTTGCTAGTTAGACAGTATTTGGAACTGATAAACTAGTGGGAGCTTAGTTCTGAGTGATTTTCTAATCTTTGAAAAATCATAAATACAAAGTGTTGCTAGTTAGACGGTATTTGGAACCGATAAACTAGTGGGAGCTTTATTATGATCTCTCAAACCATTCGAACAAAGTGTTGCTAGTTAGACGGTATTTGGAACCGATAAACTAGTGGGAGCTTTGGTCTTATGATTTGTCGATTAGAAAAATCGAATAGTCCAAGCTAGTAACACATCATTAGACATCCCACAGTTCAAGAGTAGTGTTTACTCAAACGAACAGCTAGTTCAAGACTGTTTCCATTTAAGGAAAGTCGAGAATGGGAAAGAATGTTTATACGTGTTACTCATCTAAACTAAGTAGTTTTAAGGCTAAACTGGAAAATTAATAAATTGGAAATTAGAGGATAAGGAAAGTGATTTCGGATCACTGACCAATGCATCCTTAGCAATTTTCTCAAAAGCTAAGTTCTTTGGAAGAACTAGGTAGCTTTGCATTAAAAGATAAATAAAATAGACAACGGGCAGTTATTTCAGATAGACTAGTGGGAGTGATATAATGAAATGAATCTCGGATTCAGTTCTTGATTATCACAGAAAATTCATTTTTTGTTTTCAGATTCGTTGGAACGAACGTATTCATTTTCATTAGGATAATTTGTTTGTCTTATTGACGATGAATATAACTTTCGTAGCACGAACCCAAGACTCGGACTTTTGTTTGATAAAGTCAGAACCACTAAGAAATGCTGAATAGGTATATATATAACACATCTTAAACAATATAAACGCAAATGGTTTCCGTATTTAGATAAACACTTCTTTATATACTATTAATTCGTGTATATTCCCTAACGACAATATCTGCAGACTGGCTTAGGGTGATTCCTATCTCCCAATCAAAGGAACCCTGTCTCAAAGGAACAATGCCTAAGTTTCCTTTCAATCGGGAAAGGGTAATAGATTTAAAGAAGTTACATAGCTTGTTGATATCGACCTTCGGGGTCATATGAAAGATACAAGCTAGCTTTTTCAAGTAGTGACATCTAGTTTGACAACTACTCGAAACTCCAATAAGTTTATCCAAAATATTTGGAGGAAATCTCTGATTTCACCAGAGATAGAGTATTCCATACTCAGAAATAGGTTATTGCATAGTCTTCGGGACTGATGCTCGGCCTGCCTCCCAGTGAAATGTTTTCACTAAGGGATACACCATAAATTTGCCTTATATAGTTATTGATGTGCTACGATATTTCTTGAACTCATTTAAGATATTGGTTGCAAAATAACGGTTTAGGTTGTAATGAAAAACCGAGAAGTCTACCTAAAAGATGCATACGCATTTGTGGATAAGGAGTGAATTCGGTTCACCCACTTCCGTAAATATAGACATTTAGCATTTAGTGCTTGAAGGTAGGACTGGAAATTATGCGTACACGTTCAGATCGTGAAATATCTTAATGCATTGAGTAAATGTTGATTATAAAACCCGTAAAATCAGAGAATGACGGTTATACTGTCAAACTCGGTCTGATAGAGTCTATAAATCACAGCTTTGGATCTTGAAGTATTTGTACTCAAGATGTTACTAACTGATTTGTTCAGTCCACATCCAACACCGGCAGTTGGTGATAACACTAATAAAAACTACTAAACTAGATCAGTATATCAATCCACCCCGAACACAGTGGGAGTATGGTTTGTCCATTACCCATTGCAGGACCTTACGGTCTATAGGGTAGATTGATGACCTATATGTTAGGTGTAGTGCCCGAAAGACAATTTTTGTAATTGTTTTTAATAATGGATGACAGAATTTATCTCATCTTAGTTACTTGCTTGGTGCTTGTAAAGTAATACACTGCTGCAAACCCTAAGTATATATGTCAGATGTAACCACTTAACTTCGGTGTATGGATTACACGTGAGGATTGAGTTAGTGGAGATATGCTTAAATCTGTTAGTCCGTGGTGAACTTAATCGAGTTTAGGGTCTCTTGATTAAAACACCAATAATACGCCTGAGAACACTTTAGGGTGTGATAGTCTTATACGGATTTGTCGGTAGAGAGGTACCACGTGGGGAATTTATATATGATGGCATTCATATAGATTGGACCGATTTAATTTGTATTTCCTCGGTATAATTCCGTAATCGAGGAATCTTATTAAATCATTAGATGATCATATATGGATCAACCTTAATCTCGAGGTGATCACGAGTGCCGCTTGTCTCGGGTAGTGTTTGATGTGTTAGTTACGGTTCACTTAGATATGTGTTCCAAGCCACTTCTCATTGGCACTATCTCTCGATGAGTGAGTAGTTCGATTTTTCACAGACATGGAATCCATTCCTTCCTGCAGGAAGAAGTAGAGACGATCCCCTTATTTGTTAGCCTTAAGAAAGTGATCGATCCGGGAGTTCATATTAGACTAATTGATCACTAGTCGAGATATGTGAACTAATTGATCATCAGGGGTTAATGGTAAATAAGGATAAGATATTCTGTCGAGTTTATGGAGATATCCCACTCGAGAATGGGATGATCTATGGAGGGTTAATCCGTATGTAGTGATTATATCAATGGGACGCTTATTCACTCACATGAAAATTTGAGTATAAGTATACATCTATAATCGGTAGAGTTCGAGCCGGGTTTATGGTGGCGTAATCCCGAATTAATAATTAATGTACTTATTCATTCGATGAATAATTAATTATGGAGCTCTTGGTTATAGGTCCATGGTCCCCGATGTGGCTTACGTAATTGAGACTAATAATCTTGTTATTTGGGCCTCAGTGATAATTAATTTATTTGGGCTAATTAATTGATATGCATGAATATTATTTAGTTGGGTTAAATAATATAATACACATAAAAGACATTTTGTGTGGGCTTTTAAACCCTAAAAAGTGGCGCCTAAGGTCTCTAATTAGCACAAGAATTAATTTTCTTGTGTTATGGAAAATAAAAGATATTGTTGTTATGTGATTGTTTGTATGACATGTTATTTAGTGCTCCGGATTTTTCTTCAAACGTTTATCACAAAATCCGTCCTTGATTGACTCTTGATTGATTGTGCATTTAATGCTTGATCCTCTAAATCATCCTTATTTTTCACGTTCTGAATAAGTATAGATGATATAATTTATTTAGTTGATTCTTCACTTGGCTGTTACTTGACCGGTTAAGTGATCTAGTTGACTTTTCCGATTAGATCTTTCTTCACTGCTTCTGCTTTACTCAGCTGGTAGAAAGTTTACTTTGCCGTTTCACTACTTTCTTGATTTCATTGATCTTTCAAGAGTTCTTGCACTTCACTGATCTTGATTTGTGTGAGATCAGGGTACATCATATTTAAACAATGAATTTCATCACTTGTAAGTTAACTTAGACTTATCCAAGGTCATTGCAGACTTCCCTGGTTATAAGTAAGGCCATATGTCCTTATGCTTCTCTGCTGCTGCTTTTACTCTACCTGATTTCTATTTTACTTAGCCATTCTACCAACTAGTACAGTACTTGTCTGACTCAACTTATACAACATGTCAGACTTTAAGTAAAGACTCATACATAGATTTCTAAACTTATTTCAGGCTTGCTATAACAGCTAGTATGGCCATCATCAAAACATAATAAAATGTTCCTAACAATTTCCCCCATTTTGATGATGCCAAAACCGTCATAAGTCTGAACATAAGTATGTAAATTTTCATAAAATAATAGCAGATAAAACTCAGAAATTTTATTCATCCATCAAGGGCATTAGGATATTGAAGTAATAACATATCACACCTATAACTTACTTAGATACTATTTGTATTTCTTGAATTTGTAGTGAGTATCCCTTCCATCTTTTTCCAATCAACCACTGGAAATTTCCACTTCCAGTATTCTAGTGCCACATTTTCAGATATGCCTAAGAAGACCTTTTTGTTGTGGAGTCTATGGTAGTCAGGCAGTGTCTCATGTGCCTGTAGATTTTCTCCAAGGTGCTTTTCTATCCTTTCCTTTGCTTCAGCAACGTGTGAGTCAGTAAATTTGAGATTTTTGAATAGAACCCATTTCTGTGGTCGGTCCATTCTTCCCATGGGACTGAAAAACTTCACCATGTTGTTGAAGTCTTCTTGTTGTTCACTGGACATATCTTTTGGTCCTTTTGCAGCAAGGGGTATAGCTTGACTTGGTCTGTTGGTTGAGCTAGATCTAGTTTTTTGCTTAAGAGATGCATACTCTCTTTTGACATCATTGTAAACTTTGGCCATATCAGCTCTCATATTCTCATCATAGTAGGTTAGCCAATCTGCCCATGCTTCATGCTGTCTGTTGGATACAGACTATCTTGATTCTGAAAAACCCTCTCACATTTTCCAGTATCTCAGTATCATACTCTTATCTGTTCCTGTGAGTAGTGAAGGTTCTTTTCTCACAGATATATCTTGTACTAATGATGCCACTACATGTGCTGGAGTGATGTTGACTTGCTGAGCCTCTTAGCTGACTAGATCCAGGCCTCTGTTGCCTTCCTGATCTATCTCTATCTCATCTATTCTTTGAATAGGATGAGAGAATCCAATACAAGGTTCATTTGTGGCCCTCTTCAGTAAAATTTTGGGGTCTAACTGCGGATCCTTCAGGCTTATCATCTCTTTCCCCCTTTTTGGCAGCATCATCCCTTTGTTGCAGTAGGATGCTATTTGTAGCTTCAGCTATACCAATTAGAGTGTCTAATTTGGATTCAATAGACCTGAATCTGTTATCATGATCAGACAACTTCTTGGTCACACTGCCAAATCTTGTGTTAAAAGCCATTGCCATTGACTCATTTTCCTGTGAAGTATGCTGTCTAAGTCCTGCAAGATTGTGGGTGAAATTTCATCTGGCACATCAATTCAACCTGCCTTTGCACAACCATGTTTTGTGCATCAATGTACTCAGCAACAGCCTGAAATCATCTCTCTATTGAGTGGCTTTCATCCTTGAAGCTATAGTCATGGATCTAAGATACATTGCTTGTTGTTCTAGCTCTTCAACCAATAGATCTCACGCCTTTTGAAAAGATTCATCGGGATGCCGGTAGGAAGTTAAGAAAATTGTTGACGGATATCGGTTGGCTCTGGTTTTGTTTGTTGTCTTACGTCTTGTTGTGGTGACAAAGTGTTAATGGCTGAGGCGTGACTGAGTCTCTTTCTTTGGTTGAGTAACATCAACACCTATTTCAGCCTCTTCAAGTACTTGAGTTGATGTAATTTCTGGTGCAACATTGTCTTCTATTCCCCCTTGCTCTTTGTCGGGATTCACCTTTGTTGGAGTGGCATCGGTGATCCAGTGTCCAACACTCTTGTTGGATCAATTGTTACATCGATGCCAGATATGTGTAGGACATGTTGAGTGGTGCAGAGGTGCACTCGGTTTGCTTGATCTGTGATCATCTTTCTGTGGCCGATGGTGGAGTTTCGACTAGTGGGGTGTGTTCTTTGCGCCTTGTGTTTGCGAGAAATGCACTTAAGGTGATGTCATCATCAATTGCATCATTGTTTGCTCATCCTCTTTGTCTTAACCCACATTATCATCATCATTTGGAGCATCACCATTATCATCATCATGATCTTGGTCATCACCATCATCATCATCGTTTTCAGAGTTGCCACTTTCTTCATCCGATGTTTGATGCATTTTTGCCTTTGCCGCATCTATCATGTCCTAAAGTGGTGATTCATAAAATACATCTACTAGGGTTGTGATGCCAAGGAAACCAAAGAACCAATCTTCTTCTGCAAACATGTGCTCAGAGTTGTTAAGTTGAAGTCTGGAATTTCCCTGCTTCCATTCGAGTTATGTGATCGCGCGCAAAGCACTTACTAGAAATAGGACTAGGTCTATCGTAGTAGAGTACTGGCGAGTCAAGGTCGATCCCACAGAGACTCGTAAGAATGTCAAATTATCAAGATTGAGCTTGTCATAATTAACGGTCTACGACCAACTATAATATAGACGGTAGTAAAACTGGTGCCACAAACTAACAAGGTTATGCATCTCACAAAGCAAACAAGAGTTTCTAATGTATTAGTTCAATTATGAGTAATTAGTTATTCCCCCCACACATGCAATAGTCCTCCCCATTAGTGAATTTTAATTCATTGTTTAGCTACGGGTACAACTCCTAACCCTATCTACTCTGACCATGGTAGTAGACAATCTATACGCAAGCTACCCTCCTTAATTGGTCCGTAATAGCCCATAAGAATAAAGAACTAGAGCTGTCGATATTGAGCGCTAACTCATACCGCTAACCCGCCTAGAACAATTGTCACTGCGATCAAGACGTTCAGGGTCCATCAAGATAATGTCAAAATTAACACTTCACTATTCAGTATTTCATGCTCTTTTTATGAAGACATGAAAATAGTTGATCAGCTACTAACATGTAAATTAAATATATCGATCAACGTAGCTGGCGCCGATTATCATGAATTAGTAATTTACTAGGTATTCAGATCTAACGATACAGACCGTCACTGATATGAAGAACGAAACCACTATTTCATGATTTCTTGACCAACAAATTAGATCTATAACACATGGGGTAAAATAAAATAACTACTACATAATTAAACTAAATAAGTAATTAAAACATACTAGTCGAATAGAACAACGACAGATCTACATCTTGGAAAAGATAGAAAATCATACCCTCGAAGACGAGTGTAGATCTCCCTCGGATCTCTCCCTAGGCGGCGAGTCCGTCGTCTCTCCGAAAAGAACTCATAAAATAATAAAATAAAGAACAAATAACTTTTATAGCATAATTTGCCTTGAAAATTTGTGTACCAATGTTACATTGAGTTCTGAGCCGAAGCCTCTTATTTATAGCTACATAAACCGACTTAGAAACACCTAGATCTACCTCTCGTCCAAGAAAACGTGTTTCGGAAAGATCTGGAACCTCGGTAAGTCGGTGCTCACTCTCGGTAAACCGAGGGCAATTTTTTTTCTCTGCCGACATAGCTTGGAATGTTCTGGAATACCCTAGGCCCATTCTTTTCGTTCAGTCCACTCTAGATTCGTCCACCATGCTCAGCCAAATATTTCGTATCCTGAAAATAATCAAATAACGTACGAAATAATATCAAAATAGGGAAAATAAACGTTTAGAGCAGATTTCTCGACTCACGAACCCGACATATGATATTCAACTTGAATGGTTCATATTTATAGGTCGGAACAACTATTTTTAGCTCATAATGGATAGAATGTTGATGCCGTAGGATAGACTATTTTAACCGTCATCAATATCACTGGCGATTCTGTCATCTATCTCGCTTTCAGATATGTTTACTGGTTCTTTTGGAGTCTCATCATTCTGTTCGTCATCATTCTCAACATTTCCCTCTTCAACCTCTTCATTTTCAGGTTGTTCGTCATTACCACTACCTTCTTCCTCTCATTGTTCTTGTTCTCCTCCTACTTCCTCTGCCTCTTCTTCATCTATTAGTTTTCCAAAGCATTCCTTGTCCAAGTTCCTTTGAACCTTTTATTTCTTTCTTTGGCCGAGAGTGTCGCTTCTTGTTTGCTTTCTATTTCCACCTCCTCCGCCTTTTCTTTGTTTGACATAGGTAAACATGAATTTGGAGTCATGCGATTTGAGGAGTTTTACAAGCAGTATTTGAGACATTGCATCGAGATAGTGTAGTTGAATCCCATATGACTTCTTTACCCGGAAGATCCTTTTTCTTCTTGCCCTTTGACTATCCTATTTTTAGCGGTATTGACCTCTCCCTAGATTTTCTCATTTATTCTTAGGAAAAAATAGGTGGCCCAATTGAACTCTAGACTATTGTAAATTATTCCCATAAGTCACATTTCGGCCTCTGTCATGGCATTCATGGCTCTAGCTTTCCTTCAATATTCTTTCCAATTAGGGCAATTGAATTCATTGAAGGGTTTCTTTAAGGTAGATCTAAGACAATTGTATTTCTTGTTTCTTTGTTGTGGCATTCTTTCCAATTGCCATCCACAGAGCATTTAAGTCTTGTTGGACTAAACCAACTTTTGAATGCCCCTCGTTTGGAGCTTGAGATGTTGGTGGATAATTTTTCTTTGTAATTACCACTGTGCCGTTGTGGATGCAACGATCTTGCCTTCACCCATTTCTACACCTTCTCCAAAGAAAGAGCCCGAAACAAACTATCATTTTCAAAAAAGAAACAAGGCTTTCATAACAAATACCTTTGATAGGAGGATTGAGAAAAGTCAGCAATCCTAGGTTTTTGCATCTCCACCAATCTTTTTGCATCTTCGTTATTTCCACACAGCTTTAAGTAGTGTTCTTCTTGAAAGAAAGAGCCAGTAGCAATTGATTTTTCGTATTGCTTTCCAGTTTGTGTGTTTGAGGGAGATGAAGCCATTGTTTTGGATGATTTTAGAATTGTGAAAGCTTCAATTTTGTGGAGATGAAATAGGGTTTATGAATTGCAATAGCGTAGAAACTTTTTGAAAAACTCTAAGGCTCCGTTTGTTTTGGGGTGGAGTTTTTTTGAGAGTTTTTTTGGAATAAAGTAATTGAAGTAATGATTAGAAAGTTGATGGGGTAAAATAAAGTAGAATAATGATTGGTGTTGATTATGAAATGATTGGTGAAATAAAGTAGAATAATGAATAAAATAATGATAAAAAATGTAATAAAGTTGATAAAGTGAAATGATGAGAGATGATTTAATATTTTTTATTTGTAGTTGAAGATTTGAGTGGTAGGAGAATTGTAAGAAATGATTGGTGATGTGATGTTAAAAAAACTCCCAAAAAAACCATATTGTAAAACAAACACAAGCTAAGTGTTGATTATATAGGAGAATTTTGAGTAGTGTGAATGCGGTTGAATATGCAAGGATTTTGGTGGAGTAATGGCGTGATTTTGTGTATGTAAATCACGGTTTTTGAGTCTGATGGGGAAGTGGATTGAGGTATGCAATGATAAATCCCAGGAATCGGCGTTCCCTTATTCCTTTAGTTCAAAAATAACTTCCACGATTGCAATATAAAATCCACGTGGGTAAATTTTCCATGAATTCTCCGATTTTCCACATGTGTAAAAGCGATTTTGTTCACCACAGACTTAGCGGTGAAGTAACTTGGTTGGTCAGCGATCCGGTCTGATGACTTTTATTATTCTTTGGATAAAAATGTTCCTAACAATCGAGAAGTGAACTTATTTGGGTACGATGCCTTACCTATCAAGTGAGTGCACCCAAAATGGCAAATGTTCGATCGACTAGTGAAGTCACTCATTGATTACTCGATTTATTGCACCTCATGACTTAATCGATTTCAATCATTCCCAACTCAGTTATCAACTTGCGAATCTTTCATGGTCGAGTGGTTTTGTGAAAATATCGCCGAGTTGATCTTGATTGATATGTATCTTAAGATAACATCTCATTTTTCAACATGATCTCGATAATGTTATGTCTCATATCAATATGCTTTGTTCTTGAGTGAAATCTTTGGATTTTATGTGATTGAAATTGCACTTGAGTTATCACACATAATTGGAATTGTCTTCTCCTATATTCCATAGTCCTTTAGTTGTTGTCTAATCCACAACACTTGTGCATAGCAGTTGCCTGCTGCTATATATTTTGCCTCAACTGTTGAAGTGAATACAAAGTTTTTCTTTAGTCTAAACCATGATACTAGTCTGCTGCCTAGCATCTGACAGGTTCCTGAAGTGCTTTTTCTATCAATCTTGCATTCAGCATAGTCTGAGTTTGAATATGATATTAATTTGAATCCTCCATCTTTTGGATACCAAATTCCAACATTTATGGTGTTCTTGGATATTTGATGATCCTTTTATTTGCTAGTAAGTGAGATTCCTTTGGTTGAACTTGGAATCTTGCACAAACTCTATTGCAAATGCAATATCAGTGCCTTGTAGTTAGGTAGAGTAGAGATCCAATAATTCATCTATATAACTTTTGATCAACATCCTTTCCGGTTTCATCTTTCCCAAAGAATGACTCTTTGCACACATTGGTGTATCGATGTCCCACTTGTATCCATACCATATTTATGTATCAAGTATTTTGTATACTTGGCTTGATTGATGAGGATGCCATCTTTCATTTGCTTCACTTGTAAACCAATAATATAGTTGAGCTCTCCCATCATTCTCATTTGAAATTTGCTTTTTATCAGATTTGCAAATTTCTCACATAGCTTCTCATCTTCTGATCCAAAGATGATGTCATCAACATAGATTTTGACTAACAAAGTGCTTGTTCCTTCTTCTAGCTTGAAGAGGTATTGTCAATGGTCCTTTGTTAAGTCCATTGTTGATTAAAATTGTGTGATGTCTCATACCAGGCTCTCGGTGCCTATTTGAGTCCATATAGTGCCTTTTTGAGTACACTTTATGTTACATTCCATATAAACTTCTTCTTCCAAAAGTCCATTCCGACATGCACTATTGACATTCATTTGATAAACTTTAAAATCTTTATGTCTTTGCAAAAGCTAGAAAGAGTCGATTGCTTCCAATCTTCTCTCTGGTGCAAAAGTTTCATCGTAATCTATTTCTTACGCTTGAGAGTATCCTTTTGCAACTAGCCTTGCTTTGTTTACGACTATTGTTCCTTGTTCATCCATCTTGTTTACGAATAACCATTTTGTTCCAATGATGATGGGCATGTCTAGTCATCAACAAGTTCCAGACCTAATTTCTCTCAAACTCATTGTGCTCTTCTTGCATGCATTTGTAATCCAATCGACATCTTGAATTGCATCATCTATTTTTGGGTTCCACTGTGATAGAAAACAAGTTCGCATATTCTCCAGGTTGTCTTACGGTTTCTAACTCCTATATGAACATCTCCAATGACTTGTTCTTGGGATGATCTCTCAACAATTCAAATCGAGGTTGAAGTTTCTCTTGACTTGGTTCTTCACAACATCGACTTGTGTGTCAACTTCATGATCTTGTATTGGTTCTCACTTTGTTGTTGTGTTGACTAGTGCATCATCTTGATTTCCAAAAGTGTGATATAAGAATGTAGCTTGTACTCTTATGTTCATATAGACTTGTCCTTGTGCGGCGTCTTCAAGATTGTGTAAGCTTTCACCATTTGTATCGATTCATCAAAGACTACATGAATTGACTCTTCAATCACCAAAGTTCTTTTGTTAAGTACTCTAAAAGCTTTTTAGTGTGCGAGTATCCCATGAATATTGCTTCATCGACTTTTTCATCAAAAGTGTGCAAGCTGATTCCATGATGTTTGTTGATGATTGTTTTGAGTATAGCATCTTGTATTTGTTGCTTTAGCCCAAAATATTTTTGGTAGACATGTACGCAATCATGGTTCTCACGACTTCTTTGAGTGTTGATATACTACTTTTATATGATTAAATATCGTTATATTATTATGTTTTATCAACGAATTCTATATAAAATATATGAAATTATGATATAAATGATATGAAATGTTAATCTTTATAATTTAGAGTAGTTAGTAGTAAAAGTTAGTAATAATAGTAAAAGTTATCATTTTGTACCGATTTTAGTAAATCGGAGTGTCGTGTCGATTACGTGGGTATTTGTGGTATTTTATTGCAGATTTATAAACCGAGACCCGAGAATCGACATGTTGAAATATAATCATATCTACGGAAGAATTTAGAGAATGTCACGAGCTTAAGCGGTCAATCGAATTGCTTAAGAGCTTAAGTGGTCAATCGAAGTGGTCATGTGGCTAATCGATTCGATTAAGTGGTAATCGAGAAATATCTTCGACAAGCGAATGGCTCATCAAAAGCGACATTATCTGAAGAAGAGTCCTTCACGAAAGTTGTAGATTTTCGAGAGCTTTCCGATGCCTCTTGAATCATGATTTTTGGAGATCAGAACTCGAGATATGAATTTTATAAGTTATATATAATTATAATTATAATTATATAATCTTCCCGCACATCTTTGAGTAATCAAGGGGTGGAAGCCATCATTACACCGGCCAGTCCGACTTGCTACTCGGCCAGTCCGGCCTCCATCTCCATTTCTATATAAAGAGCTTAGATGCAGGCGTGGAAAGGGGTACCAATATATATATCTACTATATATATATATATATATATCTTCTCCTCTTATTTTCTTTTTAATTAGTAGTAGTTGTAAATAGACCTTACGCCAAAAATAATAATCTCGTAGTACTGTTGTAATGCTCGGGAAATTATCGGACGTTCGGTGTTGTTGAAGTCGTTGTAATGTCGGAAGAATACGACTACGATTCGACATTTGTAATCGGGTAAATTTTCTAAAGTATTTATGTTTGTTATGTTTATTTTTTATCTTTTTAGTTGTTATAATGTTTTTAGCTAAGTCTAAATAACTAGCCAAAAGTTATGTAATCGTTTTATTTCGATCTTTTGGTAAAGGAATCTTTGTCTAATTAAAATTGACTAAAATTGAGTTAATTGAATCTTTTTCTATTTTGTAACGTATTGATAATATTGATTGGCGTAATTAACCAAGATGAATCGCACCATATAACCTAACGATGAGCCCGACCGGAGAAGTTAGGATATGAGATAAAAGATAGAAAAACCGGAGAGGTAAAATTGGCGTCGCGTAAAGCGTGACTACGGAATCTATTTCTACCGGGCGGATTTGTCTTGGGAAAGATAGATCTTATTAAAATTGTGCTCGAGATCGTAATAATGTTAAAATCAGCGGTTTAATTAAAACTAACACCGGAAAGTTAAATCGATCCGCGACAACCGGAGCCTTTTGAATAACATCGGCCGTCGACAAATGGAATAACCTCTTTTATCCGGGGTAGATTTGTACTCGGTACATGTTGAGACTAAGCGAGAGATTAGCATGAGGCGAGTTGTGGAGATTGAGGCGATGACAATGACATATGACAATTTCATACGCTCGTGTGAGGAGGAATTGTTAACCTCGAGTGCACCGTTTCATTTACTCAATTGGACCTAATATAAAAGGAAAGATCGGAAGCACATTTCATTTCTTTGGAAAAGATCGTATAATTCAATTATATAAACTTTGGCTAGTTCTATAAACTTATCATCTAGTTCTATAAATATATTGGTATCTATATATATTATATTAGAATAACTTTTAAATTACGCATTTATTTTATGTTAAGTAGAATAGTAGTGATACGTGTTATAAAATTGCGGTTTAGATCGAGTTAATACTTGACTCTTTGGTGTTTAACCACACTTAGAAGAATTACCAAGTTCTACGAGGATTCGACACTCGACTCACCACACTAGCACTCTGAGTTTGACCCGATACCTTTGTTGGTTAAGGGTGGTATAGCACTAGAAAGGCCACGTCGAGTTTACGGCGCCGTTTCGAGGAGCGTCGCTAATTTCTTTCTTTGTGTCTATGGTTACTACTTGTATTAGCTCAAAATTCTAGAGAATAAGTCAACACTTTTCTTATCTCATTTCTATTTTTATTTTTTTCGTTGGTACTTACCTTATAGGTAAGTTACCAATTTTACTACTATCAATTTCATGTTATTTTCTATTTTCGTTAGTTGATGACCGAAGTGGTAAGGCCCCACTCACTCCTTATAAGCTGACATAAACACTTACGAAAGCGGTTAAAGTAGAGAGTAAGCGTGGTCATACTAGTCGGAAATCGACCAAGAATCATCTTCAAACAAAAATACGAGAATGGTGAAACAAGTGATGAAACAAATGAGCAGAGGCTAGATCATGCTCTCAGGCATGGACAAAACCATTGTTAATAATAATAATAATAATAATAATAATAATAATAGAAATAATCGAGAATCGGAACGAGAATAATCATAATAACCCACCAAACCCGAGACCTATCGTGATCAAACCATAGAAGAAACCGGACTAATAATCCCATACTTTTACCCAATGAAGGAAGCGAACAATTTCAAAATTAAATCTCATCTTTTTGGTTTAATTGACGCAAGAGCCCAATTCTAGGAGAGGATGATGAAGATCCACATCATCATCTCTATCTTTGAAGAAGCGTGCAATCTGACCAAAAGTCAAGGTGCTCATAAGGAATTGCGAGGATGACTATGTTTCCTTTTTCTCACAAAGAATGAGCCGAGATTGGTTTATGTCACTTCCACATCATTCACTTACAAGTTGGGAAGAGATTCAAAGCTGAATTTACGAAACAATATTTCACTCCAGGACGAAATTTGGAATTAAAATTCGAGGTTGCTAACTTTAGACAAGTATCGAAGAAATGCTTGGGAATGCAGGAAAGATTTAAAAATTGTTAAGAGCTGTCGATCATGGTTATTCCTTAGATATGCAAATTCAACTTTTACGTAAGTAAATTAAGAAAAGATTCACGTGGAATGTAGATCATGCATGTGGTGGTTCTTTAATGATGAGTGAAGCTCAAATAGTTTACGATGCTATAGAAAAGATTTCCAAAAATAACGAGAATGTGGGAAACCGGTTCTAGCACGGAAAGTAGCTTTGCGAGGAGAATGTACATCTAATACGGAAGTTCTAGCACATTTAGAAAATTTGAGTAGGAAATTTGATGGCTGTGATCAAAGAAAAACCAAAGTTGAGGAAAATAGTACACCAGCTGAATACTCAAATCAGGATAATATGTCAATAGGGATCGAAGAACCAACCAGGATATTCAAGAGAGGAGGTGAGTTTTCTTGTTGACATAGGAATTTGAACAATGCATACTCAAACTCGTTTAATGCTATTAGAAGAGATCACCCTACTTATCGATGGTCTGAAAACCCTAGTAAGCAAGGACAACCGCCATATCCAGTCCCATATAGGAATATGAATAATAATCAAGTTTATCAAGAAAATACATCTAATCGAATTTACAATCATTACAGATCCTATCCTCAACATACCACTCAAAGTATACCGGTAACTCAAAGTTCAACTCAACTGAGAAGGAGTTGAAAAATGGGAAAACTAATGGAAAATATGATGGGTGTAGTATCTACTCAAGCTAAGAATATGGAAACAATGATGACTTCTATTAGTGCAGTCTCTAAGGATTTGAGTACAATGAAAACATCTATGAGTGGACATGATACCAGAATGAGAACAATAGAAGCCTCATTGAGGAATATGGAAGATCATTTGAGTAGGGAAGGTGAGCGTAATAATGATAGACCCACGGAGGATTGCCAAGCAATCTTTGAAAGAAACCCAAGAGAGGTAAATATTGTAATTCTGAGTAGAAAACTCTGTGGTAGTAATGGAGTAGAAAACTTGGGAATAATGAAGTAGAAAATGATTTAGATGGAAAGAATGATGAAACTAAAGGTGAAATTGAATTCACTAATGAGGAAGAAGAAATTATAAAGAATTTCTTGAAGAGGAATAAGTTTGGAACACGAGAATGAAGGTGAAAAATGGGTAAAATCCTAGGATTTTGAAAGATCCCATGGATAAAGATTTAAGGAATTTATTCAAAGAACATGTTAGAATGGAGGATAATGAAAACAAGGATGAAAAACAAGAAGAACTGAAGGAATCTGAAGTAGAGATTGATTCAGGAAATGTTTTAAAAGAAAAAACTCAAGATCATGATACTTGGCGATCAAGTAATACTCAAAAGTTTAAGGATAAAGGAAAAGAGAAAATGACTTTGGGATCAAAGGTTATAGATTTAGAATCTTTACCTTACCCACTAAAGATCAAATTAAAAGATTAAAAGCGATCGAAAGTATGCTCGTTTCCTTGATACTTTTAGTCATATTCATGTTAATATCCACATTATCGAAGCTCTAATTAGTATGCACCTTATGGAAAGTTTACGAAAGATATTACTGTCAAACAAGAAAAATTAGAGGATTTTGAGAATATATGCCTAAATGAAGAATGTTCATGAGTTTTGAAGCATAAGTTACCACCTAAGCTGAAAGATCTGGAAGTTTTACCATTCCATGTGAAAGTGGAGGATTTTTGTTTAAAAGGTCTTATGTGATCTTGGAGCTAGTATAAATCTCATGTCTTATGAGGATTATAAGAAGATAGGCATAAGAAAGCTTACTAAAAGCCGAAATGACTCTGCGAGATGGCGGATAGATCGATTAAATACCTAAAGGAATTATTGAGGGCGTATTGGTTAAAGTAGACAAGTTCTATTTTCCATTAGACTTTGTAGTTATGGAAATGGAAGAAGGATATTCAGCGCCACTTATCTTAGGTCGACCATTTCTAGCTACTGGGAAGAACTTTAATAGATGTCGAGAAAGGAGAGTTAATTCGAGTGTCAATGAAGATGAAGTTACTTTCAATATTTTCAAAGCTATGAACCATCCATATAAATCACGAGAATCATGTTCTTTTATAGAAGATATTCATTACATCTATGATAATCGATTACCAACTTTTGAAGATAGATTAGAAGAATGCTTAACTCTATCTATCTATAAGGAATATGAGAAAGACACCGAAATGAAAGAGATAATTCTTTCTACAGATAAAGGAAATTTTACTTTTAAACCATCATGGCATAAGTATTTGGAATTAGAACTAGAAGGACCAATTCTTAAACCATCCTTTGGAAGATCCACCTAAGAATCTGGAATTGAAACCGTTACCTTTAAATCGAATTATGCTTTTCTTGAAACTAATAATCTATTACGGTTATTATTTCATCACCCATAAGCGAGCAACAAGAAGATCAATTACTTAGAATGTTAAAAAAGCATAAGAAAGCTTTTGGATGGGCGATTGCCGATATTCGAGGTATTAGCCACGAGATTTGCGTTCATAAGATAATTCGAAGGAAGATGCTAAACCTTGTATTCAACATAGCGCCGCCTCAACCCAAATTTGCAGTTAATTGTTAAGAAAGAGGTCATTAAGCTATTAGAAATGGGGATAATTTTTCCCATATCGGATAGTGAATGGGTTAAGTCCAACTCAAGTTGTACCAAAGAAAGGAGGTTTCACGGTGAAAGAGAATGAAAGAAATGAATGGATTCCGACAAGAGAGATTACGAGGTTATCGAATGTGCATTGATTTTAGAAAACTAAATGATCATACTAAGAAAGATCATCATCCACTTCCATTCATAGTTCGGATGTTGGAGCGTTTAAGTGGACATAAGTATTCTTGTTTCTTAGATGGTTATTCAGGATATTCTGAGATATTCATTCTTTGCGGGAGATAGAGAAAAAACTACTTTCACTTGTCCATATGGAACTTTTGCTTATAAAAGAATGCCGTTTGGTTTATGTAATGCACCAGCTACGTTTCAAAGGTGTATGATGGCTATATTTTCTTTGAAATGGTTGAGAAATTCTTAGAAATTTTATGGATGACTTTAGTGATTACGGAGATTCATTTGAAGTTTGTTTGTTACACTTAGAGCAGAGTGTTACTTATTTGTGAAGATAACAATCTAGTACTAAAATCGGGAAAAATGTCACTTAATGGTATCGAGAATGGATTGTTCTAGGACATAGAATCTCGAAGAAGGTATTGAAGTTGATAAAGCTAAAGTCGAGAGTAATTGAAAAGTTACCTCCACGAGTTAATTTAAGAACCCTAGAGGATTTCTTGGACATGCAGGATTTTATAGAAGGTTCATTGCAGATTTTTCAAAAATAGCAAAGCCTCTAAGTCATTTACTTGAAAAGGAAGTACCTTTTAACTTTGATAGTAAATGTATGGAAGCCTTCAGACCTTAAAAGCAAGGTTGACTCATCGCACAGTGTTAGTAGCACCAGTTGGAGTTTGCCATTTGAGATTATGTGTGATCTGAGTGATTTATTTGTAGGTGCGAGTTTAGGTCAAAGATATAACAAAATTCTCAAAGCTATTTACTATGCATCCCACACACTAAACGTGACTCAACTAAATTATGCAGCAACTGAGAAAAGAAGCTGTTGGTCGTAATTTTTTCCTTAGATAAGTTTCGATCGTATATTGTTGGATCTAAGGTAATAATTTATATGAGACCATTCAACATTAAAGTATTTCTTGAGTAAGAAAGATGCTAAACCTCGTCTTCTTAGATGGATTCTCTTACTTCAAGAATTTGATATTGAAATTAAAGATAAAAAAGGAAGTGAGAATGTAGTGAGAGATCATCTAAGTAGAATGGAAAATGATGAAGAAATAGGAAATGAAATTAAAGAATCATTTCTGATGAATAAGCATTTAGAATAGATACTCCTTCAACCATGCGGTTATTAAAGAATAGAATTCCTTCTAATGAAATGTCACATTGGTTTGAAGATATCATTAATTACTTAACTTTGTGATTATATTCCGTCTCATTGGACTTGGCAAATGTGTAAAAGAAGTTCTTTTATGACTTAAAATTTTATTCTTGGGAGGAACTAGACCTTTTCCGTAAATGTTCGGATGGGATACTCGAGAAAATGTGTGCCTGATAATGAAATTTTAAGTGTTTTGTCATTTTGTCATGATCGTGAGGCAGGAGGTCATCATGGAAGTTGGAAAACTGCTTTTAAAGTTTTACAATGTGGTTTTTATTGGCCTACACTATATAGAGATGCTTATAAGTATGTTAAATCTTGTGAATCGTGTCAAAAATGGGGAAATGTATCTAAAAAACATGAAATGCCTATGCAACCTATTTTAGAATGTGAATTATTTGATGTTTGGGGTATAGATTTCATGGGACCTTTCCCTATATCTTTTGGAAAAGATTTATTCTTGTAATGGTAGATTATGTCTCGAAATGGGTAGAAAGTGAAGCTCTTCCCACTAATGATACCAAAGTTGTCATACGATTCCTTAAAAGAATATATTTACCGGATATGGCATTCGAGGGCTATCATTAGTGATAGAGGGTCACACTTTTGTAATAGACCATTTACTAAGATAGTTGAAAAATATGGTGTAACACATAAGTTAGGAGCATCCCCTCATCCGCAAACCAGTGGACGAGTAGAGGTGTCAAAGAGAAATCAAAAGAATCGTGGTGGAAAGCAGTTGATTCAAATCGTAAAAGCTGAGGCGAGTTAAATTAGATGATGCATTATGGGCATCTGAACGACTTTTAATACACCAATTGGTTGTTCTCCTATAAGCAAGTCTTTGGTAAGTCTTGTCATCTCCCGATTGAGTTAGAACACCGAGCCTTACGGGCTATTAAATTTCTGAATTTCGATCCTATGGTATCGGTGATCATAGATTGCTTCATTAATGAGAACTAGAAGAATTTCGTCTCGATTCTTATGAAAAATTTCGAATCTACAAAGGCATACGAAATCTTTCCATGATAAGAAAATCTTTAAACGTGAGTTCCATGTAGGTGATCGAGTTGTTTTGTACAATTCACGTTTAAAGTTGTTTCCAGGTAAGCTTAAGTCAAGATGGACAGGTCCATTTAAAGTAACACGGGTTTACAAATCTGGAGCTGTTGAACTAAGCGATGGAAATACAACTTTTATAGCCAATGGCCACAGTAAAGTTATTTGTGGAGGAGAAGGAATCTCTTTGAAAGAAGAAGTAATGCTCTTGATTGATCCCCGACAAATTGAAAAAAAAGCAGAAAAGAAAAGAAGCGAAAAACGAGCGATATCGGCCGAATACCAGTGCTATCTATCTTTACTCTACTTATCTCGTATTTTTATTTATGTTTAAACTCTTTTCGTCTTTTACGGATAGGCGTAAAAGAAGCTGGATGTCTTTTAGATAGATTATGAGTTTTGTTTTACATTTAAAATTAGGCCTTGATAAAGATGTCGCGTTTTCTATAGAAGCTTTAGTTTTTGAACAAAACAAGAAGTTGTTGAGAGAGATCAGATTGAGAGAAGTTTGAAATGGAACATCAAGGAGTGCGATAAAAAGAAGGGCAAAGTTTCGATGAGATGAATCTGTGGAAAAAGTGAACATGTTGAATGTTTGTGGGAAAAACACAACCAAATCCAGGATGAGTGTTTGAATATTGTTAGGAAGGGGAGCGATTAGGTGGTTATCGAGAAATTCCAAATGCTTCGTTTTTAGGAGTTAGGTTGATTGAATATACTACTTTTATATGATTAAATATATGTTATATTATTATGTTTTATCAACGAATTCTATATAAAATATATGAAATTATGGTATAAATAGTATGAAATATTAATCTTTATAATTTAGAGTAGTTAGTAGTAATAATAGTAAAAGTTATCATTTTGTACCGATTTTAGTAAATCGGATGTAATAAATGTCGATTTACGTGGGTATTTGTGGTATTTTATTGCGGATTTATAAACCGAGACCCGAGAATCGACATGTTGAAGTATAATCATATCTCTGGAAGAATTTAGAGAATGTCACGAGCTTAAACGGTCAATCGAATTGCTTAAGAGCTTAAGTGGTCAATCGAAGTGGTCAAGTGGCTAATCAATTCGATTAAGTGGTAATCGAGAAATGTCTTCGAAAAATTAATGGCTCATCAAAACGACATTATCTGAAGAAGAGTCCTTCATGAAAGTTGTAGATTTTCCCGAGAGCTTTCCGATGCCTCTTGAATCATGATTTTTGGAGATCCAGAACTCGAGATATGAATTTTAGAAGTTTGATAATTATATATAAAAATATATAATCATACGGAGCACATCTTTGATTAATCAAGGAGGTGGAAGCCATCATTACACCGGACTGGTCCGGCTTGTTCTCGGCCAGTCCGGCCTCCATCTCCATTTCTATATAAGGAGCTTAGATGCGAGCGTGGAAGATGTACCAATATATATATACATATATATATATATATATATATATATATATATATATATATATATATATATCTTCTCCTCTTATTTTCTTTTTAATTAGTAGTAGTTTTAAATAGGTCTTACGCCAAAAATAATAATGTCATAGTACTATTGTAATGCTCGGGAAATTATCGGAAGTTCGGTGTTGTTGAAGTCGTTGTAATGTCCGGAAGAATACAACTCTGATTCAGCATTTGTAATCGGTAAATTTTCTTAAGTATTTATGTTTGTTTTTATCTTTTTCGTTGTTATAATGTTTTTAGGCTAACTCTAATAACTAGCCAAAGTTATGTAATCGTTTTATTTCGATCTTTTCGGTAAAGGAATGTTGTCTAATTAAAATTGACTAAAATTGAGTTAATTGAATCTTTTTCTATTTTGTAACGTATTGATAATATTCGGATTGGCGTAATTAACCAAGATGAATCGCACCATATAACCTAACGATGAACCCGACCGGAGAAGTTAGGATATGAGATAAAAGATAGAAAAACCGGAGGGTAAAATCGGCCGTAAAGCGTGACTACGAATCCTATTTCCAACCGAAGCGATTTGTCTTGGGAAAGATAGATCTTATTAAAATTGTGCTCGAGATCGTAATAATGTTAAAATCAACGGTTTAATTAAAACTAACACGGAAAGTTAAATCGATCCGCCTCGACAACCGGAGCCTTTTGAATAACATCGGCCGTCGACAAATGGAATAACCTCTTTTATCCGGGGTAGATTTGTACTCGGTACTGCTCGAGACTAAGCGAGATTAGCATGGGGCGATTGTGGAGATTGAAGCGATGACAATGACATATGACAATTTCATACGCTCGTGTGAGGAGGAATTGTTAACCTCGTGAGTGCATCGTTTCATTTACTCAATTGGACCTAATATAAAAGGAAAGATCGAGCACATTTCGTTTACTGAAAAAGATCGTATAATTCAATTATATAAACTTTGGCTAGTTCTATAAACTTATCTGTCTAGTTCTATAAATATATTGGTATCTATATATTTATATCTATATATATATTTTGCAATCTATGTACATCTATATATATTTATATATCTATATATATTATATTAGAATAACTTTTAAATTACGCATTTATTTTATGTAAAGTAGAATAGTAGTGATCTGTGTTATAAAATTGCGGTTTAGATCGAAAGTTAATAATGCTCTTTTGTGTTTAACCACACTTAGAAGAATTACCAAGTTCTCTCGAGGATTCGACACTCGACTCACCACACTAGCACTACTGATTTGACCCGATACACCGTCGGTTAAGAGGGTGGTATTAGCACTAGAAAAGGCCACGTCGTTTTTAACTTGTCGCCCGTTTAGAAACGTAATTATTTAAAAGTAATTGGGAGGTTTAATAGGAAATTAAACCCCATTAGAAATCCGAAAGTACCGCTGCCCGCGTGTTTGCTATTGATGTGGAACAGAAGAGCTTGATGATCTTGTGGTTACAGGTACATTTTAAATGTTTGTGTTTATTATGAATATTTAATATTATATGGACGTGTATGATGTTATTTATTGTACTTAAATTGATCCACTTGCTAGGTACCATAATCATAGATAACTTAGCAGTGTCAGCCTTGTTTGATACTGGAGCTTCAGGTACTTTTGTGTCTTCTAAGATAGCTAGGAAGTTAAACCTACCACTTCAGGAGTTGGAGAAACCTCTAAGTATCACTACACCTTTGGGGAGAGTTACTAAGGTTGCACAAGTTTTACCTCAGGTCGACGTTAGAGTTGGAACCTATAGGTGTAAGTCAGACTTGATAGTTTTGGAATTCACAGATTTTGAAGTAATTATGGGGATGGATTGGCTATCCAAGAATTTTGTTCATGTGGATTGTAGAGGTAAGAAGGTGATCTTCAAAGTTCCAGGTAAGTCAGATAAGACTTTTCAGGGTAACGTGTATAAGCCAAGTAAGAAGAGACATCCGATAATATCAGCGGTTAGAGCCATTAGGGCTTTGCAGAAGGGTTGTGAAGGGTATGTTCTTTATGCTATGGATACAGAGAAGCATACTCCTAAGTTAGAAGAAACTCCTATAGTTAAGGAATTCCCTGAAGTTTTTCGGTGAGTTGCCGTGAAATATGCAGCGACGAGGATATAGAGTTTGAGATCTGATTAATCCCAGGAGCAAAGACACTACCTCTACTAAGGCACCTATAGGATGGCACCAACCGAATTGAAAGAGTTGAAAGTACAGCTTAAGGATATGTTAGAAAGGAATGTAATTCAGCCAAGTACCTCGCCTTGGGGAGCACTGGTTTTGTTTGTGAAGAAGAAGGATGGTAGCATGAGGATGTGCATTGATTATAGAGCCTTGAATAACCTTACAATTAAGAATAAGTATCCTTTTCCAAGGATTGATGACTTCTTTTACCAGTTGCAAGGGAAGAAGGTGTTTTCTAAGATTGACCTTAGGTCAGGTTATCACCAGTTGAAGATAAAGGTTGCAGATATACCGAAGTCAGCGTTTAGTACGAGGTATGGACATTATGAGTTCCTTATCATGCCTTTTGGACTCACTAATGCTCCATCTGCATTTATGGATTTAATGCAAAGAGTCTTCATGCCTTATCTTGACATGTTTGTGGTAGTATTCATAGATGATATCTTGATTTACTCTAAGGATGAGAAGGAGCATGAGGAGCATCTGAGGATTGTTTTACAGACTTTAAAGGAAAAGGAATTGTATGCCAAGTTTTCTAAGTGTGATTTTTGGTTAAAGCAAGTTAGTTTTCTTGGCCATGTAATTTCTGGAGATGGGAATCAAGTTGATCCAGGGAAGATAGAAGCCGTTTCTAAGTGGCCTAGACCTACTTCAGTAACAGAGATAAGAAGTTTTCTTGGTTTAGCCGCTTATTATAGGAAGTTTGTGCAGGATTTCTTGAAGATATCAACTCCTCTTACTAGACTAACTCAGAAAAACATCAAGTTTGAGTGGTCAAAGGAGTGTGAGGAAGCTTTTCAGACTTTGAAGGATAAGTTGACTACAAGACACTGTGTTAGCTTTGCTCGAGGTTTTCGGTAATTATAGCGTGTATCACAGATGCTTGGGTCAAGGTTTGGGATGTGTTACGATGCAAGCGAGGAAGGTAATAGCTTATGCATCCAGCAAGCGATTAAAGGTTCATGAGAAGAATTATCCGACATATGACTTGGAATTGGCAAAGATGGTTTTGCTTTGAAACTATGGAGGCACTATCTTTATGGTGTTAAGGAAAGGATCTTCACGGATCATAAAAGCCTTAAGTTCTTTTTCACTCAAGAGAATTTGAATATGAGGCAAAGAAGATGGTTAGAGTTTGTAAAAGATTATGACTTGGACATTCAATACCATCCGGGTAAAGCGAATGTTGTAGCTGATGCACTTAGCCGGAGGTCGGTTAATGCTATCACTACTTTGCAAGAGGTTGTTGATCAGCTGGATGGGTTGCAGATTCAAGTCGTTGAACGGGAATGTGAAGCTCAGTGTTTGGCGCCATTGATGGCAAGGTCAGAATTGTTGGATGATATTCGGGAAAAGCAAGATGAAGACCCATTGTTAGTTGATTTGAAGCACGTAGCTCGAGAGAAGCCTACAGTGGGCTATCAGTTGGATAAGAGTGGTCATCTTTGGTATGGTGATCGATTGTGTGTGCCTGATGTTGATGGACTAAGGAAGCAGGTCATGGATGAAGCCCATAAGATTGCTTTTGCGGTTCATCCAGGATCTACCAAGATGTACATAGATCTCAAATAGAGGTATTGGTGGCCTGGCATGAAGTTGTATATCGTATAGATTTTGGCAAAGTGTGATACATGCCAGAGAGTTAAAGCAGAGCATAGAAGGCCAGGAGGTTTGTTGAAGCCTTTGGAAGTACCGGAATGGAAGTGGGAGAACATCACGATGGACTTCATCACCCGGTTTACAGCGTCTGAAGAGTGGCCATGACATGATTTGGGTGATTGTTGATGACTCACGAAATCAGCCCATTTCTTGCCATGTAAGGTTGACATGCCTATTAAGAAGTTCACTCAGCTGTATTTGGATAATATAGTGAGACTTCATGGTGTGCCTTTATCTATTGTATCCGATAGGGATAATAGATTTATAAGTCACTTCTAGAAAGGTTTGCAAAGGCTTTTGGAACTAGGGATGATTTGAGTACAACCTTTCACCCCAGACAGACGGTCAATCCGAGAGGGCGATTCGAGACTCTCGAGGACATGCTTAGAGCTTGTGTTCTTGATGTAGGGGGATCATGGGATGATTACCTCTCAGTGGCAGAGTTTTCTTATAATAACAGTTATCATGCTAGCTTGGGGATGCCACCATTTGAAGCATTGTATGGAAGGAAATGCCGGACTCCACTTTATTGGGATGAAGTTGGAGAAAAGCGATTTCTGAGGGCGGAGTTAGTTTAAAGAGGCCAAGGAGAAAGTTGAGCTGATACGGAAGAATCTTAAAGCCGCTCAAGACCGACAGAGGAGTTGGGCCGATATCAGAAGAAGACCGTTGGAGTTTGCAGTGGGAGAGAGAGTGTATTTACGAGCTTTTCCGATGAAGGGTGTTAAGAGGTTTGGGCATAAAGGGAAACTGAGTCCGAGATACGTGGGGCCTTTTGATATCATTGAAAGGAGTGGAAAGTTAGCATATAGACTTCGATTACCGGAATTGATGTCTCGGGTACATAATGTCTTCCATGTATCTATGCTTAAGAAGTGTCTATCTACTACGGATGTGGAATCTCATTTTGATCCGGAATTACTTCAAGATAACCTATCCTATGTTGAGAAGCCGGTTAAGATTCTTGATAGGAAAGAGAAGATGGTCAAGAGAAGGATGATTCCCTTGGTCATGGTGCAATGGAGCAATCATTCACCAAGTGAAGGGACATGGGAAGAGGAAGATGTGATGACGGTTGAGTTTCCAGAGTTATTAGATCTTCCAGGTACGTTCAAGTTTCGAGGACGAAACTCCTCTTAAGGGGGGTGGAATGTAATATCCCGATTTTCGAAAAAGAGCATTTCAGTCATTTAACGAAAATCAGAATATTAGATTTATTTTAATTATTGGAATCAAAGAAAAAAAGGGGAATTAAAGGATTTTTTAATTAAGGAATTAATTAGAATAAGTTTGAATGGGATTAATAGGGAATTAAATTTCCATTAGTCAGAAATCAGAAGAAAAAAAAACAGTTTCACGTTGAGAGCCAAGGGGCACAAGTTTGAAAAAAAGGGGAGAGGAGAATTTCTCAATTGAAGCTAATCCGTTGTTCTTTTCAATGAGCGCATCAAGAGGAAAATATTCTACGGAAGGAGAGGATCGTTTTGATACCGACAATTAACCGGTTGGAGAAGGTTGAATCGAAAGCTAGGTTCTTTTGGTGTTTTCGATCGTTTGTTGCTCGCAATTAAGGTAACGGGGTTTTCATATTGAATGATTGATGTTTTATAATGATTAATGTGAATTAAAGGGGTGTTCTAACCGAAGGATTCATTTTGTTTGCGCCTTTAAATTGTTTAATCTGTACCGTAAAGAATATTGAGTATTTTTTTTGTCGGAACCGGAATCGGGGTCATCCTGTTTCTGTACGCCGGCCAGCATGGTAAATCTTATTTTTTTTTTGTTATTTAGTTAGTAAGCGTTGATACTTATGCCCACTTGGTGTATCAGTTTTCGTAAGAAAAATAAAAGAATTAGAAAGAATTACCTGTGTGTAACAAAGTATATACCATGTTTTCTTTTTATTCCCGTTTGTTTACTGTGATCAGCTGCTGCTTTCGAAAGTGGTATGATATATAAAAAAAAAGGAACAACGGCATCTCTTTAAAAAAAATAAAAAATAGAATAGCTAAATGTTTAATTAATTTGTTTGTAGTGTGGTGGTATACCAGAGTATGGTTTGGAGTCTTCCTAGTATGATCTAAACAACATTTATAAATATTCATGAAATTTACAAAGCCATGACTAGGTTTCTGATGCGTTTAGTTCTGCACCAAGTGGACTTCTTATGGATGAAACTTGGGACCGTCGGAAACTTAGGATTGGCCTTGTGCTTTGATGAACTAGGGATCATCATTGTCTGTGTAATTGCTAGTTTGAGTCTAAGGGTCTAAGAAGAGGGAGTAGGGAGCTTTTGTCCTGAATGAACCTTGGTGGCTAGCTAATCACTAAATAAACGTATTTGACTAGATAAAAGGTTAAACATCATGAGAGTTTGGATAGGCACAGTACAATATCGGCAATGTGAGGTTTGGCCAGATAAAGTGGTGATGATCACTGCCGGATTCTAGACCCGCCAGATAAAGTAGTGATCACTCCGCCGGAGAAACTCACGAACGATATAGACATTCACCGGTCAGCTCTCTAGAGTTGGCCAGACAAAGTGGAATGGCTATCTCGGGACCGCTAGAGATTTATCTCTATAGGGTTGCGTCTTTTGTCTTAGTGCATATCTCACTAAGTGTAGTGCCCTCGCAAACATGCTGTAACAAAGATAAGCTAAGTTATTAACCCTAAGGACCTCATGTTATACTATGAATATAATGTGATAGTTTGATGTAAGATCTTTAATAACGGATTAATAATAAGACGACGTTTAATTACCTTCTTTTCATTATAAAACGTATTTTATTCAATAGTTTCTACTCGTTACTAAGTACGTATGTACTTACCCGTTATATGTTTTGTTTTGAGAAGAGGAACAGGTTTTTGATGGAGATGAGAACGATGAAGACATACGATGCATGATGTTTTCTTTTGTTGAAGTTGTTTTGAAGACTTTCTTTTATTTCTAGTTTTGATTTTAAACGATGTTGTTACTTCAAATTGAATGTTGTTTTGTTTGGCTCGTTTTGGAAGCCTTTGATGTAAGACTAGATCGTTTGGTTTCTTTTGGATGTTGAAACGTTTCAGTTTCCTTCTGTTTTGGTTTTAGTGCAGCATTGATTCGTATTCTAGTTGGTCTTTGGAATTTTCTTTTCCCGAGTCGGTTTGCTTCCGCATTGTGTTTATGATATATGACATAAGACTTATGTATAATATTAGATTTTATTTGATATTATACATGCCGGGCGTTCTTTTCCGGATAAGGACTTGGTGTCCGAGGCACGGGGCGTCACAACCGGCAACAATGTAAATTGTCACACCTCAAAATCAAGTTTGGATTTCTTTTTATTTATTTATTTATTTTCTCTCTAAATGTTACTACCTGATTAACCAGGCCTATAAATTGTGCCTCTAGTGATATTGAAAAAACACAGCACTTCAGCGCGAATATTATTCTCTTATATAGTAAAATAAAAAAGAACGTGATGGCTAGAGTCGTTTGCTTTCTTCTGTGCTTTCTATCTCTCATGACTGGTTTGTTTCCTTATTTTATTTTTCGGAAACGTTATAACTGGTTTGTTGTTGTGGTTGTAGTTTATTTTTTCCTACAACAATTCTACCGATGCACCAACTCACTTGTGCACCAGGTCGACTTTGTGAAAATCGGTTATGAAACCAAGAACCCACTTCTTGTAGGTGTATTATGAGAACTGACTTTGAGAAAGTTGGTTCCGGCCTTCAGAACTTACGAGAAGTTTTCGAAAGGCCGATTCGACTTTGATATTACACGTAGAGTGACGCACTGGTAGAGTTGGCGATAATTCTCCTTTATTTCCTGATAAATTGTTTGCTCATTCTTCTATAAGTTATTTTTGGAAAGTTTGACACTAGTGCGTATCACATTTTCTCTTTTGCCATGTGTTTTGCAGCTCAAGAAATGATGATGAAAGTGGCTACGGCACCGATATCGGCTCTTGCCCGAAGAATCCTGTGACACTAACAATCCTGAGGGTTGTCGGTATGGAAATGATGAGGATTGTAAAGATTACACACCCGAGGGATGGCAAGGAGCTAATATTTGTCTGTGTAATCAAGGTAGTCTTAAATGCTGTGACTCCTCACCGCGGTATTGAAATCGAGGAAGGAAAACTGTTACGCAACTGTTATGGTGGTTGTAAACTTTTACTGCAAATACTGATCAATGACGTTTGATTTAAAAGTTTTCAATCTACCTATAACTTTTGTTCTGAGTAAGCGGTCAATATTGTCTATGAAATTGTTTCCTATGTTTTCAAACATGTGTCTTTCCTTTTCCTTTTCCTGTTCCTGACTTTCGATTTTGGGTCAGAAAACAATTTTCTTCTTTCTGTGGGCAATATGCAGAAACAAGAACCGTCTTCTATCCTAAAAGATTATTAAGGGAACAAGGAATAGAAATTTTAGCACGAGTTTGGAACTTAGGGCAATATGTTTTTTTTTTTTTATCTTTGACAAGTTGACCATTCACTCAATATCTTTCTGCTTCTGAATCTTTTCAACAATAAAGTTACGACATATATGTCGTAACATATGTACTCTGAATTTGTCAGGCCACCGTACAGTTGTGGTTTGCACACTCTTATATATATCTTCTATCGTGGTAAAATCTACGACGACTTTTGTTTTTCAATTGTTGTCAATTGTTATTGTCAACACCAATTGCGACATTTTAAAAACATATGGAGACGTGAATCTGGTAGCGGCATTCTTAAGCACCCAATTGCGACATTTTAAAAACATCTTCCTTAACTTCTTAATAAGATTCTTTAAAATGCTAGGTGCATTTTATTTTATTTTATTTTTTTTGAACAGCAAAGAAATTTATTAAGATCTAGCAATGTGTTAGAGTAAAGTTACAAAAGTAAAAGCATAACGAGCAATCACAAGCGCCAAGCAACAACACCATTGTGAATCAAGCCTAGAAACTAAACTGGACAAATACAAAATGAGTTGGACTTCCAAGAATCCCAATCCACACTAAGTTTATTATTTCAGCCATTTATCCAAGCATAACTACGAACTCTAATATCCTCAAATTAATGTTTGGTCACCTGAAGCATCTTTACAATTGAAGACAATCTTATTGCTCAAAGACCAAATAGACCACATCACCACCTTCTCAATGGCATCCCAAATTGTAAGACCATCATTATGTTGCACAACCATAGGAGAAAACGAACAAAAGGTACTCCAATCTCATAGGTGCATAATCGATCAAAACCATAAAATGCGACCTAACAGATGCCAAAAGGATACACTAAAAAGTGACTCCATAGACATGTGCGAAATGGATACATACAAAAGCGACTAAATAGGTGAAGAATGGACACATTCAAAGATATATACAATGGATACATTAGAAAATGTCTCGACAGCTCAAGAGTTGATGCTTTAAAGACTGCCCTAATAGTTATAGAGTATACATATAAAAACGCACTAATTAGCATAGGGCTGATACATTAAAAACGCCCTACGAGCCATAGAATCCATACATAAAAAAGTGTCCCAACAGCCATGGAGTTGACCAACGCACTATATTTCTGCGTATCCACCTACACATACCAATCCCCTAAACAACTGATCATTATGTATCCACTTATCCAAATATGTATTATTTTTCCCCAGATATTCAGTCATACCTCTCGCACGAGCCAAGACTGTTGGGAAAACAAACAACGCAATGCCACACGTATCATAAATACCCATAATTTTTTCCCAATAATGCACAATGGAATTAAATGAGGCAGTCCCAATGAAGATAAATCACAAATAAAGCGAAACGAAAATAGAAAACACAAGAAACATAACACCACAATTTTAACGTAGAAAACCTCTCTTGAAGTGAGAGAGTAAAAACCGTGAGGCCGAGACTCACAAAATCTCCAATAATCAGCAAAAGTGATACATAAGTGTTCCAAACACATCAACCAACTCAACTATACCAAAGAATCAACTAAGAATGCAAAAATACAAGAGCTGTTAAAAAATGTCACCGGAAACGCAGCAGTCAGGTCAATGGCTTATTCCTGCAGATTGAACTGTTGAAACAAATATTCCACTGTTCAGATTGAACAAGAAGGAGAGAGGAACAAGGCCTCCAAATTTCATGCCGATTGGAGTCCGTTTAGATGTCCGATCATCGCCGGAAAGGGTCTGCTGCGACACCAAATAAACCAGCGAATTTTCTTCTCTTTTTTGCCTCCCTTTTATTGTGAAGATTAGATTAAGGAAAAAATAACCTAACTTGTTCCCTTAAATAATATTTGACATATTTTTTTTATTTTCCTTTTTCTTTATTTGTTTTATTATTATTTGGTGGGCTCCACAAAGTAGTGATCCACCCAACAAATCTCCCCTCACGACATTGTGGAGGAATTTGTCATTCCCACAATAGAACGACATATCTCAAGCTTCTCCCTTGTCAACGCTTTTGTCAACATATCCACACCATTATCATCCGTGTGCACTTTTTCATTTGATAGCAACTTCAACTCCAACACATCCCGAATCCAATGATAATGAACATCAATGTGTTTGGTCCTAGAATGAAAAGCTACATTCTTACCAAGATGAATAGCACTGGCTATCACAAAGCAACACATATTGATTTTTCTTCAAACCAAGCTTTTGGAGAAACTTCTTCATCCACAACAACTCTTTACACGCTTCAGTTGCTGGAATATACTCAGCTTCAGTAGTTGAAAGTGCAACACATTTTTGTAACCTCGACTGTCATGAAACAGCTCCCCCTATAATTTAACCAAATATCCTGAAGTAGACTTGTAAGAATCAACATCTCTAGCCATATCAGAATCAGTGAAATCATCCAATACAGGTTTTTCACCACCAAAAGAAAGGCATAAATCAGTATCACCCCTGAGATATCTCATAATCTATTTCACAGCATTCCAATTCTCTCTACTAGGATTCGAAAGAAAACGACTGAACTTACCAACTGCATAAGATATGTCTGGTCTGGTACATACCATGGCATACATCAAACTACCCACCGCAGAAACATATGAGACATTATGCATCTATTCATTTTCATCATCGCTAGAAGAACACTGTTTGATACTCAACTTGAAATGAGATGCAAGTGGACTGGACATTGTTTTAGCATCACTCATTGTAAAACTCTGAAGCACCTTCTTTATGTACTTCTCTTGTGACAAATAATTTTTCCCGGCCTCTCTGTCATGAGTAATTTGCTTCCTTAAAATATTTTTTTTGCATGGCCCAAGTCTTTCATGGAAAAAGATTTTCTCAACTGCTACTTCAACCTGTAAATCCTTTAAGCATTCCTGGCAACAATCAAAATATCATCAACATTGAGTAAAAGAATGATAAAATCATCCTCTGAGAATCTGCTAATAAACACGCAATAATCTGAAGTAGGCTTTCGGTAGCCGTGCTCTTTCATTATAGACTCAAATTTCTTATACCACTGTTTAGGCACTTGCTTCAACCCGTAAAGACTCTTCTTCAACTTGCACACAAGATTCTCCTTTCCTTTAACCTGGAAACCCTCTAGCTTCTCCATGTAGATATATTCTTCCAAATCACCATGAAGAAAAGTTGTTTTAACATCCATCTGCTCAACCTTCAAATCAAGACTAGCTGTCAAGCCAAGAAAAGTCCAGATAGAAGACATTTCACAACAGGAGAGAAAATCTCACCAAAATTAATGCTCTTTCTCTTACCAAAACCTTTGACAACTAATCTTGCTTTATACCGAGGTATAGAATTATTGTCTTCGTTCTTAACTTATTCTTCAAAGCTTTCTTCCTCTTAGGAAATTTCACCAACTCATATGTGTGTTGTCATGCAAAGTCTCCATCTCGTCTACCATCAAGCCACTTATCTTTATGTTCATCATCCATGGGCTCCTCAAAACATTCAGGCTCTCCACTATCTGATAGTAAAACAAACTTAGACACTAGATATCTAGTAGAATGTTGTCTTTCTCTAGTAGATCTCCTGGGAATAACTGGTGGAGCCTAATCTGGTACTGGTTCTTCAATCATATCATCATCAACGTTACGATCAATATCAACAGCATCATCTACATCATCCTTCTTATTACCTTGATGATCAACTGCACTATGCTCCTCTATGAGTGTAGGAGAAATTATCTCCAAGTCATTTGAACCATCACTGCTTTGAGGTGATGAACTCGATTTTATCAACATCCCGCAAAGTCTCATTCACTGCAAACACAACATCTCGGCTTCTAATCACTTTCTTGTAAACATGATCATAAACTTTGTACCCAAACTCATCTTGATCATAACCCAGAAAAATACTTTGTTTATTCT
Source organism: Gentiana macrophylla (assembly GCA_026214975.1). Classification (NCBI taxonomy): domain Eukaryota; kingdom Viridiplantae; phylum Streptophyta; class Magnoliopsida; order Gentianales; family Gentianaceae; genus Gentiana; species Gentiana macrophylla. The sequence goes on from CM047805.1 coordinate 66,404,264, forward strand.
TTGCATGAAGCTTAGACTTCTCATCTTTAGGAATATGAACATAAGCTTTACAACCAGAAACTCGTAAATAATGGTAAGATACATCTTTACCTGACCATACATTCTGAGGAACATCATTCTGCAACGGAACACATGGAGACAAAATTAGTACATGAACCATTGTACTCAAAGCTTCATCCCAAAAAGATTTAGGAAATCTGACTTGTGAAATCAAACATCTGACTCTCTCCACTAATGTTTCGTTTGTTAGGAACATTTTTTTGTTGATGGCCATATTAGCGGTTATAGCAAGCCTGGAATAAGTCTAAACGATATAGTAATGGTTGTATAAGACTTTACATAGAGTCTGATATTTTGTATATGTTCAGTCAGACAAGCACTGTATAGGACTGGTAGGACAACTCAGTAAAATGAAGACCAGTGGACCAGCTGAATGAAGATAACCAAGTACCAGCACAGTGAACTGAAGATTTTTATGGACATACTTATAACTAAGGAAGTCTTGCTGAAATAGTGTCCTAAACCCAATCGGGATGGACCAGATCCGACGGGTCGGATCATTTCTACTATTTCTTTATGTTTATCCATATATTAAATGACTTTTCTGTTGTCAAATATATGTTCTTTTAAAGAACCAATTATGAATTTTTATGTGATAACATCTTTAGTATTAAACTGTGATAGAGAAACCATAATAGGCGATTATGGTTGATGAGATCTCTAATCACTTTAATAAGTTTGATACTTAAATGTCTCTAGGCTGATGTACTATTAAACAGGGCATTGACAGTATAAACAGGCTAGCACGTATTAGATGTGTTCTATTTTCAAGGGCTGGGATATATCTCGTCTATCGAAGTGTAGAGACACTTGGACTGTACGTGGACGTGTATTAGAGAATGCGTACGTTAGACTGACCCACTTACATTATGTGTCGCACTATGTGGCACTTGTGTAATTATTCTTAAGACCGGAGTCTTCATGGCATCACGGTGTGGATTGTCATACTTTGACACTATTGAGATTTCCCCTATCCATGGGACGATCGTGCGGTAGTGATCGGGTGTGATATTGAAGCATGCAGAGTATACATGTTTGGTCGTCCGGGAATCGCGTATCCTATGATTGGGATTGAATATCCAAAATGGCCTTCTTATAAGGAATGTCTAGCTCTCAAGAATTTTGCAAAGTGGGAGTAAATGTGTTATTTGAAGAGAGCATGATATCCAGATTATAAGATATGATCGTTAATGTATTGACACTCGAGATACGATCGTATGGATATTATTACTGCGGTAGGATTGTAATTTACACGGTAACAGTTTCACATGAAAGGTAGTAGTCATTGCATTTGACACTTCCGGTGATTAGGGGTCACGGTGTGTTGCTAGAAGCTATCCCGTGATCGTTAGGTATGAAAGGAATTTTCGTAATTGCATTTTGTGCCTACTGCCAACATATTCGGAAGCATATCGGGTCACACAGATATGAACATCTAGCTGGATTAAAATGTGGTTATTGTTGATAACCAAATAACGAAAGAATTTATCTCAAGACTATAAAGGTTATAGTGGTAAATTAATATGGTGGTATTTATTTATTTATTTATTATGAATAAATATAATACAAGATATTAATTATGTTGATTAATTAAATATACACATAATATATGTGTATGTCAAAATTATATGTGTATATGATACACATGTATTTTGCAAATTAATTAATCATAGTATTATATTAATTAAAAAAAATATCTATTCCCAAAATAGTGGGAAAGTGGCACCATTCATAATGTATTGGATACATTTGTGTTGTACAATTTAATTAATAAGATTACCATAATATTAATATTAGATATTAATTGATTTTGGAAAAATAGATTTATGGTAATAAGATAAATATAGTCAATATAAGATATTGACAATATATTAGAAATATTTAATATAAAATATTGAATATTAATGAGATAAATCAATCAAATATATTTTTCTTATTTTACTAGTTAAAAGGTTTTCTTCCTCTCTACTCTACTAGATGGCGCCACATGCACTATAAATATAGTGTGGGTGCCAAGCTCTTTTGTACATCACAATTTCAAGAGCTAATAATTCTTGTGAAAAATAGACAGCTTCTTAAAGAGACATTTTATAGAGAGACTTTAGAGAGAGAAAAGGCCGGTCTAGCAACCGGAATTTTCTAGTATCAATCTAATAGTGGATTACGACAGGCTGTTCGTGTGGATTACCGGTAGAGGCCGAACACTTGGGCGGCTCCGTGCATCGCTACTCTCTTCAGACGGTCAAAGCGTCGATCGTTTAGATCAAGCAAGGTCACCACCGTCTGCTACTTATTTGTTTGTTGCTTAAACGAAGTCGATCTTGGGAAAAAGGAAATCAAATTTTGAATTCCGCTGCGTTCACGCGTTGATTTCCTAACAAGTCTGTGATGACCTTGGATAAGTCTAAGATACACATTACAAGTGTTGAAATCTATTTTAAATATGGTGTACAATGATCTAATACAAAATAAGGATCAATGAATTGAAGCTCTATCAGCTGTACAAATATTAGTTAAGAAACATAAGCTAAAATGAAGCAGCAGACTGATAGCACCCCATAGCAGCCCAGTGACCAGCAGATAAGTAAAGTAGCCACTGGACCAGCTAAGCAACAGATGAGTGAAGCAACAGCAAAGTCAAGTATACTATCCACATTTTATTCAGAACGTGGAAAATATGGAAATCAAGCAATTAATGCAAAATCAATCAAGGACAGATATTATGAAGAATGCTTGAAGAAAATCCGGATCACTGAAATCAAGGAGAAATAAGTCAAGGAAGAATCAAGAATTGTTCTCCGCATTAAATAGCCAACAGACCAAAATTCAAAATCAAGAAATCATGGCTATAAATGGAAGGCATTGAAAGACAAGAAAACATATTAAAGAGACACACATATATACGACTGATCATCAAGAATTTTAAGTGCTGAAACTCTGTCAAATTCTCTACCCTTTATCTTGATCTACATTGTCTAATTCTGAAAAGATCAACTAAAAATCAAAGCTTCAAATCCACATCAAGTACTAGGATTGATCAAGCCTTGTGAATTCAACTCACATATGTTTGCAACAATTGAATCATATTGTCTGAGAAGGAATTGCAACCCTGTGTGATAGCTACTGAAGGATTTTTTCTCAAGGAGCAGTGTGTTGAAGACTGGGTCACTGAAGCTTTTGTAGCCAGGGAGTGATAGTCTTGAGATTGTGAAGCTTGTGTAGCCAAGGACAATCATACTATTGCATTGGTGAAAGACAACGGTGAATTCCTCCAATCATCACAAGAGAAGACTCGAGGGATTACACCATCCTGAACCACTATAAACTTTGTGTCTTTTACTTACATCATTTACTTTCTGCATTTACATTCAGTATTTTATTTTACATGTGTGTGATTGCTTAAGAGTTTTGAAAATACGTTCTGAAGGGTTTAATTTCCGCTGCACATAAGCTTAATCTAGAAAGGTTTTTTAACTCCAAATATAGTCATTCACCCTTTGACTATATTTCACCCTTCTCTAGGACCAACAATTGGTATCAGGGCAGTGTTCTTTGTATCAGAACCTGTTCAGATCTGATTTCTGGTAAGAAGGATATCTTTTCAAAGTATTTTCAAAAGCTTCCAAGTAGAATTAATATTCCTAATCTTATAATGGAGTCCTAAAACTTTATGTCCAAAATTCCTATTTTTAATGTGAATGATTCTGATGAATACAAAATAAGAATGTTGTCTCATCTTGCAACAACTCATGAGGAGATGCTGGATGTTATCAATGATTGTTCTTTTAAAATCATGACTATAGAGACTACTGATCCAAATCAAGGGAAATCCATTGAAAAACCAAAGAAGGACTAGACCAAAGATGATAGAAGAAGAGAAAATCTAGATTTTGTTGCCAAAGACATGATTATGAAAACTCTGGACAGTAACATGTTCATGAGAATCAAAGATTGCAAAACTGCAAAAGAAATGTGGGAAAAATTGGCACTCATTAATGAAGGATCAGAGGCAATTAAACAAAACAAATTATCTTTTCAAAAATTTGAAAACTTCAAGATGAAGACCGGTGAATCCATTGATCAAATGGACAACCGATTTTCAAGCATCATCAGTGAACTACAACAACTGGGATATAACTATCCATAGAAAGAAGTATGTCTAAAGATTTTGAGAAGTTTGCCAGAAAGATGGAGAATCATAACTTCTATACTCAAAGGCACATTGGATCTTGCCAATACTGATACTCTAACCTTAATGTCACAACTGAAAGCTCATGAATTTGAGGTAAACAATGAAAATGGACCAGTAGCCACATATTGCCAGTGAACTAGTGGCACCCTAACAAAGTAAAGCAGCTGACTCAACCAGCAAAGAGACTCAAGAACTGAAAGAGTAGATTGCCCTACTAATTAAAAGATTTGACAGAGTCAGTAAAAGGAAACACAAAAGGATTTCTTCATCTAATGCAGCCACATCTGACACTGCACAATCTACCATATCCCTCTAGATTCTACAAGCTTGATTCAAAATCTCATGAGTAGATTTGAGAAAATTCAATCAAATCATGAAATTCTGGATCAAGAATGTAAGAATATAAGAAAGGAAAACGAGAGACTAAAAAAATAACTACATATGCAAAAATCTCACTTAACTAGTAAGGAAGTTAACTTAGCTGTTCAAAAAAAGCAAATGGTGAAACATCTAATGTTGACAAACCAGCAAATGAAACTACCTCACTAGCAAATGAAACAAGATGCTGGAATGTCAAAAAGCAAGAAAGTGTATTATAATACTTTTAGTAAATCTGTTAGAAGTTATTCTGACATGCCTTATACGTATGAAGTTGATGATTCCAACCCCACACGAAGAAGATCCTTTGGATATACACTTGGAGTAGGAGGCATGACTGCTGACAGGTATGGACCCAAATAGTGTTTGGTACCTAATAATATATTATTTGTTTTGTAGGATGTCTGGTAAATAGACAGTGGATGTTCCATACACATGACTGGTAATAAAGGATGGTTGACTAAATTCAATGCTTTTGATGGACCCAAAGTCACATTTGGAGGCAAAGAAAACCCTGGCAAATTTAAGGGGGAAGACACCATGTTAAAGAACAACTTGAAGATTCAGAATGTAGCTTATGTCAAAAGATTGAACTTCAATCTGCTGTGCATCAGTCAATTCTGTGACAAAGGCTACAATGTGCATTTCCGCAAAGAAGGATGCAAGGTGATTCATGAACAAACCAATACAGTAGTACTGGCAGGAAAAAGAGAAGACAACATGTATGTTTTGGGTTGTAAGACAAAAAAAGTAGAGACATGTTTGCTTGTCAAGAACAAACAGTCATCTAGCTGGATATGGCACAGAAGACTCACACACCTGAATTTCAAGAAAATCAACAAGTCATCATAGTACAAGCTTGTAGAAGGCCTACAAGAAATGACATTGAAGAAAGAAAGTCTATGTGATTCTTGTCAAAAAGGAAAATAGATCAAAAGCTTGTTCAAGTCAAAACCACATCAATCAACAACAAGAATTCTTCAACTATTGCATATGGACCTATTTAGACCTGTCACACCTATGAGTGTAAGTGGAAAAAAGTACACTCTAGTTGTGATGGATGACTTCTTCAAATACACCTGGACCATTTTCATGAACAAGAAGAGAGACACTCAAGAAACTAGCAGATCTGTTGAGAAGAATACAAAATGAGAAGGAATTAAAGATTATCAAGATAAGATCAGAAAGAGGCACATAATTCCTAAATGAAGTGATAACAACCTACTGTGAAGAAAATGGAATACTACATCAATTATCAGCAGCAAGAACTCCTCAACAAAATGGAGTAGCAGAAAGAAAGAAACAGAACCGTAAAAGAAGTTGGTAGAACAATGATAGCAGAAGAAAACCTACCAAAGAGATTTTGGACTAAATCAGCAAATACAGAATGGTATACTCAAAACAGATCAATTATCAAAAAATTCCAAAGCAAAACTCCCTATGAAGTGTGGAATGGCAGAAGACCTAATATATCACACTTACATATGTTTCGTGCTTAATGTTTTATACTAAACAGGAACCAACTGAACACTTTTGATGAAAAGGCTGATGAAACAATTTTCATGGGATACTTAGATACCAGTAAAGATTTCAGAGTACTGAACAAAAGAACCTTTGTGATTTAAGAATCAATTCATGTGGTTTTTTATTATCCAAACATCAGTGGTGAAGATCTACATACACCAGAAGAACAAGTGACTCAGAAAAAAGTCTCTGGACCAGTCTATATGGAGACAGAGGCATCAGCTATCATACTGGATAATTTGGCTGATGAAAATTGTTGGTCCCAGAGAAGGGTAAACGTATAGTCAGGGGGGTGAATGACTATACTAGAGTTTCAAAAACTTTTCTCAATATAAAAGCTTTTAGGCAGCGGATAAGCCCTTCTTAATAGGTTAACTCAAAGTAGTTTATGCAATCACATATATAAAATGCAGTAAAGTAAATTGCTGAAAGTAAATTGTCACAAAGGGTTATACTGGTTCAGGGTGGTGTAATCCCTTAATCCACTCTTCTCCTGTGATGATTGGAGGAATTCACTATTATTGTCACTGATACAATAGATAGATTGTCCTTGGCTTCACAAGCTTCACAATCTTCAAGACTATCACTCCCTGGCTTCCAAAGCTTCAGTGACTCAGTCTTCAACACTGCTCTTTGGGAACAATTCCTTCAGCAGCTATCACAAACACAACTCCTTCTCATATGGATATGATTCAGTTGCTTGACTAGTGTGAATTGGATTCACATATTCTGTTGATCAATCTCCGTACTTGATGTGAAATTTTGAGTTCTGATTGCTGAGTTGATCTCTAGATATTTCCTTTAACTTCAGATAGAAAGCTTTTCAAATTGATAGAGTTTCTGCTTGTTTCTTATCAGATTCAATCGTTGTTTTTCCTGTCTGTCAATGCCTTCTATTTATAGCCTTGATAATCCTTGATTTGAATTTCCGTCCATTGGCTATTTAATGTGAGATTATCCTTGATTTAATTCTTGATTCCCCCTTAATCATATTCTCCTTGATTTCAGTGATCGGATTTTCTTCAAACGTATTTCACAAAATCCGTCCTTGATTGATTATGCATTGAATGCTTGATCCTCTGGATCTTTCTTATTTTTCATAATCGGAACAAGTATAGTTCACTTGGATTTTCCTTGAATGGTTAAGTGATCCTGTTGACTTGGCTATTTAATTCTTCCTTCACTGCTTTGTCTTTACACAGCCGATAGATAGTTTCCTTTGCGGGTTTACTGCTTTCTTGATTTCTTTGATTTACAAGACTCATTGTCCTTCACTGATCCTTGATTTGGGTAAGATTAGTGTACACCATATTTGACATTGAATTTCATCACATGAAATATAACTTAGACTTAACCAAGTTCATCACAGACTTCCCTGGATATAAGTCAGACCATATGTCTTCATGCTTTTTTGCTGGTACTTGGCTATTTTTCACTCTGTCGGATTTCTGTTTTACTTAGCCATTCTACCAAGTAGTAAAATACTTTTCTGACTCAACTTATACAATATGTTAGACCCTAAGTAAATACTTATACAGAGATTTCTAACTTATTTCCGGCTTGCTATAACAGCTAGTATGACCATCATCAAAACATAATAAAATGTTCCTAACAATTTCCTCCTTTTTGATGATTCCAAAACCCTCATAAGCCTGAACATAAGTATTCAAATTTTTCATAATAATAACAGAATAAAATTCAGAAAATTTTATTCATCCATTCAAGGGAAATAAGATAAGTAAGTTCAAAACAGATTCAGAGTTCTACATCTACATTTTGCTTAAGTCTTGTTTGTACCTCTTGAACTTTGTAGTCTGAACCTCCACCATGCCTTTCCAATTAATTTCTGGGAACTTCCATTTCAAGTAAGCAATGGTAGTGTACTCAGAGACCCCAAGAAATACCCTCTTGTTGATGAGTCTGTGAAAGTCAGGCATAGTCTTATTTGCCTTAGGTTCTCCAAAGTATTTCTCAAGTCTATCCTTAGCTTTAGCAATATGTGTGTGTGATGGATTTTTGCAAACGAAACACAAAGACAAGTAATAAAAATCCGGTTAGTCTCTCCAAGTGCAAAGCTTGTAGTAAAGCGGTTATGCCGGTCGATCCCACGAGGCGTGAGGTTTAATGCGTTTTTAAGTTTAGGCTAAGAGTATCACGCAAGCGAATGATTTCAAGTTTATCAAATAATGGGGAGAAAAAGCGAGACGAACAAAGATCCACAATTCAAGATAATCGCACAGGCTCTAATTTCCTACGCATGCAAATCAACCAAGGTCAAAATTAACCTATACTAAGCGCAAATTACTAATATCTTAGGTAATTTGTTTATCAACTTTATCAAAGATTGATTCTTCAAGCACGATAGGCATAAATTCTTTCAAACCTATTATTTAGATTAACAATTCGATAACTTTCGTTCCTCAACAAATTAATTAACTTTGATTATTATTGCGGTGATCTAGGTATCATTCAACTATCGTTAAGCGAATATCACAAGCTTTATCTATCGATGTCAAGCACGGAATAAGCGCAATATAAATCTAACCTTTGTCGAAATAAACCGTGAGAAAAATAAGAAAACCGAATGCCTCTTGAATTGCTTCACCCGTTCGTCCAACCAGGAGTTTAGCTACTCATATTAACTTTGAAATCAAAAAACTGTTTGATTGTATTCGAAAACCAAAAGAAAAGACAAAGCTGCTGCTTTTTTTTATGAAAATCGACTATATGTTGTGTGGTGCCCCTTTAGGGTTTGATACAAGCTGCTATATATAGATGAACTAAGGCGGCTAGAGTCAAAACAAAGTCGGTTGTGCTTGATCGGCGGTCGGACGCCCGTCCACTAAAGCTGAGCGCTAAATGCGCTCTATAATGAACTTAATCGGGTGAGCTTTCCTCAAGCGTTAAATGCGGCCGGCGTCAAAGCTGCGTCCAAACTTGCTGAATGTCAAATCTACTCACGGGACGCTCGTTCAATGCTTTAAGCGCTTCGTCCTTTGGGACGGGACACGACGCCTTGATCCAAGATGGTAATTCCGATTTCTTGATTCTTGTCTCTTCTCCTCCATCTTTATCTCGGTTTAGCTCGAATTATATCAACATTGATCATCAATTTAGCCTCCAACATGTATCTACATCACATCAAAAACACGCAAAGCGTAACACAATTCTAATAATCATAAAAATCATAATTAAAACATACAAATCCATCAACTGCGATTAACTCCTTAGCCACGTCATTTGCCCAATATTCCATTTAAACACGTGATTTCCATGCGATAAATACGAATGTCGGGGAAAACATTATAAAATATAACGTTATAAAGCACGTAAATTCACCCTTAACAACTCCCCCACACTTAGCTTTTGCTCGTCCCGAGCAAAACAAAACAAGATAAAGGCTCGGAAAGAATATAGACACCTCAACACATATACCACATAGTCAATAAATCAGAAGTTCACCATCGCGTGTGTGCATAGCCATAGAAAACTTCCACTAAATCCAAACTCGAAAAACTCAAAGCAAAACTAGCTAATACCCCCTCGTGGACTAGCAATAAATGACACTCATAAGATGCACCCTACAAACGTGACATATCCCGAAAAGAATGATCGTATGAATCTAGGGCCTTTCTGAAATACTCAGAGGATAATCCCTACAACATATCCTTTAGTTTCTCTCTGGGGATAAGATAGAGCGCTAACTAAGCCTTATATCCATTCCATACCAATTGTTAAGTTGATTTAACTATTTCACTATAAACACACATTAGAAGAAGCTATTGCCCTCATGCATGAGAATAGGACATTTCGAGATAATCCCTACCTTACTCCAATCATCAGGCAACTTTTCTAAGCGTAAGTGAGCTCTTTTAGTCATCATAGTGGAATAGGACATACGGGGGGTAAACCCTACCTCACTCAAATCATCGACTAGCTTCCGACACACCCTTTTAACTTATTAATTCAACTTTTTCACTTTGACAATAGCACAACGTGTTACTTATCACATTCAAACGTCTAGATATTCACGATTATCTCATACTTTAACTCTAAATACAAACTATCATAAATCTCACGATATATCGTAGCACTAAGCACATGACTTATTAGAAAATCAAAAACTACTAATCCAAAGCGGGTATAACTTTATAATGTAGCTCATCATTCACTATGGCTCGTGGAAAATAATATCGGGTGAAACAACTAACTCACGGAACATACGGCATCTGACATCAATGAATATAACAAACCGAACAAAAGCGTGTATTGCCTACTCGGGACAAAACAAAAATTTTGAAAATTTAGCTCATTTTAGCATAGAAATAATATCATGTAAGCAAATGTATAGATACATACCGACTAATCCCCTCCCCACACTTAAAAGTTCGACATGCCCTCGTGTTGTGCGAAAGTAAAGAAAGAAGGAACTTAGCTATTTGCGCGTAGAAAATCGAGATGTTGGTCGGGCCGGGCATGAAAGAACAACGCCGCAAAAGTGTCGGAAACAACGTCCAAAGCGAACTCAACCGAGAGCTCGACAAAAACTAGATCACACTACTCGAGAAACCGAGAAATATCTCGGGGAACAATGGGGTATAATATCGCAACAATGAAAATGGTAATAAATCGAAATCGAATAGACAAAAGAACCATCGGTAAGCATACAAAGCAGATGATCATAAAGTTGATACAAATCAAAGCGAGAATGTCGGGATGCCTTATGGCTTACATGATCCGTAAGCGTAGAAAATGAAAATGCAGTATCATGAAAGTGCAACATGAAATCAGAAAAATAAGAGATAAAGCTCAAGAAAGGCCCGGAGTAGGCTCGGCCGGAGGAGGAGCAGCAAGAATCGGCGGCGATAGTAGGGTCGGTGGAGAGTGCAGCGGCCGTAGATGTCGTCGATGAAGGTGCGGTACGTGTAACGGGGCGATGCTTGATCCCAGTGAGAGTCTCCTCTGCAACCTCCTCATCATCGAGGCTCTTTCTCCGCCTCAAGCACATCGGCAATAACTTTGCTTTCGATCGCATCGGAAAAGAGCGAACTCCGTATCACTCTCCTTGAAAATCTGCATATCCTCGGTTTCTTGCCCTCCACAATGCACACTTGGCCACGTACATCATGTTCTTCTGCGTCTCTGGATATCAGTCATCCAATCTCGTAGGCTGTTGGCCATCTTTGTGCCGAGCCCTCTCCGCGGAGATAAACTAGACAAGGAGGAACCGGAGGTGGTGCGAAGTGGAACCAGGCTCGATACGGAGGAGCGACCTCGGTCTCAACCGTGAGCGGAGCTTTCTCTCTCGAATACCTCTCGGGTTCTTAGGCTTGTGATCCTGCCTATACTCCGGTACTCGGCATCATTTGCATATCATATCGATGAATCAAATGGGGTACAATCAAAGCTGCGCTTGTAATTCTTTTGACTAAACACCAACTCATCATAAATTGCTCGGCCAACATCCACATTTAACTTGAAAACCAAAGCATACATCATCCCGAGTCGCGCCGATGTGAAAGTCGTCAAATTATTCTTCGGCGAGAAGCGACTCTGGATGAAGCGGGAGTAAACTCTCAATCCTCGGACCAGGCCGTAGTAACTAATTCCTTCCTATCGCCGCCTGGCCTAAGTGTCCATGCAACATCGGGGCAAACCGTCAACCTCAACTCCTCCAGCGGGTCTTGTCCCGCATCACGCCTCTGCTTAATCTCGTCTTTATAATCCAATCCCCTCAAAGCCGCCAAACCATACTTTGCATTAATGACTTGGGGCGTCGCGGAACCTTGACACCCTCACCATTACCACACCCGTATCCAAGTTGCTTTTTGAAAAGTTGGCATAAAATTCTCTAACCAAAGAATCATTAACCGAGTCGTCGGGATTTTCATCAAAGCGTCCCATTGCTTATCCTTCATGATCGCACAAAGAGGATCCACATTTGTCTCCACCACTTTGCCCTTTCGATCAACATATTTCTTGCAAAGTAGTGTTTTGTGTAGACCTCGTGTGCTTTTGGATTGACAAATCTACGAGGCAAGGGTATAGGCCTTTGCCGGCCTCACTCTCTTTCTAGGATTTTTACGCCTAGTTTTGATCTCTTCGTGCCTGGCGTTTCCTCCGTAGCCTCGGCTCGGAAGGTGCTTCCCACGATTGACCCTAGGCCTCCGTACTAAAGGAGTATCATCGTCCGTCTCGAGTCCGAGGTGGATTCATCTCTTAAGGTTGCCCTAGTGTGGGTGGCTCAGGGGTCGCTCCCGAATACTCACACCTCGGTTAGGGTCTAAATTAGAAGGGTCATCATCTAAGCGTTTACGTTTACCCGATTCGACAACTTTCTCTTTACCAGGCCTGCGCTTAATATTGCTTTCTTCACCATATTGACCTAAATGTCTAAACCAAGCGATTCACAGCAACAAAGGTTACCCGTTTATCATCCAAAGCGGGATTTCAAACCAACGAACCACAATCATCACCCAACAACCCATTCATCATCCATCACACACCATACCATCATAAATGGATCAAAAGAAAAGAAAAAAGGGCGAATTAAGATGGTATTCAAGTGAAGCGAGCCGACCCAAAGATCGAACTTGCCAAAAGCGTGAATTAAACCCAGAAAAGTTGTTAGGAACTTACCAAGTAGGATGAGTAGATGTTTATTGAGGTGAAAATTGGTCCAAACAACGCAAAAATATCGTCCAAAATCGAAATTTTCTCTCGAAGAGTCGGATTTGCAATGGGGTCCGATTCGCCAATAATGTCGTGCGTTGGAGGATTCGGTTGTGAGAATCAAAGAGAGGGGTGAAAAGCGGCTGTAGCACTTTGAATCGCTCGATTTGGTCAGAATTGATGAATTTAGGGCAAAAGGAGGAGAGCAACCGTTTTGGCTTTTGAAAATTACGAAAAGTGAAAGTTCATTCGAAGGAGGGGTATATATAGGCAGTATGGGCGCTCGTCCAACTCGTGGACGGGGGCGTCACCGGGAAATTAGATGAACCGGACGGGCGTCCGGTTGAGTAGACGCTCGTCGATATTTTGAATCACATCTGAGATTGGAGGGAGATTATCGGACGGCGCCCAAACCTAGTGAGCGTTAAATCGATAATTAGTCATCGCCGACGGGCGTCCATACTTATGGACGGGGCCCAAAGTGAGGTTTAATTGCAAAAATCATAAAATTCCCATACAATTCAAGTTCAAAATTTCGTCTCTTATTAAACTTAAATGAAGCTTCAAAATACAAGTAAAAATCAAGCGAAAAATGCGTAGAATTTCTAGGAAATAAAACAAATAGAGAAACGTTGGGTTGCCTCCCACTAAGCGCTTTGTTTAACGTCGGGGCTCGGCGGAGGTAACACTAACTAAGAGGTCACGGGTTTGCATAGATCTCGTCCCGATCCACTATGCGAATGAGGCGTGAAGCATGTCGATAGCGGAGGAAAATCGAACTCATCCCGCAAACACCAATCCTCACCACTACCTCAAGCACCTCACGAAATGCTCACCCGCGGCACTGGTGCCAAATCCGTCAACATAGAATCATTAAGTATTGTGTAAGGGCGTCCCTATAGCTTCTGCAACTCCTCGATCGTGAAATCGCCTCCCGAACAAGGTGGAACAATGATAACGTATGTGATGGTCTTAACACGAGTACAAATATCAAAATCTACATGAAGAATTATAGTGCCTCCTGGTCCATCATCTCATGTGATCGGCGGGATCCGACTAATGAGTGGAAACTCCTCGAGGCGAACTCCGTGAAGATCCATAACTAGAAAGCAAAAGCGATGAGATAGACACATAAAAGCTTAGTAAAACTAACTAAAATAACATACGGAAGCAAAAGCGAACTAAGAAAAACTAAAACAAGATCGATATCTAGGATGCCTCCTAGTAGCGCTTTTGGTTTATGTCGTTAGCTCGACATTCAATTCGAGTCTAACCGGGTCGGGCCACTTTGGCTTCCTCGCGGTCATCTCAGAACGAGTTCTTAACAACATTAGGTCTACAAAAGCAAACAATGCGGACTCGGGATTCGTCCCAACCATTTTTTCCAGGCTGCTCGATCTTACGTCTCATTTGGAGATTTCTTTCGTACTTTATGCTTCTTCAAATCCATTTCCTTCGGTATTGTTCCATGTCCCGACTTCCGGCAAAAATTTCAAGCTGGTGATTCATACCATTATCGGAGAATAGGTGCAGGAGAACTCATCGCAGATCATCGACTCTGAAGTGGTACAACTTAACAAATCAAGGAATTTAACTACCTCGGTGATTCCTCGGTTGGCCAATGTAGTGTTTGCATCGTTGACCGTTGACCTTGAAAGGCTGATCGCCAATCCCCTCGATTCTAAGCGCGCGCTAGGAAAAGCAGATAGGATCTCAAATGGACCGGACCAATGCGTCCTTAGCTTCCCGGAAAAGATGCACTTGGTATTGTATACATGATACCGGCTCGCTGCATGAAACTCTCTTTTCTTTATCTTTTTATCATGAAGTAATTTCATCCTTTCCTTGCTCGATCCGTGAACTCTCATAAGCTTGGAGCTGAACTCGTCTAATTCATGTATCTGCTTTGGAGCCTACGTTCTCCGCAAGCTTGGGAGTCGAAGTTTAGGAACTTAATTGCCCAATAAGCTCATGCTCTAACTCTACAGGCAAATGACAGGGCTTTCCATAAACCATTTGGTATGGTGATGTACCCATAGGGTTTTTGTATGCGGTCCGGTAAGCCCACAAGACATCATCGATTTGAGACTCCAATCTTTTCGATGGGAGTTGACCGTTTCTCGAGGATTTTCTTTATACCTCCACGATTACTACGCTCAACTTGCCCACTGGTCATAGGGTGATATGGTGTGCCACTCTTATGCTTAACACCATACTTAGCTAACTTAGAGCTATCCAGGGTTTATTAATGAAGTGTGAACCTTCATCGCCGATTAGGGCTCAGGGCAGCCAAACCTCGTAAAAATGTTTTTCTTGAAATTTCATGACTGTTTTATGATCATTCGGTGGAGTTGCGCGGCACCTCTACCCACTTAGATACGTAGTCGAAACCAGACTAGAATGTATTTATTCCCGCATGAAGATGGAAATGGTCCCATAAAGTCTATGCCCCATACGCCAAACACTTCACATTCCAATATGGGTTGAAGTGGCATATCATATCGCTGGTCAAAGTACCGGTTCTCTGGCATCTATCACAGCCTTTGCGGAAGGCTTCCGTATCTTTAAAAATCCCGGGCCAAGAGAAACCGCATTGAAAAATTTTGGCAACGGTCTTCCATGCATTAAAATGACCGCCATGTGGGGCCACTATGACATTGCTCAATAATATCCCGTTGCTCACATTCGGTA